>CM042196.1:17419399-17431733 GCA_023539305.1 Ilex asprella
ATACCTGAGTCAAATCAGTTTATTCTCCGAAGTTGACCAAAAATCTGCACTATGGTGTTCATTGGATAGTAAAGTGTTGTGTTTTCTTCTTAGACCTTGAAGGTGTAAACCCTCATATGTTTATATTAATATAGTAATGTACTTTTTTAGTGATTCTTATATATGTAATGACTTAAGCATAAACTATATATATATTGAAACCGTAAGAATAGCACTTATAGCGGTTCGGAGGAATAAAATAAAAATTTTATTGTTTTGAGTGTGAATTTATTTTAGTTTTGAAATAAATCATAAAAATAAATGTTTTTAGGTTAAAATAACATTAAAAATGAATCCGGAACGTCGAAAAACCTTAGGGTGGTCATATGGATCAAATTGGAGATTTTAATGACAAAACCGTAATTTTGGATAAAACTAAAACAGTCCATGAACAGTAACATTTGGGATTCTGTTGGTTTAAAACCCCATATTCAGCCCCTTTACTCTCATTTCTCTCATTCCACTCTCACACCTCAACCCTTAGAACCTAGAGGAAGACTAAAAAAGGAAGAAAGGGAAGAGGGAGGTCCATAGAGCTTGGGTTTTACTTTCAATCTTGATTCAAGGTAGGGTTTTCTTCCATTCTTGTCCATTGATGTTAGAGTTAATATACATGTAGAATTTGGCTCTTAATAGTATGTATTTGTTATGGGTTCCTTGTTCCTTGGCATGTTTACAAACATTCACATGATTTGAACAAAATGATGGTTGAAAATCCATCAAACTCTAATTTTTTTGGGAAAATATGAATTTTTCTCTATATCTTCACATCATCTTAATTTCAAAAATTCTAAAACTTTGTGTTGGGTAGTAAAATGATTGTATTGATGATCTCATGCTTATTTCCTTTAAACTTGTCTCTTGTAACATGATTTGCGAAATGGGTATATTTTCTTAAATTGTTCTATTATGTATCTTGCTTGTGAAAATTGGGAAAAATCATGGAATTTGCTTGTATATTAGTTTGAGTATATTATTGGTATGTCACTCTTGTGTATAGTATTGTGAGAGACTTGGATTACCTTCGAAAACTGTCGTAAAGCATTAGAGGTTAGTCTATCCCAATGGGGGGTGAGATGGTTGCCTAATGCTCATAATGGATCATTGTGGTGACAGTAACCACTATTGTTCATGGATACCAGGGAAAAGGGTTAGTAAACTAGACACCTTGGGAGGATTTCGTTAATGCCGTATGAGACGGTACACACCCTTCCTAAATTGGCCTGTGATTGTTAGTGAAAATGGGTGAACGAGGTAGAATCGTCGGATAGATTCATGAGAAGCGACAACCTACTTGAGTGGTACCAAATAGAAGTTATTGTTCATTGTACAAAATATTACTTCTCCAAGAGTTTCGGGTAGTATGGGATGCCGCGATAACTTGTGGAAATGGTGTATGGTGGATTGGATTATGTTGAAAATTGTTTGCCAATTAAAGTTAATTTTATTCTCTTTCAATTCCTTATTATTGTACAGACTTGAGATCTCTTTTAAAATGTCCTTATTTTATTTCAAAATTCATTGATATGTATGTGCGAAATGTGACCTACCTGTTTTACTTGATTTCAAAACCTTGAATGGGTTTGGAAGGATCCTCCTACAGAGCCTTGTGCTCACCCCCTACATCCCCACATTTCAGATTTTGCCTTTAAAGAGGAGCTGGGAGTCGAGGAGTCGATACATTGGGAGACTCCGACAGAAGGGAGCGTGGATCCCAAGGTAGACGCTTAGAGCGACCCCCCATCCATTTCTTTTGTTATAGACTGGGATAATCTTTTAGGAGAATTATATAGCCTAGTCTTATTTTATAAATTCCATTGTGTATTTTAGTATTTTTGTTGGATGTAAAGGCCATAGCTTGGCCTATTCTTTTGGGATAACATGTAAACTTGATGGATGGATTTTATGGTAGTTGAATGGACCCGGTGTGGTCATTACAGTAGAATTGCACAGGTTGGGAGTTGGGGTAGAGCTCTTCATACAAAGGAGACTCTGCCCGAATTTTGTTACAAAACCAATTATTGATGTACGAAATTTTCTTATCGATGGATTTACTTAGTGCTCTCATGCTTAAATGGTTATTAGAATGTAATACCGTTGAGGGTGGTATTTGGGGCGTTACAGACTGTTTATTTTATGAGTTCTATTGTGAATAAATGACTTAAGTGTTCTAATGTTACGATGGAAATAAGATGTCTTCGTGACAAATTATAATATTATGGTTTAGTTGTCTGTTTGACAAGTAGAAAGAAAAATCAAATTGTTGAGACGATAAAGTGTCGGATGTCTAAGTGATGTGTTTTATTTGCGTAGTGAAGACATCAAAGAGACGAAAGCGAATTTTTAGACTGGAATGTTTACGTGACTAAAAGTAACTCAAGTGTTCAAGTTGTCTTTGTGACTGAGATAAGTTAAAGGTGATTTCGTCTAAGTAACGGAAGCTAAATTTTTGTTATGATGTGAGTTTTTTTAAAAAAAATAGAATATCGAGAAAATAATACATGTTGTTAAATTGTCTAAGTGACAATCGTATACAGATGGTGATAGACTTGTGTGGTGCTTTGTCGCCTGAGTGCAAGATGGTTATTTCTGTGTGAAACTGTAGCGCAATGAAATAGAATTTCGAGAAAAGTTATGAAATCACAAATATTATTGTGTGGTGTTTTGATGCCTGAGTGGCAAAATGGTTATTTCTGTGTGAAACCGTAGCGCAATGAAATAGAATTTCGAGAAAAGTTATGGAATCACGAATATTATTGTGTGGTGTTTTGTTGCTTGGGTGGCAAGATGGTTATTTTTGTGCGAAACCGTTGTGGAATGAAATAGAATTTCGAGAAAATATATGAAAACACAAATATTAAAATTCCATAAATGAGCAAGTACATCATATTATTTTATTTGCTCTATCTTTGAAATCATTACTGAGAACTCACTGAAACATTTGTTTGAAAATCTTTTTAGGTAAACTGTACACAAGCTTGTAGTCCACTGCCGCAACTAGAAGTCCAGTCAGGAGTGTCGGGACGGGCTCGTGTCAGTTTCTAAAAAAAAAAAACTTTTTGGGTTGTACATGATGTCAATATTTTGGTTTTGACATGCAAGCGACACTTGTAAATATTTTTTTTGGATATGTATATTCTACATGGTAGCAGACGTGTGTGCCGCGTGCATATAATTTTTTTTTTAAATGATCCTAAGATAAATATTTCTAGAATGGGTTTTCTTTAAATGTCATGTTATAATATTTATTAATAGCAGGATTGCCTAAATTTAATTTTTATACTAATAGTGTAGTAGGGTTGGGGTGTTACAGATTAGGTGCTCAAATTACTTGATGCGGGCATCATCTTTCTAATTTTTGACATTAAATGGGTTAGTCCCACTCAAGTAGTGTCAAAGAAGTTGGGGGTCATCGTGGTAGCAAATGAAGAGAATGAGTTGATTCCAACGAGAGTAGTCACCGGATGGAGAGTTTGTATTAACCATTGAAAACTCAACTCTTGTACAAAAAGGGCCATTTCCCTTTGACATTCCTTGACCAAGTATTGAAGAGTGTAGTCGGACACCTTTTTTATTGTTTCTTGGATGGATACTCCCGCTACAATCAAATTGAGATCGTTTTGGAGAACCAAGAGAAGACAACGTTCACGTGCCTTTCGGTACCTTCGTCTATCGCCGAATGCCATTCTGGTTGTGCAATGCCCCAGGGAAGTTTCAAAGATGCATGATGCGAATTTTTAGCAACATGGTTGTGAAAATTGCAGAAGTCTTCATGGATGACTTTTCTTGATTTGGAGACTCATTTGCGGATGTTTAGAGAATTTGGAGAAAGTACTTAAAAGATGTGAAGAGAAGAATTTGGAACTCAACTGGGAGAAATGACACTTTATGGTGACACAAGGGATAGTGTTTGAGCACATTGTATCGGCAAAGGTGATCCAAGTCGTAAAATCCAAGGTTGAAGCAATTTCTAATCTCCCCACACTAAAAGTCGTCAAAGACATCAGGTCGTTTATTGGTCATGCTGGTTTTTATCGCAGATTTATAAAAGACTTTAGTGCATTGTCAAGAACCTTGACTAATTTTCTTTCCAAATATGTCCCCTTTATGTGGTTGGATGATTGTGAGGCATCATTTAAAAAACTCAGAAGTATGCTCACTTCACCTACAATCATGCGACCACCCAAGTGGGACTTACGATTTGAGCTCATATGTGACATGTGTGAATACGCGGTCAGCGTTGTGCTTGGTCAAAGGGAAGACAAGAGGCCATATGTAATATACTATGCTAGTAAGACTATAAATCAAGCACAAATAAATTATACGACTACTGAAAAAGAGTTGCTAGTTGTGGTATTTGCATTGGACAAATTTAGGTCTTACATCATTGGTTCGCCTATAGTAGTCTACACTGATCACTCTATTTTGAAGTATCTTTTGTCTAAGCATGATGTAAAACCAAGACTCATTAGTTGGATCCTCCTCCTTCAAGAATTTAATTTGATCATTAAAGACAAAAAGGGAGTCGAGAATGTGGTGGTAGACCATTTTTGCCGACTTGTAGTTCAAGATGCTGAAGAGCTTATTCCTATCCCTGACTCTTTTCCTAAAGAGCATTTGTTCTCTATTCATTTTTTTTTTGCTTGGTACGCTGACATTTGTAATTATCTTGCCACAGAACAAATACCATTGTATTGGTGCTCAGAGGACAAAAGAAGATTTCTGACGGATGTAAAGTACTTCTACTTCAACAACCCATATTTGTTCAAATATTGCCCAAACCAAGTGATGAGAAGATGCATACCTGAAAATGAACAACATGAAGTCCTTTCTTTCCATTATTTTCAGGCATGCGGTAGCCACTTCTCTTCAAAGAAAACGTCGATTAAGGTTTTGCAATATAGTTTTTACTAGCCTTCTTTAATTAAGGATTGTGTTTCATTTTGCAAGGAATGTCATAGGTGCCAAAGGTTGGGTAGTGTGACCCGTAGGAATATGATGCCTTTGTCTCCCATGTTAGTAATTGAAATATTCAATTGTTGGGGCATTGAATTCAAGGGTCCATTCCATATGTCTTTTGGCTACCTTTATATTTTATTGGTAGTGGACTATGTGTCTAAGTGGGTAGAGTCTATCCCAACCAAAACCAATGACCACGGGGTCGTGGTCAAGCTCCTAAAAGAAAACATATTTTCAAGGTTTGGGATACCTCGCACAATGATGAGTGATGGTGGTTCTCATTTTTGCAATAGACCATTTGCATCCTTAATGCATAAATATGATGTTATACACAAGGTGTCTACCGCTTATCACTCACAGACCAATGGTCAAACCAAGTTAGTAAATAGGGAGAATAAGAACATCCAAGAGAAAATGGTGAACTATAATGAGAAGGATTGGTCACTTAGGTTGATTGATGCCTAGTGGGCTTACTGCACTTCTTACAAGACCATTCTAGGCATGTCACCCTACACGCTATTCTATGGCAAGGCTTGTCATTTGTGGGAAGAGATGGAGCACAGAGCTTATTGGGTCATCAAGACCTTGAATTTTAACTTGAGAATAGTTAGAGAGAATAGGAAGTTGGAGTTGAATGAATTAGAGATGATTCGTAGAGATGCATATGAGAGCTTAGAAATTTCCAAAGAAAGGGCTAAGATTTTTCATGATAAATCCATTGTAAGAAATACATTCGAGCCCGGACAAAAAGTGATCTTGTATAATTCTCGACTCTCTATCTTTCAAGGAAAACTTCGATTTCGTTGGGATGGCCCCTATCTTGTCAAGGTGCCCTACACCAATGTAGCCGTAAAAATTACAAACCCCAATGATGGAAAACGCATTCAAGGTCAATGGCTAATGACTTAAGCCACTCTTCGAGGGTTTTGGTGTTCAAATGGTGTAGAAAGAGTTGGTGAATCCGGGTTACCCGGACCTTGTGGAGGAATAACAGTTCATGTAGATTTTAGTGTACATTCGATTTCTTTTATCATTTACTTTTCAAGTTATTTTGTTTACTTACTTTCATCTCTGTGTAATTTTCTTTCTTTAAATATGCAGATTACGGTGTTATTGCCAAGCTCAGTGCAATGTGTTCTCTAACCCTATTTTTTTAAGTCCATCATTGCATACCATATCTTTTTTCTTGCATCGAGGATAATGCATGAATTATGTTGGGGGTGATATGTTGGGGGTGAGGTGCACCTTTGTATGAGACACCAATTTTTGTGAAAATTTTTGTTGTTAATGACCAAGGTAGTGCAAAATGACAAAAATTTAACACACCTTGGTTGTTCCGAGACCGACCATGAGAGATCATAAACAGGAGTATGCTCCAGAAACCCACAAAAAGGGATAAAGGATGTAAATTTCAAAATTGTTGAATGGAAAAGAATGAAAATTTCAAGGGAGAGAATAAGGGGTGAAAGAAGAAAAGAATGAGAAAAGATAAAGGAAAATGTTAAGGAAAAAAATGAAAAAGAAACAAAGAGTGAGTGAAGGGGTTAAGCTGAAGATTCCACAAAAAAAGGAAGTTTTTGACAATAAAGGTCATCCCCTCGGAACAGCCCTCGTTGTTATCTTCTATCATTCGTTTCACTTGCCTCAATATCACCCCAAAGCTTCATTACAACCCTCGAAAGTCCTAAATGATCTAAAAAAATCATGGGGAAAGCATACCTTTAAAGAAAAAAAAGTTGATTTTGCTATCTAGTGTCGTAACATTCCTTTCATGAGATTATGTCAAGGTTGTTTTATTTTTGCGCATGTACTTTATTTTTGGATTATATGTGAGCATACTTCAGTTTGTACATAAGATTCTATCTCACATATACACATGGAGAGCATGCCAGGATAATCATAGTGTTATTCATTTTTTAGAGAAACCCTTGGTGAGGTTGTATGTAACGCCTCAAATACCACCCTAGACGACATTACATGCTAAGACCATTTACATCATGAGATCACTAATATAATCCATCAAATAAATGTGACTTCATTCATCATCCATAAAATATATAACATTATCCAAAAGAAAATGTCCAATTATGGCCTTTACATCCTAAAAAATTAACTATTATAAAGCAGCAGAATAACAAAAGAAAACTAGGCTTCACAATGTTCAAGATGATATCCTAATCTAGAACAAAAGAAAGTGTCGCTCTAAGCGTCCACCTCGGGATCCACACTCCCTTCGATCGAAGTCTCCCAGTGTACGGGCTCCTCGACTCCCCAATCTTCCTCAAGAGTATAATCTGAAAAGGTTGTTAGGTAGGGGTGAGCACGAAGCTCTGTAGGAAAATCCTTCCAAAATCAAACAAGGTTTATAAAAGCGGTCGATCTCATTTTACAAATAACATATATAATCTTTAAAGTAAAACAGAGACATTTTAAAGTAGATCTCAAGTTTAAGTAGCATCAGTAATTTACATGAAACAGTAACAACTCAGTTACAATAAATAACTATTACCAAAATATAAACCATTCTCCCATAAGACCTTGTAGAATCTCATACTTCTACAAGTCCTCGTAGGAAACCATTTTCCACAACAATAATTGTATCCATAACTTGAATATTCAACAATATGTATATGTATCTCAAACATGATGCGAGGCATACCCCATGAATCAACACGTTGAGTAATATCTAGCCCACACACACCCACACAAATCTTCTAAAAGATATACATCCTTTTGGAAGGGCATATGCCATACTAATGGTAGTGACATATCCAACCTAGGCACTAATATACTAAACCTCTGCCTCGATACCCGTGAGCAATAGTGGTTTAGTCTTACCAAAGCACTAACCCCACTATGAGTGGTAGAAAAAATTCAAACCCACACGGAGTATGAAATACGTCTACCCACTCTACGATATCTTATCAAAGGTCACTCATGGTCATCCCACACTCATAAGAGATATAATGCCAAACTCAATTTCTCCATATACACATATATCTCACAAATCCCCAAATTAAGCATGTGACATTTTCAATAACCAACTAAGAAAAATGCAAGAGATCACAACAATATCATTTTATTACTCAACACAAAATACTATGGTTTCGAAATCAAGAATAAAGGAAGAGTTTAAGAAGAAAACCCATCACTCTTGAAAACTAGGGTTTTAAAATAAGAAAAGAGATTTCATGGGTATTCAACCATAACTTTGTTCAAAACATGTAATCTTTGCAAC
The DNA here is from genome assembly GCA_023539305.1 of Ilex asprella. Taxonomy (NCBI): domain Eukaryota; kingdom Viridiplantae; phylum Streptophyta; class Magnoliopsida; order Aquifoliales; family Aquifoliaceae; genus Ilex; species Ilex asprella. The sequence continues at coordinate 17,427,636 of CM042196.1, forward strand.
AAAAGACTAAGAGATGATGATTTCATATCATTTATATAACATTTAGAGGCAAAACATACATATAAAACTACCCTAACCTCAATGAACAAGAAAGGAAGAAAACTCCTACCTTAGCTCTTGAATAACTAGGGCTTGAATCTTGAATCACTCTTAAATCTCTTGTTTTTCCTTTTTGATCTTGTGTTTTCTCCTTCTTTCTTCCTCTCTAAGTGTTTCTAGGGTTAGAGGGGTCAAAATGGGGCTACAAGAGGTGTCTTAATGTATTTATAGGGCGAAAATGGACCACAAATCGCGACTTTAAAAAGGTCAGATCTCTTTCAGCAGTACCGGTACGGTACAGTTCCAGAGCACAGTACCGGTACGGTTAACTCACTGGACCAAATGGATTCGGAACACGATACCGGTACGGTTCAGTACCGGTATGATTTGCCCAGTTTTGTCGATTTCCTTTGTTTTTCATTACCAATCATCTCCAAACTCTTCCAAAACCAACTCAAACTTATACAACATACATTTTCACATCAAACATAGCTGATATAAGTTCTATTACAAATTATTTCATATATTCACGAGCTAAAACAAATTTTTGACTAATATTTACAATATTAATATTTCCTACGGTTATAACCCATGGAGTTCATTTCTACACCATTGTATATACTAAATTACTAAATAATTTATCATTATATTACTTTAAACATGTGGGGGTTTACAACTCAACCCTTTAAAGAAAGTTTCGTTCTAGAAACTTACCTCAAGTAGTGAACAAATGAGGGTACATCTAGCGCATCTCCAACTCCAGTTCCCGAGTAGTTCTTCCACTCTATAGTGTTGCCACAAGACTTGCACCAATCGGATGACTTTGTTGCGAAGCACTTTCTCCTTGGTGTCAAGGATCTTGACCGATTGTTCTTCATATGTTGCTCCATCTTGAACATCAATATCTTCTAAATCTACAACATGTGTGGTCTGTAAAACCTGGAAAAAAAATTAACTTTTTGTGAAAAAGGGGTAAAATAGTAATTTTTTACTACGGTATGGGTTGCAAACCTGAAATTTTCTAGAGCTCTGATGATGAAACGGACTTCACCGTTAGATTCGTCTCGCGAAATCTAGTCACCCTGTCGAATTTCGAGATAGTCAGATTTTTTTCACGTTTTTCGAGTCGACGGGCGTCCAGTGACCCCCAAAAATGATTTTTTTAAAAAAAAAATTGAAAGTTAGAAAATAATTTAAATAAATTTCATATAAAAATATTTAAGCTTGAATCGGAGTGAAATTTAATCGTTTCGGGGCAAAAACAGACCCGGGATAAAAGGGGGCGTGGGGCGCAACTTGGGCCAAGCATTAAAATATATAATTATGGACTAAAAAGCTGATTTTCTGGATTGGGATTCTGCTGGGTTGGCTGGTTCTGGACGTTGGAGTTGAAAAGAGAGAAAGACTAGGGTTCTTAAGCTTTCTTCTTGCGATCTAGGGCCAATCTTTGGTCGAATCAACTTGGACCAAGAACAAAAAGTGTTCTCCTCGACGAGGCCTACAAGACCATACCAAAAATCGAAGATTTCACCAAAGATCCAAAGGGGAAATTTTGGAGAAATCAAAATTTTGGTCTTGAATCTTGTTTTTGAAGTTTCTTACGGGTATTTTACGCTTTGAGATGTAGGGTTTTCCTACTTGGGTCTATTCCAAGCCTATCATGTCCATAGAATAAAGTTTGGGTGTGTATCTATATGTATGTGAACTTATATGTATAGATAGTTAAGAAAATGAGAAATGAGTTTAGAGATGACTTAAACTACTTTCTTGATTGAATTTGATATTTTGGAGTTACTTAAGTAATTCCTTGATGTTTGATATTATGTGAGCTATGTTATGTGATTGCATGATTTAGGTGCCCTTAAGGTGTTTGACTAAATGCCTAAGTGAAAATTAAATATGTTTTGCATAGTTTATGTGTAGCATGCTTGGACGTTGTGTTAAGGGAATTATGAATATATACATATTTTGATATATTGACATTGTGACAAAGTATGGTATTTGTATGTTTATAATATAATTTATCATAGGCATTTTGAAATATGTTGAGATTGTTCGTATGGCATACATTACATATTGAACATGTGGTTGATAAATTGCTCATTTGGCATTAATGCATATTGGGCATGGTTTTGGTCATCACATTCATGGGCTTTATGCATGGGTGTGCGTGTGTGCGTGCATGGTTTAAATCAAACACCATATTTGGTGGTTGATATGTGGACTTGAAAATGTGAATCGATGGTCACATGGAGTCGCATGATTGCATGAGAAAAACTTGTGTCGGGTATAACAAGTAGGGCTAGTGTAACACCCCGTACTTTCTTTTATATATTTGTATAGATATATATAGTAAAATATTGTTGTGAATATGTGGATATGTATAATGAGGTAAGAATAAACCATATAGATTTTAATAATAGGATAAATACTAGAGACGCATATTGATTGGGAAGTTTGAGTTTCAAAGACGTTGAAACTTGAAAATGGTGATTAGATGAATTTCTAAATACTTTTAGGTCAAAATAAGGTTTCCATTGAATCCAGGAGGTCGGAAAACATTGGGAGCGGTAATATGAGATGTATTAGAAGTTAGGAAGTATTTTGGAGTTAAAACACATTTTTGAGAAAATTTGGTTATAAAGGATTTTGGACACTGTCTACTATTTCGATCATAACTTTTATTTTCAATTCCAATTGATCTGAAATTTGGACAGTAGATAGTAGATATCTAGGGCTACAAAAGTTTATTTCATGAAAATTTTTCAATTCGACCTCTAAATGGTCAAAACTGTACAGGAAGTCGGAGAAAAAAATCTAGGCAGTGACTACCGGTAGTCAACCGGTAGTCGACAGGGCAGTGCACTCTGACTACCGGTAGTTAACCAGTAGTCAAGTGTACTGAGAGCTTTAGCTACCGGTAGTCGAGTTCCTAACGCACCCGAGCTACCGGTAGTCGACGCTAAAATCTGAATTTTTCTGTTTGCGAACAGCCCAATTTTCTTCTCTTTATAAATACCTTCCTACACTTCTTTAAGCCACATTTCAACCCTTCAAACCCTAGAACAACAGATAGAGAGAGAGAAGGAGAGAACTCAAGATCAAAGGAAAATTACAAGAGATTAAGGGTATATTCAGGAATCCAAGCCCTAGTTCTTCAATATTCAAGGTAGGCTTTTCTTCCATTTTTGTCCAATGATGTTAGGGTTATTATACATGTATATTTTGACTCTAAATAGTATGTATTTGTTATGGGTTCATGGTTTCTTAGTATTTTTACAAACATTCACATGATTTGAACATAATAATGGTTTGAAATCCATCAAACCCTAGTTTTGGGGGGAAATATGGATTTCTCTCTATATCTTCACATTCTCTTGATTTCTAACATACTAGAGCTTTATGTTGGGTATTAAAATGGTAGTATTGATGATCTCATGCCTATTTCCTTTAAATTTGTCTTTTGTAACATGATTTGCAAAGTGAGTATATTTCCTTAAAATGTTTTATTATGTACAATGCTTGTGAAGTTGGGAAAGTTGTGGAATTGCTTATATATGAGGTTTTGAGTATATTGTTGGTATGTTACTCTTGTGTATGGTGTTGTGAGGGACTTGGATTACTTCGAGATCTGCCGTAGGGTGTTAGAGGTTAGTCTATCCCAGTGGGGGTGAGATGGTTACCTAATGCCCGTAATGGATTGTTGTTTGTGAGAGCAACCATTATTGTTCACTTTAGAGACAAAAGAGGTTAGTATACTAGATCCTTGGGAGGATTTCGTCAATGCCGCTGGAGGTGGTATACGCCCTTCCTAAAGAGATATAGGTGAACAAGGTAGAATTATTGGGTAGATTCATGAGAAGCGACAGCCTACTTGAGTAATACCAAATAGAAGTTATTGTTCACTGTACTAAATATTATTTCTCCAAGAGTTTGGGTAGTATGGGATGCTGCCATAACTTGTGAAAATGGTGTATGGTGGAGTGGATTATGTTGAAAATTATTTGTCAATTAAACTTGGTTTTATTCTCTTTCAATTCTGTATTACTGTACAAACTT
>CM042196.1:17440320-17455880 GCA_023539305.1 Ilex asprella
GGTAAGGATGCTTGAGAAATAAGCCCGTTATAGTGAGAGGTTCCTTGAAAGGATGCTCACCCCTTCTCAAGAGGCTTCCGGTAAGGATGCTTGAGAAATAAGCCCATTATAGTGAGAGGTTCCTTGTAAGGATGCTCACCCCTTCCCAAGAAATTCCCGGTAAGGATGTTTGGGAAACACTGTAATGATTGGTGAGAGGTTTTTTGTAAGGATGCTCACCCCTTCTCAAGAGGTTCCCGGTAAGGATGTTTGAGAAGCCAAGGTGACCTAAAAGGAGATGGAGGTGACCACAAAGTATGCCACCTACCTAAAGAATTATTGGGAATTATTTATAATCATTAATGATTACTATGTGTGTGTGATTGCTCGTTTAATCATTTAAGTAATGTTTTGAAATAAACTTGAGATCCTTTTCAAATGTCACTGCTTTATTCCAAATTATGCATCTATGTTATGTTTAAAAATGAGACCGACCGCTTTATCTGCTTTTCTAAACCTTGTATGGGTTTGGGAGAATTTTTCTACAGAGCTTCGTGCTCACCCCTACAGTTGAATCTTTTTCAGATGTCGGGCTAGAGGATGTACTCAGTGCTAACGAGCCGTACCTCGGGGAGGCTTCACTAGAGGGATACTTGGATCCCGATTGGGACATCTTGAGATGTCGTTTATTTTTTGTTCTAGACTAGAATACTATTTTGGAAACACTGTATAGTCTAGATTTCTTTTGTAATTTCCGCTGTGCTATAATAGTAAATTTTCATTGGGAATGTAAAGGCCAAATATGGCTCAATATTTTGGGATATTGATGTAAATGTTATGGATTACTGCTAGGAAGTCCTTTTTATTGATGGTTTATCTTAGTGATCTCATGGTATGAATGGTGATTGAATGTAATGCCGTCTAGGGGGTATTTTGGGGCGTTACACTTTGAAAGATTCAATGTAGTGAGATAGAATAGCATTTTTTATTGCCATCCCTTGAAGTCGTTCCCATTGAACTTTTTGAGCTTCTCCCTATGAGACTCATGAGTAGTTATAGAAATTGGCACCACATGCACAACATGATTTGCAGTAGCAGAAATATTATTATCATTTGCAGTCATTTCTGATAAACAAAGATTACAAAATATTCAAAATTAGGAAAACAATAATACTTTTCAAAATAGGTTACTAAAATAGAGACAGTATGTTACTATTCAGAGTCACTGCTCAAAGTTACTGTTTTAACGTTACTGTATGGTATAACTGTTTAAATCGTACGCATAAACAAAGTCACTATTTGGTGTAACTATAATAGTTTGGTGTAACTGTTTAAATCATATGCATGAACAAAGTCGCTATTTGGTCTAACTATAACAGTTTGGTGTAATTGTTTGGTGTACCCATTTAAATTAAACACATAAACAAAACATGCAATTTTTTTTTTTTACAAAATTTTCTAAGTCTTTTCAAAATATCAAAGATTGTAAAAAAATAATTTTTAACAATTTGCAATATTTTAGAATAGTTTAAAACATTAAAACATGTATCATAAACACAACAAGCAATTATACAAATCTGAAATCTGTCTTAAGATTGTTGTTTGTGGTATTTCAAATATAGTAAAATCACTTACTGAAATTTCTTATTTGAAACATGTAATGTATAACAAAATAGTAACAATCAAGTGCAAAACAGCTGCACAAAAAATTGATATAGTTACAAAAAAATTAACAAAACAGTTACATGTAACTATTTGTCAAACCAATATAAATGCTAACCCAGTTGCAGAATAGGGACTGTTATTGAAATTTAAGTAGATCAAGGCTAGTGTTTGATACTATGTCCTTTAGACAGATTTCGCTCCCACACACGATGCTTATGGAATATAAAGCGTCTACCTCCCAGGAATCAATGATATTCACACGACTAGAAGTAGCACTCCAATCTACTCCTCCAGAGAACCATAAATTGTGTTGTGTACTCTCCAAATGCATAAACTCTTAATAATGTATGAGCCTGCCTTAAATGACTAAGAATGCATTGGAGGAATTAGATGTAAAATGGTTATGTGACCAGGTTATTTATAGAGAGAAGGGTGACTGATCTGGATAGTCACCATCTGAACAGATGCATGCAACACAGTAGTCACATACAGTCAGAAGACACCACTTGTGTACCTGTTATTGTATGAATAGACACAACTCAAATTTCAGACTTGATGGAAGCAAAAAAATTGAACCAATGTGATCCAGCGGATACCAAAATTAAATCTGGAATTAAGAAATTCACACCCCGTTAATTAAACGATTTTTCTCCAAAAAGATAGGGCTTGGCCTAACCCACACCCACACCCACACCCGAGCCCAGCCAAGTCGGGTCGTGGCGTGGCGGACGGCACACGTGTATGTGGTAGAACCGAAGGCATATAGGCACTCGCTCTGCTCGTAAAATGGTAGTACCCCTTGGAGCTCAATCTCATAAAGTAAATTTAGTCTATATATGCCCATCTAGAACTTCTTCCTCAGCCAATGTGGGATTGGTGTCAAATCCCACATTGCACAATCATTATTTTCATATTTCAAGATAGTTATTTTAGAGCCTATTTTCTCATTCATTTCTTACTCGATTTGAGCAAGTGATTATGCTACTTTATTCTCATCATGGAATAGAATATGAACCCATGAAAGTTAACTCAAAACAATGAAACTATTTTGATTTAGGCTCAAAGTCAACCAAAAATTCAGTTTTTACACTTAAAAAACTATTTTATGAAACTATTTTGGTCCAACAGAGACTAGTAGGGTTACTCCAGCCTTTGGAAGTGGCTAAGTGAAAGTGGAAGCACGTCACTATGGATTTTGTGACACACCTACCCCGGACTTTACGTAGGCACGATGCGGCATGGGTGATAGTGGTGTAAGACCTCGTACTAGAATTAAATAAGAATAGTATCATCTTAATATTTGTTCTAGGATGAATAAAAATATTATAGAAACCTCGAATTATTGTTGAAAGGTTGATCATGAAGTTTGAGTGTTAGGTGAATCAACTTTTAGGTCAAACTTAGTTTCGAATGTGTTTAAGTTTGAAAATGGTGGCTAAGTAATTTTGTAAATATTTTTAAGTCAAAATGAGGTTTCCATTGAATATGGTAGGTTGAAAAATATTGGAAGAGGTTATATGAGATTTATTAGAAGTTTAGAAGTATTCCAAAGTTAAAACCTATTTTTGAGAGGATTTGGGTAGGAAGGAATTTGACATTATCTTAGTATTTTTGTGAATTGGCTTCTAACTGGATCAAAATGTCAGCCGAAGTTTGGAAAAAAAGTTAGATACGTCCAGAGGGGAGAAACATGCATCCCGTGTGGGAGTTAATAGTTGACTTGTATTTACAACTTTCTTGGTGGGCTTAGTTCACTACACTTAGATACTCTAAAGTATTAACAATCAAAAAACTTTTAGTTAAGTGTGAGAATTAATAGTTGACTTGTATTTACAACTTTTGATTGAAAATTAAGGTCAATTTATGAAAATGAACTTATATACATTTAAACCAAATGGTAGAGGTTGAACCATTAGTCAATATTCGAAACTCGAATACCAAAAAATTTGTTTGGAAAAATATCATAACGAGGTTCAACATACCAATGGCTCTAATTTCAAACAACGACACCTAATTTGAGAGCAGACCCTTCAAGGCATTCTACGAATAGTACGATTTACGAAACCACTATTTCACACCGGCCTACCCCCAAAGTAAAAGATAGGTGGAGATTTTGAATATAACGATCCATGACGGAATAAAGAAAAGACTAGATAGCGCCAAAGGTAGATGAGTGGAGGAATGCCCAAGGTATTGTGGACATACCAAACCATACCACGTCAGGTAATGGGGGAAACTCCTTATGTGCTAGCTTATGGCATGGAGTCTGTAATACCCTAGAAATTGGTCTTCCCGCAACCAAGACCGACTTGGAAAATAGTGGAGAGAACGACACTGCCATCACTGCAGATAATTCTATCTAGTGAAGAAAAAATGAGGAGCAGCGGCCATTCTGCTAGCGGCCTATCAAAAGCAAATGTCCCGAGCTAACAATATAAAGGTCCACCCTCAGAGTTTTGCTCTTGGTGACTTACTATTGACAGGAGTTATAGGTTTAGCCAAGGATCCAACACATGGGAAGCTTAGGGCAAACTGGGAAGGACCTTACAAAGCCATCCAAGTTGGAGGAAATGGATCTTACAAACTTGGATCTATGGAAGGGAAATGACTTCCTTAACCCTGGAACACGGCTAACCTGGGAAAGTTCTATTTTTGAAGTACCTTCAAAAAGTAGAACTCCAAAGTACCTTTGAAAAATAAGAATGACTCTTAGGAAACAATAATCAACACAAGATTCTTGCAATACAATGTTGTCTGATTGATAAATGGGAATTGAATTGGTTTGAAAAGTGCCTTTGTAAAACCTCTTTTAACTAATTGATCCTTTGCAAGGCAAAGTAAAATATCCTTGGAAAGACTAGAGCAAAGTTCATCCTACTGCTAGGGTAGAGACTGAAAAATTCTTGATAAAGGTAAAAGCCTAGATCAAGGGCAGCCACCCGATGAAAACTAAGCCCAAGGCTAGGCTAGGCGATATAAGCCAATCAGGTAGAATTTTGAGACTGATTGAATCAGCAAGTCAAAGTAGAGGCCGAGCTATTCACTAAAGATCATTTCCAAAATCTTTTTTTAGAAAATATTGTGTTCAAAAGTCTCTAGTAGTTGCCAAGGACTAAACTCCGTAAGAAAAGGTCAAGCTATTTGCTACATGCCATTTCCAAAATCTTTTGCTATTTTCAAAGTGTCCAAAGGTCCTTAGTAGTTGCCATGGACTAAAGTCAAAAAAAGAGAGGTCAAGTAGTTCACTAAAGGCCATTTCTAAACTATTTTGCTAAAAAAGATTTGTGTTTAAAGGTTGATAAGCGCATAATATTGCATATGTAATGGCCTCATTACATACTTTTTAACTCAACTTTTGCATCTAAGTACTAAGATTTAGCCAAAATTATGAATAATCTTGAAATTTTGATGTTACATGTTTTTATAGGTTAAATCATTGATTTTAGGACCTTGAAACTATGATGGATGTGTGGTGAAGACATAGACACAATACATGAAGATTTGGAGGCTTAAAAGTGATGAAATCAAGGAGGTAGTGCTGCTTGGGAACAAAGGCACTAGCTGCCACATCATTTGGAAGCAGAGCCTTGGTTTTCTTCCATTTTGACCATGATTCACTTTGAATATGAAAAAATGTAAAACATTAAAGTTGTAGATCTGGATGTCTTATGTATGGTGTCAAAATTTTAGCTCAATCCAACGGTTGGATCAAAAGTTATATCTATTCTACCAAAAATGGTTTAGAGCCAAAAACCATATCGGTAGAGCATTCCGGAATGGTACCCTTCCGGAATGGCATTTCGGAACCCCCGAACACCGGTAGCTTAACCCTTCCGGAATTGCATACCGGTAAGCTCTCAAAACATGCCCAGACGCCTCCAAATCACTTCCCACTTGCTTGGGGGTCCCACCAATGATTCTTCCACTTGCCCCCAATATTTCCTTACACATCTACATGCCTCTTGCACTATGCTTGAAGACTTTAGAGGCTTGGTGATTGGCACTCAATTATGACATTTTATTGTGCTTTTCTGGACTAATTATACTTTAATGGAGTTCAAATGATGATGTTTCAGGAGCTAAAGTGAGAAAAAGGGTCAAGGATAACAAATACAACATTTAAGTGTAACTGCAGCATTTGATCAACAAAGGAAAAGCTTGAGGACAACAAGACCGTTCGAACGGTGATCAATGTTAGAACGTTTCCCCTGAACCAGGCAGATGAGGTAAAGGCGTGTTGCAGACAGACCCTAGAGATTAAAGCCTAACGTTCGAACACCATGCTACGTTCGAACGCAACATCACGTTCGAACGCTGACCCACGTTCGAATGCCACTGGGAGCACTGACATGATCTGGTTGACTGAAATACATAGCGTGTGAAGACCTCTATTGCCAGAAGAAGGACCCTCAGGCACATGGTGCCATGATCGACTGCATTGGGGTTATTTGGGGACCCTGAGTGCTGCAGAGAGTGGGTGAATGGCCTGACAGAAGACTGCAACCCACGTGAAACCTAGAAATCAACACAGATATACAAGCAAAAACAGCCTTCACGTTCGAACGGAAGGTACCGTTCGAACGGATCCCACAGACAGACTGCAGATCGTCTGATTCTTTGACTGAGCCCCTGATTCTCACCTTGACTTAGGCGTCCAGCACTACTCTTTCACCCCCTTCCTTGCTCTTCCTTGCCTATAAATACTCCCTCTTTGGGAGCTTTGAAGACACACTTGGGGAGAGAGATCAAGAGCTCTCCTCTTGAAGAATACCTAGTCTTTATATGTATTATAGTGTTTCACTTTAATTCAAGTGTTTACTTTCTAGTTCTTTAATTCAAGTCTTTTACATTTATGCTTCTTTCAATTACTGCAAGTCTTTATTATAGTTGGGAAGTTAATTCCCTACTTGTCTTTATTTCTATTGAGTTGGGAAGATAAATTCCCTACTTTTGTTGTTAAATTCATGTACTTTATGTTCTTGCCCTTACATTAATGCTCTTACTTTCTTGCTTTCAATTAAGTCTTGCACCTTCATTATTTGAGCTCATCTTCTTCTTAGAGGAGTGAAACTCTTCCACTTTTCTAGAGCTTTACCAAAGCCAAGAAGGTGGAATGTGATTCACTCATTCTTTGTTGAAGATCTAGCTTTCTTTTACTTTTTTTCACTTCCATTGCTTAAGCATCTTCTTCTTAGAGGAGTGAAACTCTTCCACTTTTCTAGAGCTTTCCCAAAGCCAAGAAGGGTGGAACGTGATTCACTCATTCGTTGTTGAAGATCAACTTCGGAGTTTCTCTACTTGGAGAGATGAGTACCATTCACTTTTCTAGCTTTACCCAAGTCATCAAGAGTGAGTAGTCCTCATTTACTCTTTAGGGAGAGGTGATCGATATGTAATGACTATCCGAATATTACACTTGTGGATTCCTTTCACACTTCAATGCTTTATTTACTTGCTTAGCAGGAGACTGGACAAGTTAAGCAAAGTTAGGGTAACTTGCACAACCAAATGATATTTCTATGATCCGGATAACTCCTACATAGAAAGATCTGTTGGTTTAAGGCAAGTACCCTAGCTAGTTCTTTGTGTAACCAATGGGTATTTCTATGGTAAATGGATGACTCCTTCTAGAAAGATTCATTGATTCAAAGCAAAGAACCCCAGCTAGTATTTTGTATAACCAAGGGATCTTTTCTATGGTAAATGGATGACTCCTTCTAGAAAGATCCGTTGTGTGAGACAAACTTTCTGGGATAGAACTTTAAAGATAAACTCCTCAATCTCCACCACCATTTCACTTCATAAAAAGGATGGAGCTTTAACCCAGTCTATCCTTATCTTCCAATTATCTCACTGTTGACACGGGAGTTAGTTGAGTTATAAAGCACAAGTGTAATACACTGGATAATTCATTACATATCCTGAACCTCGAACTAAAGAGTAACTTTAATTATATTGGAATCTTATATTTTGTCTAGAAAAAAAATCTCTTGAAAAGAATTTAATATTCTGTTCAAGAAACCATCCACTTCTCACAAAACTCAAAAAAGGTTACAATCAATCGGTCTTCATCACAGCTTACTTTGAAAACACCTAAACATATTCCCTGTGGATTCGACTCCGGACTTAAACCGGATTATTACTACAGCTTGACCGCCTGCACTTGGGTGTACACATTTCGGATCAAGTCACTTGGCATTCAATGAAGAGGGAAAAGAAGTAGGATGTTGTGTGGGTTGCTGGGTAGGCTGTCCTAGCCTGTCAAGACCCTTCCATTCAGCCTCCCATTGATGGGAAGCTTGCACACTTGCTTAGGAGACCACCATGCACGAAAATGAAGGGCATATACTCCATTATATTCAACATTACACAACCATTTCAGGGTGTGGCTACCTAAGCTTAGTTTTAGCTCAATATAGAAGAAGATGAATAGTGCCAAAAGTTAATATTTTTGCATTTTCTTCATTCCATTGTCTTGTAATCTCTTGTAAGAATATTCTAAGCTTTGTTTAACATCTTTAATGTTATTTACTGCAAGTTCATTTCAAGTTTAATCCCTTGCTCTAGCTTTTACCATTGTTGCATTTAAGATCTTCATTTCAACCTTAAAATGGGTATTGAATTTTTTTTTTCATAGTTTAAGATTTCTTACTTTAAGTTAAGTTTCAAGCTCCATTTCCTTTACATGTCTCTTTACATTATGCATTTCTTTCCTTTAAGTATGATTAGCTAGATTTTTAGTTGGCTAATCCAAAAGAGACTTCCTCTTGGGTTTTCCATTTCAACTCTTTTTTTTTTCTCTCGGTGTACGATGGTTCAGTATGACTGGGTTGAGAGTGGATGAGATAGTGAGTCTTTGATATTCCGTAGGCCTAGTCACGGTTTATGCTTGGATCCTCACCATCTCATCTCTAGCTTCGCACGAATCAATCCTTCATCTATAAACCCTCGGAGCAAGTTTTCGAGTTTGGTTGGGATTCCCATTTGGATCACCTCTTTGGATTAGCCAACACTTATTTTCTTATATTTTCATTAAGAACTTCACTCACCAAAACACAGACCAAATGATTTTACACTTTTTCTTTTTGACAAAATCACCTTCACACAACTTGAACTTTCCTTCCCTGAAGAGATGACCTTGGAATACTCTTTCAAGTAAAACACGATAAACGAAAGACTCCTTGTGATTGGGCAGCACTATTGTTCACACACTTACATATTTCATACATTTTGTTCATTTCATTTCCACCATTCCGTTGCTCTATCTCTTGCATGAATCTGAGTGAGAGTGACACTTACCCATACACATAAGCCATATACATATTTGAGAGTTCATGTTAGGAGCATAGGAACAACAACGTTTTTCAAACAATCAAAGGTCCCTATTAGCTGGCCAGGGACCAAACTCTGAAAAGAAAGGCCAAGCAATTCACTAAAGGCCATTTTTAGAATCTTATTCTAGAAAAAAATAGGTGTTTAAAAGTCCCTAGCAATTGGGCAATACCAGATGCTGAAAAGAGAATAGAGTAGTTCTCTAAAAGCTAGCAATTTTTGTTAAAAAAGGCTTAAGTGTTTTAAGGTTCTTAAAGAGTTGAACAAGGAACAAGTTTTATTTTTAGCTCCCTATAGCTCAATTGATAAATCTTGAGACTCTTAACCTTGTGGTTGGTAACATTATGGGGGTGGTGTGTTTTGAACCCATTACCATGAATTCAAGTGGGAAATAAAGCTCTTCATATATAAAAAGGAAACTACAAATAAAAAATGCAAATAAAAGTAAAAATACACAGTATTCAGCGGATATAAGTGCTAATTTGTAGGAGGGTCAAAGAGCTCGAAGTAGTATGACCATAGAATAGCTTAAAAGATGAAGGCATATTTGCAACCCACAAAGCCGCCTCCCAGCCCTTTAAGAAGTGAGCCTTCTCAAGCAAAGGCAATTACAGAGCTAGTTCACCTTCGGCTTTTTGCATTCCTTGTTCAAAGGCGTCATCCTCTCGTTCTTGTGAATGAGCCTTAAAGGACTCATACTCTTCAAGCAAGGTGGCATGCTCTGTATGAGAAAGAGAAAGCTCTATTGTGGCCACCGACTCAAAAGCCTTTAGCTCGGCCACTTTCGTCGAAAGCCTACCATTCTCCTTTGTTAGATTGGTCATTTTGGCCTAAAGAATGAGTATTTCCTCAGAAAGTATAGCATACTCAGCATCCACAGTCTCCTTATTTTCCAGAGTTGCCTTGTGATCGTAAACAGCCTATTTCATAGCCTTGTCCTTTTTATGATCCTGGCACCAACTTCATAGACCTTTTTTTGGACCCTAATTTTTGAAGTGAAAAAAGAGGTTAGTTGAATATTCCTTTTAAAAGCGAAAAGGAAAAATAAGGAAACAAAAAGGCTAAGGACTCACCTACACCATCTTCTGAATAGCTTGTCGATTTATTTCGTCATCTGATATCTTCTCGTTTGCCGCTAAGTCTCGAGGAAGAATCACTCCCCTTGTTATTCAATCCGCCACATCCATCATAATTCTGAAGAAGTTGGGGCAACATTAGATGGGACAAAGCTTCAACGAGGAAAGAACGCATAAAAGAAGAGTGTGAAGAGGAAATCATATGCCACCCCTAGTAATGGTGCGAGTATAGATGGGGATAGACTCCCTGGTTCCAATCAGAGGGTCATCGAAACCAGCGACAAGAACTTTGACGTCGTCGAGGATATTATATTTGATTCTAAAAGATGAAATTTCAAGAGGAATAAGAGGAGCTATATGAGAAAGACAGCAAAAAGATCCTAGCAATGGAGCACGAAGCAAAAGGAAAAAGTTCAGAGAAGGAGAAGGAGGCAAGTAAAAGATGCTCGAAAACCCCTTTTTAAAAGGATATAAACAAGCGCCAAATGAAGAAACGTTTGAATACCAAAGGACAGAAGCATTAAATGAAAAGTACAATGTCAGACTAAGGCAAGAGGGATGTATGACTCAAGAATTTAGGTGATCATCAGTATTAGTATATGAAATAACTGACAACTGCATGTCACCTAGCGTACGTTTCCTAGGGGCAAGTGAAAGGGCAAGAAATTATGACCACGTGTCTTATCGTAATGATACACGCACGTAACTAAGACACGCTCATGAAAGATGTTGACGGTTCAGAACCAAGTTAGCTGAGGTCGAGTTCAGAATAAAGGACCATCTGTTAGGCATGCTAGGTTTACTAGACATGCACAATCGATTAAGCCAAGCTTGAAAGAATTGCTCGGCCATGTGAAAGTTTGCTCGGTTAACTTGGACGAGTAATGTTGTTAAATAACTTGGTCCATGTTAAAGTAAACTAAAGATAATTCGGAAAATAAATTAGATAAGATGAGGAAGTTGTTAAAGTCAAGGAAAATCATCACCAGTAAATCCGAAGAACTAGTTGATTGTCGAATTTTAGAGAAATTTTGGTAGAGTGTAACCAAAAGTCCAGCATGATGAGGGGTGTATCACCTCACCTTGTAAACCAAAAAAATCCAAACCCTAAAAAGGAAAAGGCTAAGGAATCTATAAAGGGGAACCAAGGATGATCAAGAGAGGTATGCACAATTTTTTTTGCAAGTTCCTTCATCTCTATCCAGTAGCAAGCTAAGTATCGGAGTGCCTTCAATCGAGCCACTCTGGTCCTAGATAGTTTATTCATTTTGTAGGGGAAATTGCGCAGCATATAATTGCATTCAAAACTATTTCACATCATCTGCTAAGAGCTGGTCTTTTTTACCACTAACAGTTACCAAACGCCACCTAAATGATTCAATTTTATTTTCAGAATTTAAGAGAAATTTTTTGTTTGCTTCCATCTAGAAACTGCTATCATTCACTTATTTATTTTTGTTAGAGAGGGGAGGAAAAACTTGAACCCTTGACCTCAAGGAGGTAAATCTTTTACAAAATAAAGAGTATTATTAGACCAAAGTCTTGTTGGTATCTAGAAACTACTACTAATATGGGACGACAGTTATACATGACGAGATATTTGTGATGTAATGATAAAACTCAAGGACTTTGGATGTAATTTTTTCACATTATAGAAAAAAAACCAAAACTCCATAACGAAGCAAAAATAAAAATGAAAATAAAATTAATAATTGACCTTTCATCGGTGTTATACAAATTAAAGCACCAACTATTAAAAATATATTAGAAACCCCTTATTAATTTAGACTATCATTCATTAATACAAAACACATAAAACCAACCTCGAGTAGCCCCCTCTTCTCTCTTCCACCTCCTCCTCACTCCTTCATCAAATAGAACTTGAAAATTTTCACAATTGACTATTATGTAAGGTTGACTATCTTCTATTACTTAACCCACTTTCTCTTATGTGAGCTTGAATTTTTGGGCCAAGTAGAATCATGGAGACCCAATGCTGAAGATTTTAATAACAACGAGAAATTCCTTATGTATTCTTTGAAGAATCATCCTCCATTCTCATCATTGCTCTCTTGCAAATTTCTCCCCTCAAAGTGTGTTTAAATGGTATTGTTGGACTGCATTGGAGACGTGACGCCCCTAAAACCAGATTGTCAACCCGTTGATCACCTATCAACCCACGGAAGTACCTGTGAATACCGCATAACCCGACACTACATCATAACATCCCCTTCACCGGGATCATAAACAACATAGAGTTTGAGTAGAGTCTTCCTTGAATCGAGCAACACATAACCTGTACATATTTCAATCACTTGACCATTCTAAGGTCCAATATACATCAATTTGTCCTTAATATTACTCTATTTTCATCCTTTTTAACAAAAGGACTCAAGGCTCGAAGGCTTGGCAAAGTTATTTTAATTTTTGAAAATTTTGGAGGAGCTACCAATAGCTTGTGTACATGATACCGGTAGTTGAGTCCTTTGCCAACAAGCTAACAGTGCAAATTTTTGGAGGAGCTACCGGTTGCTCGTGTACATGCTACCGCTAGCTAAGTCTTATGGAATTCTGCTACCAATAGCTCAAGACTTGCTACCGGTAGATGAGCCCAGTTTTCCCCAATTCAATCCTTTTTCAATTTCAACTTATCCAATCTCATATAACATTCACTCAAACTCATCTAACATCAAATTATACTCAAAACATAGTCCATAAAAGTTCACTACACAACCCTTTAAACAATATTACATGTCCCAAAACTCATTACACAATTGTTTAACAAAAATGTAATCTAAAGTCATAACTCAGCTTTCTTCATCAATAAGGGCCCAAGTGAGAGTCATCCACCGGCGCTTATTCCACAACTGAAATGTTGTCCACATAAAGGGTGAGTCACACTCAATAGGATATCTCCTAAAAAGACTACTCTCCAACCTAGATGCATCTGAAATGCTCATCCAATTCAACAATCAAACAAGCATCCATCCAAGAACATACAACTTCAATAATGAATGTCATAGTGTCATGCCATGTTATGAGGTGAGACTCACACATGCAACATGGCCCAAGCCTTCACCGGCTCCCATAACACTTGCAATGTCATACGTATGAATCCGGATATTCCAAGCCCCTATTATTGATGTTATACATCCAATGACCATTTATAAATCCCACATCTTTCTTGGGGTGAATATTTATGGACTTCCGCCGAAGGACACCCTACTAACACGACATTTATGGACTTCCACCAATAGATCCGTATATGCGGACACACTTTATGGACTCAATACCAACTGAGTGCATATCTAAATCACTGAGTCTTGCACCTGAGGGATAATCTAGCCTTTCTTGCTAACATCGACCCTATTTTCAACACAACTCATGCGTCAGTCAAACCTTGGTCCGACTTTCCCAAGCCTACACATCATCCACGAAGAATAATGTTTGATCAAAACCATGCACACACCCACACCCTTGTCACATGCCCACGAATGTGATATTTTTCGTACATATGTAATGTAATGTATAATTGCATTTCATATCATTATCCAACCAAGATTTCAATTGCAATTACATCATCATGTTCAACATGTCATGAGCACAATATGAACAAATCAAATTTCTTAATGTAACTTATATCATAAAGCATATAATTACATTCCAACATCATCACATTCCCAAGTTGTCACTTATATCAAAAGCATATAATTACAATATATATCCTCACCAAGCATGTTACAAAATTTCAAATGAAACGAACATGCTACATCAACATAGGCATTTTATCAAACACCTAAAAGGTACAAAATTTTGTAACACAATTCATGCCCAATTTATCACATTTCTCTTGAATTTACCAAGCAAGCAAATTTCACAAACTCAATTCATGCAAGACAGGTTTATCACATTTCTATACTCATTTCTCATACTCTAGTTATACTAGGAGTACATCAAACAAGAGAAATGATCTCTAATCAAGTTACCCATTTCATACGCAACCCTAGATTGAAAATAAACCTAACTAGGAGAAGAGATCCACCTCTCAAAGTGTAATATGAATGATAGAAGCACCAAGAAAATCCAACTCAAGCTTTAGAATTTGATTTTCCAAAAATCTTATTCTTGAGAATTCATCAAATTCTCTGATTTTTGGTACATAGATGTAGCTCTCGTCACGTAGATCAACTTTAGTTCTTGGTCCAAAATATTTGGACGAATGGTTTGTAAAACCCAAAAAAAATTAAATTTTTATGAAAAAGAGAAAAACGGTAATTAGACGCTGCAATACGGGTTGAAAACCTGAATTTTTCTAGAACTCAAGTGAAAAAATGGACCACACCATGGATTCATCTCGTGAAATCTAGTTACCCAATTAATTTTCATTAAATTTTGAAACAGACAAATTTTTTACTTTTTTACGATGAGATCGGGTGTCGTATGACTGAAATAAACACAACCGGGAATTAATTCCAAAACATAGAAAATAATTTTAAGTTAGTTCAAATAAAAATATATTGCACTTGAAACAGGACGAGTGGCACAATGAGAGCTAAGTATATGGGGAGTATAAAAGGGAGAAAATCATTTTTTTCCCATTTCTCAGCCTTGTATTTTGTAAAAGAGAAGGAAAGGGAAGAGAGGTAAAAAGAAGTGTTCTTCAACCATCTCTCTAAGATATATGTCTCTCCGTTCATCAAATCGCCTTGGATCAAGAAAAAAGATTGTTCTACGTGACGTGGGCTACAAAACTATATCAAAGATAATGGATTTTGACAAAGTCTCAAGAATAAGATTTTTGGGAATCAAGGTTTGAAGCTTTGATTTGGGTTCTTGGGAGATTTATACCACTTGTATCACGCTTCAAGAGGTAAGGTTCTTCTCTCAGCTAGGTTTATTTTTAATCTAGGGTTTAGTATGAAATAGGTAGCATGAATAAGGATGAAATTTATATTCTAAATGTATTTCTAGTGTAACTAAAGCATGGAAAATGGTATAGAGATATGCTAAACCAATTTTTACATGAATTGGGTTTTGGGTGAAATTGTTTGTCTTGGTAATTTTAAGAGAAAAGCGTTGATTTGACATGCTATGTGTTTATAATTATGCCTTAAAGGTGTTTGATAAAATGCCTATGTTGATTTAGTATGTAAGTTTCATTGAAATGTTATAACGTGTTTGGCGAAAATTATGGAATATAATTATATGATCATGATATAATTGACATTGTGAAAATGGTGCATATCATGCTACACTCACGAAATGATGAACATGACATTAGAATTGAAAGGATACATTATATTGCATATGCACGGGAAGCTTCACATTCGTAGGCATGTGACATGGGTGTTGGTGTGTGCATGGTTTTGATCAAACACTATTTTTGGTGGATGATGCGTGGGTACAAAAAATTTGGACAAAGGTTTGGCTAAGTCACATGGGTTGTATTGAAAATAGGGTCGGGGTTAGCAAGAAAGACTAAATTGTAAAAATCCGGGTAAATTTAAA
>CM042196.1:17458854-17471796 GCA_023539305.1 Ilex asprella
TTTAGAAAAAACGGTAAACCCAGATCGCAAAGATTGGTCGTCCAGACTGACTGATGGACTCTGGGCATATCGTACTGCTTTTAAAATAATTTTGGGCATGTCTCCCTATCGATTAGTCTATGAAAAACCGTGTCACCTACCGTAGAATTGGAACATAGGGCATACTGGGCCATTAAAGCAATGAATTTTGACCTAGACAAGGCTGGACTTTCAAGAAAACTTAAGATAAATGAATTGAAAGAATTGAGAAATGAAGCGTATGAAAATGCTAAAATTGCAAAGAACGGGATGAAAATTTTTCATGACAAGAACATTGTACGAAAATCTTTTGAACCTTCCCAGAAGGTCCTGTTGTTTAATGCGAGACTACGCCTCTTCCCTGGTAAGTTAAAATCAAGATGAACTGGACCTTACTTTGTCAAAAAAGTGTTTGATCATGGAGTAATAGAAGTAAAAAACCCACCAAACGGTAATATCTTTACTGTTAATGGTCAGAGGTTGAAACTATTTTTAGAGGACTTTGTTAAAAATGTGGAAACCATTAACTTAATGGACCCCGAATATCCCTCCGAGAATCACGCCTGCCGACACTCAAAAGGATCGGATCAGGTAAAAATCTGACCCGATAAGACGCCATCATGAGACCCCCACCACCTTTTCCCATCCTTTCCCCATCTATCACCATTGAGCCCACCCCACACCCGCCTATTGCATTTTCCAATCTCCACTTTCTGTCTACTCCACCGCCTTTCCCTCTTCTTTTTATTCTTCTTCTTCTTCCTCGTTTTCTGTCCTGCTTCGTTCTTTCTTCTTCTTAGTTTCCTTTTTTTTTCTCTCTCTTCTGCAAAACCGACCACACCCAAGTGAAATCATGTCCATGCACCCAGAAGAGCAAATCCCTATTCTGATATTGTATATTGTTTTACTTTAGTTGTTAATGGGTTTATTGCCGCTTTTCACAATCACATACAAACCTTACAAACCCACCTTTGATTCAGATCTGGGCCGAAAGGATTAATGGTTGCATTTAGATTTGTAGGTATCTGAAGAAGCACGGATCACTGCAGTTCAACCTCATTTCCAAGAATCATACTGGTAAAATCGAAACATTAGGGATAATGTTCAGTTCAGGTTGGGGGGTGTGAGAACTTGTAGTTCATATTTTACCTGTGTTTTGTTCTTGTACCCATGCCATAAAATTTTTTAAAATTTTTGTTGTTGTTGCCTTGCTATATCTGTGGGTCAGTTTAAATTGTCTTTGTGACTGGTAAATGTTAAAGAACCGGATAGTGAGTCTAGGAATCATGGATGTTAAACTTTTTTGGTTTAGTCTAGGAGCTCTATGCAATTTTTCATCAAATGTGCATAATGTGATCATGAGAAAAGCAAGACTGTTAAGGAAAAATGAGATCCGAGAGCAGCAAGCAAAACTCCTCTGTAGTAGAAGCACTTTTGCTAAACGCCGACGTGCCAAGAGACTTGGTGCTTGTAAATAGTGTGGTCGGGTATTTCATGATAAAAGATACAATCTGTGTTCTGAACCGATCTCTGGTCGCGCACTCGATCGATTAGACTGGATGGTGAATGGGCAGAGTAAGGATTATCCTGACACGCCATCCTATTCCGGTATTATGCTTAATCAATTTATGCGACAAGAGACTGGAAGAGTCACTGGTAGTTCAAGCTACACAGAAGATGACTTGGATTGAGATTACTTCCTGATAAGCTATGGAAAAATTTTGTGTTGAGGAATGAAAGCCAATTGTCCGAAAAAATTTTGTGCATATTATTCTGCTTTTTAAATTACTGCAATGAAAATATGGGCCGAGTAAGGAATGTCCCGAAATGCCAACCTCAAGCGTGGGTGGGGATTTATCCTGAGACGCCATGAATTTTTATTTGTGTGTTTAGCCTTCTCTGATTGTGTATAGTGTAACAGAGAAAATTTTATTTTTTGATCCACCGTTCGAACGG
This sequence comes from Ilex asprella, assembly GCA_023539305.1. NCBI lineage: Eukaryota > Viridiplantae > Streptophyta > Magnoliopsida > Aquifoliales > Aquifoliaceae > Ilex > Ilex asprella. The sequence continues at coordinate 17,460,829 of CM042196.1, forward strand.
AACTAAAGTTCGAACTGTAGCTGCTCGCAGTACTTTGCCTCTGATGAACTCTCTAATGGAAACACTATAGAAAACCCAGAGTACTGGGAGCAACACATTTGATTTTTGGTTTACCGTTCGAACGTTGAGTTCCGTTCGAATGGTTGTTTAAAATTCTTCATATAACGTTCGAACGTTTCCATCGTTCTAATGGTGCGACGCGAACCATAAAAGCTTGATCATCGTTTTCATTTCAGAAAGTCCCAAATCACTCTGAATTTTTCCAACCCTAAAGCTCGTTACTTATTTCCCATACCTTAATCTTCCCTCACACCTCAAGAAAAACAAATTCGACTCTCCCCTACCCTTCTCCAGCTAAAAAGCATTAACCCCAGACCTCAAGCCCAAAGTTTCATTCCTCCCTCAAGCTCCCCGCCGTTCGAACGCCATGCCTCGAATGAAAATTCCTGCTAAACGCAAGCCACCAATGAGCCAAGAACCCAAATGGGTTGAGGAGGTGATCCAAGACAAACAAGGCAGGGAGAAGAGGAAGAGGTACGATCGTACCAGATTTCCAAATGCAATGAAAGCACAAAGGTATGAAATTTTTTTTAGAAATCAAGTTGTGGTGTGTGAGAGAGACATTGTAGTCTCTGATTTTGCTGAGTTGGGCTTGCTGGAGGAGATGGAGAGAAGAGATTGGGTGCTACATTTGAGTAATGGGGGAAGAGTTGTTGTTGATTTAGTGCAGGAGTTCTACTCCAACGTCGAAATCATCAATGGCTCTATACAAACCTATGTACGGGGAAATCACATCGATGTGGACGAGGCATACCTCAAGGAGATTAGACCCGAATTACCTCGAGTGGAAAACCCTATCTATCCCCCAGAGAAAAATGTTGAGCTGGATAGGGTAGGAAGGGAGTTGACCAGAGATGTGAATTTTTCATGGGAAGGGAGAAATTTTCTGAAACAATGGGAATTGACCGACAAATATAGAATGCTTAACTTGATTGCAGTCTCCAACCTAGCCCCTCTAAAAAGGAAAAATGAGATTTTACCGGAGATGGCTCGCCTCCTCTATGCTATAGGGAGAGGACATAGCATTGACCTACCTTCTCTCATCCTAAATAAAATCAAGAAATGATGCAATGTGAAGAAAAGTGCTTTACCTTTTGGCACTTCAGTGACAGAAATTTGTCTAGAGAATGGAGTATGGGAGAGGCCCGAAATAGAAATATAATTGCCAATGGAGAAACTTGATAGGGGCTCATTCAAGAGAAGTTGTGGGCACAGCGATCCATCGACAAGAAGGCAAGAAAGGCCACCAGCCCAAGGAGGGGATGAAGTACAAGAAGAGTTAGATCGAGAGGAGGAGCGAGAGATTGAGAGAGAGATAAAGGAGGAGAGAGCACAGCCTGATCAGGCAGGATCTAGCTCTAGCACTTGGAGGTCCCTTAGGGAGATGATGATGCGGATTGAGAGCAATCAAGCTAAGATTCTCTGACAGCAAGCTGAGATCTTCAAACAACAGGAGGAGATTCTTAACTTTCTTAGGGGTAGAGCTAGGAGAGATTGAGAGGAGATTCCTGTGGTTGTTGTGGTTGTTTGTTTACTTTTTCTTTTGTTTAAGTTTGTTTGTGTGTTTTCTTAGATAGTTTCAAGTCTTATGTTGTTTTTCTGTTGCTTCTTTTGGATAAATTGGATCATCAATGATTGATGTACAGAATGATCATATTATATGAATGGAATGATTCAGTTTATCATTTTTATTTGGTTAAAAGCATTTGTAAAATTGACACTGTAACTTATGGATGTAAGACTGTTTGATGAAGTAACTAATCACATGATCAGTTTGACACGCAACTTGGCAATGTTGACCATCGACCACAACTCTTTTAAATTGATATTACCTCTATGCTTACATTATCAAATGAACATGAGTATTTGCTATTTTTCAAGTACACAGTGATCAAACTTGAAAATGGAGTCGGTATATAACCAACATTCCCTGGAAAACCTACCATGATAGGTGGAGATTACAAAGACTACCTTGGTTAGTTTCGAGCCTTACGATGCTTCAGAGAGAGTATCAACATTTACTCAAAAAAGGTTTTCTTTCATCGCCTATCTTTCAATAATCTCATTAATTTTATTTTGATTGATACAACTAATGTGATCTATTGACATATCCTGCAATAAATACAGACAAAATGGCACATGCGTATGCACATACTTGAGAAAGGATCTTAGGCCATCTTTGGATTAAAATTTGAGCCTCAGCCAACCCTTTCACAAAAGTATGACCCTAGTCAGCCATGATTGAGTCTTCAAAAGATAAATTCTTTTCCAAAAAGCCCATATGATGACCAAGCCAAAAGAAAAAATACTTGACCTACCATGCTATCTAATTTTCTTACACCCTCGTTTGAATCTGAATAATAGAAGAAAAGTAAGGAAACTAGAAAAGCTACTGGAGGCTATTGTTCTATGAAAGAAAAGAAAATCGGTGAAAACAACCGGAAAAAAAAAGAGGTAGAAAGACAGGAAATTGCCAAGAAAGTGAAAAATAGAAAATATACATGAAAGAAATCTCATTCCCAGAAGAAATGACGAAAAGCCAATGAGAGGTGTGCTAAAATGCATAAAAGAGATAGCAATTTTGAAACTCCATTGATGTCATTTCGTTAGCCACTGACCTCTAGCCACATAACAACCTATGAAAGCCCTAATTGATCTCAAGTCTGTTGCATATGCACGTTGTTAATCATAAGTTGGGGTATGTTATATAGCATTTCGTTATTTGCATCAATATTCTTCCATGAGATTATGCCAAGAATATGACGAGTCTATTTGCTATAAAGTTTCACTCCTTTACTAAAATATGCATGCAATTTCTGATTGGCCATCTTCTAATTACATGCTCAGTGAGAAACAAGTCACCATAGTCAGAGTGAATCCTTTTCTGAAAACATCCCTATGAGAGATTTGGAAAGTCAAAACTATCCGTGAAGGGTGATTAAAGTGGAATGTTTGTTATGCACCAATTCTTGTTTCTAGAATGATCATCCTACTACAAAGGAAATTTTAAATGCTAATGTGTCAAATGCTAATTTTTGCATAGGGATAGCACCAATGGTGAAGAGCATGTGGACCTTAAAGTCAAAATTAAGGGTTGAGTGTCTCAATGACCATGATGATTATTTATATTAATCAGCAATCTCACATTGATATTTGTTCAACCGAAGTTTGTGGGTAGCTTCACCAAAAACCATCACGAGACAGCACTCATCCTCTAAGGTAAACCTAGAGATTTAACGGCTGGTTGCATAAGCTAAATGCAATCGGATAACCTACGAAAAAGGTGTTACAAATAGATTTGTTTTTAATTAATTGTTGTATTACTGGGGACTAGAAATATCTAGGTTGGGGGTGTGATTAACACTCAAAAATAGTCTACTCTTATGCCATGTTTTGGACTAATTATGTTTTGGTGGAGTTTAAATGATGATGTTTCAGGTCTTAAAGTGAACAAGGGTTCAAAGGCACCAAAAATTATCTATTGCAGGCAACCACAGCATTTTAAGGAACATATTGTAGAGGCTTGGAATAAGGAAGCAACGTTCGAACGTTAAACACCGTTCGAACGGTCATGATGAACCAGGCCAGATACTACAATCTGTGTTACAGGCAAGACTCAAAGCCCAGGAGACTTGAGGACTCTGTTCGAACGGTAATCAATGTTCGAACGTCCACTGGAGCAAGGACAAAATTAGACTGACTGAAGACATGGTGTGTTGCAGACTTACAGAGTTGCAGTCAGAAGGCCCAGGCACTCGAGTGCCACGTTCGAATGGTAACCACCGTTCGAACGCCCCAGGAATTATTGGACAGATCAGTTAAGATTCTGCAAGGACCTGGAGGAAGATTTGCATGAAGACTTGGTGGAAGATTTTCGACAGAAACCATGTGTGGACTGACATAACTGACATGCACTGATTCCATCTGACGTTTGAACGACAAAGAGCAAAGACAGAGAAACCGTTCGAACGGTGTGGACAAACTGCCCGCAGAGTGGTTGACTTTTTACTTTGACTTTGACGCCCCGCTCTATTCTTTTACCCCCTCCCTGTCTTCTCCTTGCCTATAAATACACTTAGTTTTGTGGAGAAGTGGGGGGACTCATGGTGGAACCATTTGAGAAATTCATCACTTAGCATTTCATCACATCCATCTATTTCAATTCTTGTCTTAGTCTCTCTCTTTAAGAAGTGGGAAGTTTAGATTCCCACTAATTTCCTTTACATTAATGTTCACATTTACATTTACTTAAGAGTTGCAATTCCTTTATTTACTTTAAGTTTTTACATTTATGTTCTTGATTTACATTTAGTCTTTACATTTATGTCTTTATTTACTTCTAGTCTTTACATTTATGCTCCTACATACATGTTTTTATTTATATCCTGCACCTTCATTATTTGAGCTTCCTTCTTGCTTAGAGGAGTGAAACTCTTCCACATTTCTAGAGCTTTACCAAAGCCGTGAAGGGTGGAACGTGATTCACTCATTCTTCGTTGAAGATTAGCTCCTTGTTAATTATACTTTTACTTTGTGAAGTCCTCTACTTAGAGGGATGAGCATCACTCACTTTTCTAGCTTTACCAAAGCTATGAAGAGTGAATAGTTTCTCATTCACTCTTTAGTAAGAGGTAAAGAGCATGTATTGATTATCCGGATATTATATGATGCTTTGTTCTAATGCTTAATGTTCATATCCCCTTGCTTATTGGATGATTGATTGCATCTAGCAAAGCTAAAGTACTTTGTATAATCGATAGTCTTTCTATGATACAGATGACTCTTGCATACAAAGACTCTTCGTTTCAAGGCAAGTACTCCAGCTAGATCTTCATGACTATCCTTTAATTATCCCCATTATCAAGCCTCATTTAAAAGGATGAACTATTATAGCCATGGTTGGATGTCATGAAGAAATACTTGCTTGTTTGTACGCGCGATAACTCTCGGTACAAATAATTCTTGTAAACTTCTTGTAATACATCGGAACTACGACCTTAATAGGCCATCTTTATCTTCTGATTGACTCGCCGTTGACACGGGAGTTAATTGAGTTATCAAGCAAAAATATAATATTCCGGATAATTGACCACATATCTCGATCCTCAAACTAAAGAGTTACTTCTCCGTCATTTAAATCAATCGTATATTTTGTCTAGAAAATTTCTTAGAAAGAATTGAATATTATGTTCAAGGAATGCACCCACATCTCACAACCCTAAAAAATCAAAGGTTACAATCAATTGGTCTCCTTCACCGATTACCTTAAAACACCGAAACTACTAGTTTCCTGTGGATTCAACTCCAGACTCAAACCGGATTATTACTACAACTTGACCGTCTGCACTTTGATATACACATTTCGGATCAAGTGAAAAAACATAACCTTGGGAGTGAAAAAAAAAAGGGTGAACGGGATAGTTCATGGAGTAAGGTGTCTGCCAGTGTGAAACATACGTTCTACTAGAGGGTCAATGAGAAAAAAATTCTAAAAGGTTGCACTTGATCCCTAGTTCGGGATACTAAGTTAGTGTGATGTTGCCATTGACATGTGTGTAGATGGCAAGTAGAGGAAGAGGACGGCGAGGCGGTGGGCGGAACAATAATCAACCACCACCGGCCTTTGACCAGCAATCATTTAACGAAACTATGGGCATGATGGCGGCTACTGTTGCACAAGCTAGCGCCAATGCCAATCAGGGAGGCACGCGTAACCTCTAACACTTCAAGGCACACAAGCCTCCAGTTTTCACGGGAGGGGCGGATCCGATGGTAGCCAACCATTGATTTCGACAAGTAAATAAGATCTTAAGGGCTATGGAGATCACCTCAGATGCCTCTAAGATAAGACTAGCTGCATTTCAGCTAGAAGGAGAAGCCCAAGCATGGTGGGATTGGGTGACGGAATCCAAGAACTTGGAGACCATGACATAGGGAGAGTTCCAGGAGCTCTTCATAGACAAGTATCTACCTGCGATTGTTCGACATGCGAAGGCCGGCACAATGATGGTGATGGAATATGTGGCTAGGTTCATAGAACTAGCCCGTTTTGCTGATGATTACGTGGCCACCGACATGGCCAAAGTGAGGAAGTTTGAGGATGGTTTGAAATTGTCCATCCGAGAAAAGATTGTGGGCCTCCGCCTACAAGACTTGGATATGATGGTCGAAACAATGATGGCCATTGAGAGAGAGGTGGAAGATGCTCGAAGCTGTCGGGAAGCGGGTGCTAAGGACAAGAAGAAGGAGGGTCAATCCTCTTTTTCTAGTTCGGGAAAGAAGTAGAGAACTTCTACTCCACAAGGACAGGGCTGCGACCATCAGAACCAAGGCCAAAGTCGATCCTCCCGAGGTAGGAGAAACTTTAGGACTACCTACCAGGCAGGCCAAAAGACTTGTTATTGTTGCCCTCAGAGGCAAGGATCCCAGGGTCACAGGACACCTCAGTCCCAATCTTTGGTGGGGCAGTCACAGACACACTACATTCCTCCCTACCCCACTATGGGCCAGGGAAATTAGTACTAGTTCCAAGGTGCTACTCAGGCCCTACCACTTTTCGAGAAGGACTCCGCAACTAGGCCAAATAGGCCAGGGCATGGGTCGAGGCTGAGGGCAGGGCTTGCAGGCCAGAACTTTGGGGGACTCGGGGGCGTGTTTAGGCTATGGTGCCACAAACTGAGTCGGTAGATCAGTCGGTGATACAGGGTACATTTTTACTTTCTCGCTTATGGGCTAAAGTGTTGTTTGATAGTGGGGCATGACATTCATTCATATCTGCATCATGTGTTAGAGAATTGGGCTTAGAGGTGGATACCTTGAAAGAGCCATTACATGTAAGTTCTCCCCTAGGAGCTAGGGTGAGGGTTGATCAGATATGTCAGGGTTGTGAGTTAGAGATCTCGGGGATTCTACTCACCGTGGACCTTCGGGTCATGGACATGTCAGAGTTCGATGTCATCCTAGGGGATGGACTGGTTGACGGCACATTGTGTTGTTATTGATTGTGATAGGAAGAGGGTCACTGCTTATACGCCGAATGGTGTTTATTTTAAGTTTTAGTGGGAGAAGCACAATGTCTTGCCCCAAGCCGTGTATGACTCTTGATGGCACCGACAGCTGATGGGTTGGGTTGCTAGTCTTACCATGAAGGACGAGGTGAGATAGGAGTTTGGTCTACCTCGGGTCGTTTGTGAGTATGAGGATGTTTTTCCAGATGAGCTACTGGGATTGTCTCCCCATAGGGATGTAGACTTTAGCATAGAGTTGCATCTGGGTACTTCGCCTATTTTTATGACTCCACATAGGATGGAACCCGTTGAGTTGCAAGAACTCAAGGTCCAATTGTAAGAATGATTGGACAAGGGTTTTATCAGACCAAGCACTTCACCTTGGGGCGCTCCGGTGTCGTTTGGCAAGAAGAAAGATAAGACACTACGGTTGTGTATAGATTATCGGCAGTTGAACCGGGTCACTATCAAGAATAGGTACCCTTTGCCAAAAATTAATGATTTGTTTGATCAGCTGAAGGGAGCAAGGGTCTACTCTAAGATAGATCTCCGAATGGGCTACCATCAGTTAAGGATTAGGGAGACAGATATCCCTAAGACGGCGTTCAGAAGGCAATATGGGCATTTCGAATTCACGGTGATGCCATTTGGATTAACGAATGCCCCGGCGGTATTCATGGATCTTATGCGTAGGGTGTTCCAACCCTATCTAGATCAGTTCGTTGTGGTGTTTGTTGACGATATCCTGATCTACTCTAAGTATGAGGAGGAGCATGAGGGTTGTTCTCCAAACTTTGAGAGACCATCAGTTGTACACCAAGTTTAGTAAGTATGAATTTTGGCTGAATGAGGTAAAATTTTTAAGACACGTAGTGTCGACTTCGGGTGTATCCGTGGACCTAGAAAAGGTTGGAGCAATTATGAGTTGGGATAGGCCAAGGTCAATCTTCGAGATACGTAGTTTCTTGGGATTGGCAGGGTACTATCGAAGATTCATCGAGGACTTCTCTCTACTGGTTGGACCTATGACGAGATTGACCTGGAAGGAGGTCAAATTTGAGTGGGATAATTCTTGTGAGAAGGCATTCTAGGAGTTAAAGAGGAGGTTGACTTCGGCTCCTATTTTGATAGTCCCGGAAAGGGGACATATGTAAACAGTGTACTATAATGCATCCAAAGACGAACTCGGTTGTGTTTTGATGCAGTCCGGGAGGGTGGTGGCTTACGGTTCTCGACAGTTAAAGAACCACGAGTAGAACTACCCCACGCATGATATGGAATTAACGGTCGTTGTCTTTGCCTTGAAGGTTTGGCGCCACTATTTGTATGGCGAGAAGTTTGAGGTGTTTTTGGACCACAAAAGTCTGAAATACATCTTTACACAGCGGGACCTCAATATGAGACAACGCAAGTGGATGGAGTTTTTAGAGGATTACGACTTCGCCTTACGCTACCATCCCGGTAAGGGAAATATGGTGGCTGATGCACTTAGCCGAAAGTCAAGGGGAGTCGTGGCTAGTATGGCTTTTCGAGAGTGGCTTATGCTCGAGATTGTGGGACAGTTCGAGCTACATTATATGAGTCAGGCTCAAGATACTTTGGGGAGTTTGGTGGCTACGCTTTCTCTACTAAGCAGAGTGATTAAGTCCCCGAGTTTGGACATTGAGCTGTTGTCCATCCAAGACCGGGTACAGGCAGGTACAGGTGACGATGGCTGGACCAGTTACTCGGATGTTAGTCTTCGATATCGAGGAAGGGTTATGGTTCCTCAGTTGGCGGATATGAGAGAGGAGATCCTTAGGGAGTTTCATTGCTCTCATTTTACAGTTCATCTAGGTGGCACGAAGATGTACCATGATCTTTATCGCCTGTATTATTGGAGTGGGATGAAGAAGTACGTTGGAGACTTTGTCAATAGATGTCTCACGTGTCAGCAGGTCAAGGCCGAGCACCAGAGACTAGCAAGGTTGCTCCAGCCTTTAGAGGTGGCGGAGTGGAAGTGGGAGCATGTCACGATGGACTTTGTGACCCACTTGCCACGGACATCACAGAGACATGACGCGCTGTGGGTGATAGTGGACCGGCTTATCAAGTCGGCACACTTTTTGGCGGTGCGGATGACCTTCACACTGGAGGAATTCTGCAAGTTGTATATACGGGAGATTGTCCGACTATATGGCGTACCTGTATCTATAGCATCGGATCGGGATCCTAGATTCACGACTTATTTTTGGGAGAATTTTCAGCGAGCCATGGGGACATAGTTGATCCCCAGACAGACGGTCAGTCGAAAAAGACTATCCAGACATTAGAGGGCATGCTACGGACATGCTACCTAGATCTCAAGGGTAGTTGGGAAGATCATTTACCTTTGGTGGAGTTCGCCTATAACAATAGTTATCAGGCGAACATACAAATAGCACCCTATGAGGCACTATATGGGAGGCCTTGTCGTTCTCTGATTTATTGGATGGACGTTAGAGGGAGACCCTTTACGGGTCCAGATTTGATTAGGGACACTTTAGCGAAGGTAGACTTGATAAGGAAGCGTCTTCTTATGGCTCAAAACTGGCAGAAGAGCTACACCGACAGACGGCGAGGACCTCTGAAATTTGAGGTGGGAGATCATGTCTTCTTGAAGGTGACACCTAAGAGAAGAATCGTCACATTTGGGAAGCAAGGGAAGCAGTCACCGAGGTTTTATCGGGGCCTTCGAGGTACTCGAGCAGGTGGGTATAGTGGCTTACAGGTTGGCATTACCGCCAAATTTATCGGGTGTCCACGCAATGTTTCATGTCTCCATGCTCTGGAAGTATACACCTGATCCGACACATGTGGTGGATTGGGGTGAATTGATGGTTGACACAGATGGGACCTTCGAGGAGGGACCGGTGCGTATCATGGGTAGCCGGGAGCAAGTTTTGCGAGGCAAGACTGTGAGGCTAGTGAAGGTGCTATGGTAGCACCGGAGAGTGGAGGAGGCAACATGGGAGCGTGATGACACCATTCGTGCCAATTATCCGTTCTTGTTCAAGGATTGAGGTACATGTCTACAATTTTAAGTAGAGGATTACATGTTGCATATGCATATGTTTGAGGTGTGCATGAATTTCGGGGATGAAATTATTTTAAGGGGGGAAGAATGTAAAAATCTGGGTAAATTTAAATTTTTTAGAATAAAGGGTAAAATAGTAAATTGTCACAAAGGTTCGGGTGGTAAACCTGAAATTTTCTAGAGTTTGGATGACGAAATGGACCTCACCGTTGGAATCGTCTCGCAAAATCTAGTGACTATGTCAAATTTCATCAAATTTCGAGATAGTCAGTTTTTTCGCGTTTTATGAGACGGTCGGGCCCCGAGAGACCCAAATACGAATTTTTAGAAAATTTAAAGAGAGGATTCTCAGATTTTCCCCCCATTACTCAGCCGATTCTCAACCAATAGAGAAGAGAGGGAAAAGAGAGGAAAACTATGACTTCTCTCTACGATCTACGGAGCTAGAGAGCTCGGATCCGTTCAGGCCGAGAGGGAAAGTCATTCTCCTCGACGAGGGCTACGCCTACGTTCCAAGAACGAAGGTTTTCACCGAACGTTGAAAAATAAAATTTCTTGGGAGAGCTTGGATTGGAGTTGGGTTGATTCTTTGGAGCTTCTACAACTCGGTTTACACTTCAAAAGGTAGGAAATTTTTCTACTTGGGTTTTATTCACAACTTTAAATGTTGTATGAAAATGGGTAGGTTAATATAGATAAATATATGACTTACCTATGGTAATGAATTGATGAAATGGGTATTGAAATTAGGTAGAATATATTCTATCTTGAAATGAGTATGTAGAAATTGTCTAGTGTGATTTCTTAAATTATGTGAATTGTGAGCATGTTATGTGTTTATATTAT
>CM042196.1:17471896-17522577 GCA_023539305.1 Ilex asprella
ATTTGCCATTGATCTGGTCTATCTATTGGTGGTCGTGGTCGTGGTCATGTTAATGTTTGATGCAGATTTTTGTGGGTTGGACTGGATCATGTTTGAATTTTTATGGGGGTGCAAGTGGAGTTGAGGCAGTTATGTGGTGTTTGTTTTATTGCGGAGTTGGTGTTGGTGGAGTCGACGGCGGTGAATCACCATGAAAGGATGAGTTGCCCTCCATGGTTAGGGCAAGGTGCCTCACAACTACATAATAGAGTTGGGCTTTCGATAGTGTTGATTTTGGAGGTGGGTTTCTGCAGAGGAGGATTATAACTTAGTTAATTAGGAGATAAATGCAAATATTAGGATTCAACTTCAACACCAATTCAACTTCGACACCAATTGCAGCATGGTGCTACAGTTTATCATCTTTTGATTTAAAATATAATTTTTTAATATTAAGTTAAAATAAATAAAACTTAAAATTAATCTTAAAATTGATCTTAAATTTATAATAATAAGATGCAGTTCAATTTAAATCTCCAAAATTAAGAAATCAGAACGATTTATATTTGATCGACTATAAATTTAATGGTTCACATTTTTTTTTTTTTGATCGGAATGGTTCACATTTCATTCAATGAATGGTCAGCAAGTCATCCCAAAAGCCCGCCCAAATTAAAACCGTAACAAACCAAAACCCTCCGACACATTGAACTCTTTCTCCACGGTCTGTATCTCTCCCGCATAAGGACGGCTCACCCCACCACCGGCCACGACCACTCAACCAAGTGATCTCCTCTCTCTCACCTGTCCTTCCACAAACACACACAAACACACAACACGCGCACACAGATCACACACAAACACACATATCACGCACAAACAGACAGACACGCACAAAGATCACATAAACAAACACACACACACCAGTCACACACGCACACAGCAGCACACACACGCACACAGCAACACACACACGCACACAGCAACACACACACAGTCACTTCATGGAATTGGGTTTGTGAAATTATAAATTGGGCTTTTTTATTAAAGATGTTTGTAAGGTTTTGATTGAATGTATTTTAGGGTGATCAAATTGGGTGTTTAATTAGGGTGTTAATTGGGGTTTTTCACTAATTAGGGCTGTAATATATTTTTTAGTGTTTTTGATTGAATGTTAGGTTTTTGAAATTGGGATTTTTTTGTGAAATTGAGTTTGAGAAATTATAAATTTGGTTTTTTTAATGAAATATGTTTGTAGGGTTTTGTTTGAATGTATTTTAGGGTGATTATTGAATGATTTTTGGGTGCTTTGAATTCGTTAAATCTATTTGGGTGATATATAGTTTAGTTTGAAAGGTGGTAGAATGAAAGATTTTTGTGTGCTTTGTGTTCTTCCCATCTGGCTTAAAAAGGTGGTAGAATGAATGATCTCACATCCGACTTAGATTGTTGATATTTTTGTTTAGTTGTTGATTCTTTTACTCACCTAGGCGGCGACTGTTTCTGGGTGATTGTCACACATTTTGGAAAGGAGAGGAGAGGAAAAAAGTTCACATTTGATTCTAAGGTTAATATGCAATTTTTTTTTTTTGGTGCATTTCAGAATCAGTTGACTTGTATTTGTATAAATATTGGCCTGTTTCAATTTTCAACATTTATGAGATTACCAATTTCAATAATTATGCAATTCATATGAAGGAACTTGACATTCCATGATTGCATTCATAATTTCGCATACATTGATAATTTATAGGTGGCTTAGAGAATAAATCAAAGAAGCATTGAAAATTTGTAAGAACTTACATAAATGCATCAAATGGCAATTGTCTACACTTAAGAGCAGATTATATTTTTTTTAAATCCTTTGTACATGGCAATTGTAATGCGTAGTTAGAGACTTGGAGACTCGCACTTAATTAATAAATAGAGGTATTTTTCTTTGCATAACTTTGCAAGTTGTATATTAAATAGAATACACTGGATACATGTTTAATGATTTTGGGGGTTTTTGTTTTATCTACTATACATTAAGCATGCTATTTTCATAATTATTGTATTGTTTAGCCTATTTATAATTATTATCTTTTTACTATGGTTTGACTGGTGACCCACCGGTAGAACCAATGACCCATTGACCTGTTCTTGGGTTGATGTATGGGCCGGGTTTTAAAGCTATGCTCACAACTGGTCTGCTTCTCTCTCTCTCTCTCTCTCTTTCTCTTTGCAAAGGTTAGGTTCTAAAGATGTTGTGGGTGGACAAATACCGACCAAAATCCCTAGACAAGGTCATAGTTCATGAAGATGTGGCACACAATCTCAAGAAATTGGTACATTTTCATAGAATTTTTTCTTTTTGGTTTTTTTATATCTTAAAAATTGATATAGTACATGATGTATGTAAAACAATCTTAGGTTAGGGTTTTGATTTGGTGTCCCAATTGTTGGTGTATGATAGGTAACAGAGCAAGATTGTCCCCATTTACTGTTCTATGGACCGCCAGGTTCGGGCAAGAAAACTCTAATCATGGCCCTTCTCAGACAGATGTTTGGTGCGGGCACCGAGAAGGTGGTCTCATGCATTCATAATTTGCCATTTTCAATTTTTTTGTTATTTTATTACTTGCTCTTGATTTGTAATTCTTTGTTGGTTCTTCTGTATTTATGTTTTTGGCTTTTGTTATATCCAGGTGAAGGTTGAGAACAAGACCTGGAAAGTTGATGTGAGTTATGCTCTTCATTTTGTTTCTGTTTTTCTATATGCATGTGTACAGTACTTCTGCATGTGGTAAGTATAGTAAATAAAGTCATAGCTTTATGTAAGGATTCAACTCCATCAAATAAAACAACATATTTGGGACAAGGAATAAAATCCATTAGGTGAAGTAGCAGTTCCCAATTTATTAAATAAACAATAGACAAAAGAAAAGAAGAGAGTATTGACAAGGTATCCTCTGATTAGGAGCAGTTATGTTCCCAGTCTTATGCTAGTACTCTACTTCTGCCCCAATTGTTGTGTGCTATCAATATCATGCCGTTCTTGATTATGAGATTTCGTAATTACCCAAACTGGTTGCTGGTATGGCCTCAATTTGGGTTGTCCACTTTTTTAATCCTTTGCAGCCACTTCAATTTGCATTACCCTTTGGGTGATCTTTTACAGGCTGGGACTAGAACTATCGATCTAGAGCTTACAACATTATCAAGCACCCACCATGTCGAGCTTAATCCCAGTGATGCAGGCTTTCAGGACAGATACATTGTTCAGGAGATAATCAAAGAAATGGCCAAAAACAGACCAATTGACACGAAAGGGAAGAAGGGATTCAAAGGTAACTCAGGCTATTGCCTTATCTTTTCCAATTTTTTTTTTTTGATGAGAAACATAATGCTTGTATTAAAATAGAAAGAAGAGAGACTGCATAAGAAATCCAAATCATAATCAGAGAAAATTATAGGAAAAATTCAAAAGCAAAGATAAAAAATGCCTATAAATTACATGAAGATCTCTATCCCACTAGTATAGCAAAAAGTGGAGTTCTTTTAAAAGCCTTTGTGACAGAAGCCCAAAACGATGCTAAAAAATGAATATGCTCCCATAGTCTTTCCATACGATCATTTCGATTGTCAAAAATTTTTGCATTAGGCTCCTTACAAATAACCCACATAGTAGCAATGATAGTACAATTCCATAGAGTAACACTTTTATCAAGCCTTTCAAACCTTTTGACATCTTCATTCAACAAGGAAGTAGATGTTGCAGGAATTACCCAACTCAACTCTGCCTCTCCAAAGCGATACCATAAGTTCAAAGCAACAGGGCAATGTAAAAATAAATGATCAACGCTCTCACCATCACCTTTACACATCCCACATCATTGAAGGGATAGACAAATATAAGGTCTCATTTCCTGAAACATGTCATTAGTATTAATCTTATCATGCGTCACTGTCTATTCAAAAACTTGTGCTTTTAAAGGTAATTTAGCTTTCCATATCATCAAAGCAGGAAAAGAAGAAGGATAAGAACTTTACCCCGCCAAAGAATCAAAGAAAGACTACATGATAAGACTCTCGATGACTCCATAATCCACTCTCTTTTCCTCATTTGAATTAATGGCCACAATTCCACTTTTATCCATATTTACTTTCAAACTTGACACCAAGCTAAACACATCAACAATGTTCTTAAAATTTAACTACTTCCCCTCCTCTCCCTTAAAAAAAAATAGTGTCACCAACAAACTGTAAATGAGAAACCGAATCGATCCCTCCCAAATGTGAAATCCTCCACCATATTACTACTTTCAACCTTCCACACCAATCTACATAACCCCTCGGCTACTAAAGTAAAGAGAAAAAGAGAAAAAGTGACAACGGGTCTCCTTGTCTCAGTCCTCTAGAAGTCTCAAATCTCCCTCTAGGCTTTCCATTCATCATAACTGAAAAGTTCATAGAATGCAATCAACCCATAATCCTTTTTATCCATCTTCCTCCAAATACTTTCACCCTCAAACATATTCCAAAAAGCCCCAATCTACTTAATCATATATTTTCTCAAAATCAATTTTGAAAACAAAACTTTTTTTGCCTCTATCTTTATAATCCTCCAGCACCTCATTTGCCACTAATGCTACATCAAGATTTTGTATACCTTTACAAAAACCTCATTGATATTCAGAAATAATATCACACAATGTTTCTTTTAATACGAGAGATAAGATTTTTGCAATTATCTTATGAAGACTAGACGTTAAACTAATCTGTCTAAAATCCTTCATTTTCATGGACTTGTCTTTTTTTTGAAATCAAACAAATAAATATCGCATTAGTAATTGCATTGATCACCCCATTCTGAAAAAAATTCATTGAGTACTTTCATTAAATATGATTTCACAATTTCCCAACAATCCTGATGCATAGCCAGTGTGAAACAATCAAGGCCCACTGTCTTAATACCGACCACACTCAAAAACAGCCTTTTGCACTTCTTCCTTCACAAAAGGTCTTTCCATCTACCTTGACACACTTCTCCAATGGGGCTCCAATCCAATCCCTTCTATATCGGTCTCTTATCATCTTATTGCGAATATAATTTGGTGAACTTCTTTTTTCCTTCAATTTGCAACTCTATGAAACAACTTAGAATTATTATCCCCATCTTTAATGCACTTGCTCTCACCTTTTGCCTCCAACTAATTTCTTCCTTAAATACTCATTTTTAGATCTATTCGTTAATTTTCATCTTTCTTTCTTCATATTGTCTTGTAATCCCCATTCTCCTCAATATTATCAATCTCTCCAATTCTGTACATAATTTGACTTTTTGTTATTCTAATATGCCCGAACAATTCCTTATTCCAACACTTAACTCTCTTTTCTACATTTTTCAATTTATCATGAATTTAAAACCTTCCGATAACTGCCTTTCTCCCACCACTCCTTAAAATGGACCTCTAAATGCATGATCTTCCGATCACCTATTTTCAAACCTAAAAGGAGATGATCCCCCCACCTCATCTTAGCTAAATCAAGCATTATGGGACAATGATTTGATACAACTCTCACCAAAGTTCCCTGCTCGATTCCTAAGAAACATTCCTCCCATTTTGTAGAAAATAGAAATCCATCCAATCTATTACACATTGGGTTTTCTCTAAAATTTGACCAAGTAAACATACGATTTCCCAACGATGGATCCTTGAGTCCTGTTTTCGTAATCAAAGAATCAAAGTCCCTTATACTCCTAGTTACTCTTGTACCATTCAATTTGTTGATACCTTACAACTTTAAAATTACCTCCTAAACACCATCATAGACTACAAAGACCAAATAAACTTGCCAATTTGACCCACAATCTCTTCTTTACTTTAGGACAATTTGGACCATACACTTTAGCTAACGACCAATCGCATCCATCATTATGTATAATCTTGATTAAAATTGAAAATTCAACCGCAATGTATTCCTCCACTTTGACAGTTCTCTCATCCCACACTATTACAATACCACCAGATCTGCCCATTGAGGGCACCCAAGCCCAGTTTCTATATCTAGCTTCTCACACACTCTTTATCAATATTCTTTCAATTTTCTCTTTTTTTTTATTTCTTAAAAAATAACCACATCAGACTCTTCTCTAATCAACTAGGAAGTACGGATAACGATACGAAATATAGGTATGATACGGATACGATGATACGACAAAACTTGAACAAATAGAATATGTGTACGATTAGGATACATCTACAATAAAATATATTTTATAATTATTTAATGACTTAAATTATAATTTTTAATAATTATTTAATATTAGTAAGCAAGATTAGTAATTTTTACCTCTTCCGTTACCAAATCAGCCCTTTGTAAGCTTTCATCTGAGCTATAATCACCACCAGTAGACTCTTCATAGTCCTTTTTATACATGTTGTCTTCATCGAAGCAATCAGCCCCAAATTCAATCGATCTCCATATCGGCTGTCACCTGGAACTTCAAACCCATCCACTGTCTCACACACAGTGAATTTCATCCCCCTCAGTGCCTTCGTAACCTTCCTTCAATCTCATCTCGTTGTCTTCCCCTGTCGTTCTCTCTGTTTCCATTGCCTCATCACAGTCCATCGTTGCCATCTCGTCTTTGTAAAAAACTAGATTTGACATAATCCTTAAGAGATCACATTTCGGGTTAGTGGCATGGATCGGAGCTTGGGTTGTTTGTTTTTAAGTCCGAAGTGGTCTAGACCTTTAGCTTTAAAATAGCCCAATTTTAATGGGCTTCTAACCATAACTTCTATTGGAAATTTTAATGAGCCAAAGGTCACCTGGGCCTCACCTAGCCCTTTCTCAAATTAAAAGTCATAAGCCCATTAACAAAATCTTCTCCCTTTACGCGTTAGTTTCAGTTGTCCATTTGCATAATCTCACTCTGCCTCATGTGTAACTACTTCTTCCTCCGTGCACATTTCATTAACATCAGCATCTTGCTCACAAAAAATTATTGCCTTGTCCACTTGATATGGATTCAACACAAATTGGCACTTCAACTTATTTACCAGAGCCTTCTGAATTCAGCGCGGACTAATTATGCTTTCTCAAGTACACACAATAGCATTCCTCCACTTATCAAAACCAGAAAAATCTTGCATTTTAACTTCATTGCTCACCACTTTTCCCTCTCTATTAGCAATGATCTTACCCCCCACCCTTTTCAAATGAATTTCTGTTACTGCCCTTTTTTGATAAAACCTTCCATCATATTTAAAAAACTTCTCCATCCATTAAAATCATCGCCTTAAGGAACAGTAATAAAACGTCTTTTACTGGTAGCATGTATTCTAGATATTGTAAGGAACTTGCCATACATATTAGTATAATTAACCCAAAGATGATATGCTTCACCATTGAACTTCCTGAAGAATATCTCTGAACTTCTCCATGCATACGCCTCCTTAACCATGATGCAAAACCAAGAAACACCTCCCATCCCAATCGCAATGGAGAAAGTAGCATAATTTGTTCTCTCTATAATCTTGACTATATCCCCCTTGATTCTTTATCAACCTCCACTGGGAACACTTTTTGCTCAATCTTCACATCATTTGTAACTTCTGGTTACACTTCCCATGGAGATTTACTTACATTAGATACTTGTTTGAGTCTTCCACTATTCCAATTTAGGGATACTACTATGTGAACACATTTTGGCATTTCTTGTATAATATAATATTAGTGTAGTCCGCCAAACCATAGTTGTGACAGGCATTGTTGGTAAGTGTTTGTATATAACTGGCGTATTCTGATGACATTCTATATTGTGTCATGGCAGTATTAGTGCTCAATGAGGTAGACAAACTCTCAAGAGAAGCTCAACACTCTCTCCGAAGAACAATGGAAAAATATAGTGCCTCGTGTCGCCTGATTCTATGCTGCAACAGCTCTTCAAAGGTGACTGAAGCAGTCCGTTCTCGCTGTCTGAACGTGCGAGTAAATGCACCGACAAAAGAAGAGGTCAGTATAGCTTTTTTTTCTGCTTTAAAGACAGAAAGCAATGTATGTTTTCATCAATTTGGCGCATTTGAAAAGCCTACCCTAGTTTAATGAGCTAAAGTAGGATTTGTTTTATCAAATGCATACTCTAACTGCACTCTGCTGCAACCAGAGTTGGTGGTTGGGTCGTTCCACCCCACTGCTTTCTAGGGTGTATACCCTCTATTTTTTGCACAAGAATTTTTAGATTTTTTTTCTTCCTTGTGTCCTCAATTAGATTCTCCCAATCTCTTGCGGGGAATAATATATGTGTATGTATCTGTGCATCACCATTTTTTTGGTTGATCACATAGTTGATCATTGTTTGCTCCGGCATTTTATGCCCAATAATTCAACCATATAAACTACTTTTCAGCTTCATGGATTTGTTGGAGAAGAGGTATTTTTCTTATGCTAGTGATCATTTTTGTTACTTTTTACCAATGAATTTGCAGTATCTAATTTTCATGAATTAATTGCTGACTTATTCGATTTATGTGATAGTTTGAGCGCCTTCATCAAATTTTATCTTGTATGGGTATAATTACAAACATTCATAATGAGATTGATTCGGATCTTTGGTTCTCTATAATGCATGTTAAACAAGAAGTCCTATGAAGATATTTTACTATTGCACAGTCCCACTTTAAGTTGAACACAACCAATGATCAAAATTTTGTTTCGGTGCATTGTTTCAGTCACTTAGGAAATGGAAACGTTTCGACATGTTTCGAAAAGTTTCGATCTGTTTCAAAAACATAATGAAAAAAAATAAAAAGTTTAAGCATTATTTTTCCAAAATATTGGTCGAAATATATCAAAATATCTTGAAATATTCCAAAACAATTCTGCAAATGCATCGAAACATTACAAAATACCTCAAAACATTATGAAATACCTTGAAGTATTATAATTTCGAGATTCCATTACTTATTCGTTTCCGTCTTCTCGGAAACGAAAATGTTTCGCATGTGTCGACCATTTCGAAATGAAATTTAGATCCTTGAACACAATTGTCCTAAAATTATTGTGTAATAAAACTATATGTTGCAAGGAAAGACTCAGCTTTCACCTTTTTTTCTAGGAGTACCCCCCCCCCCAACACACACACATGGAGACAAAAAACAAAAAAGAAACAAAAGGACAATCCTGCTCTGCAGTTCTACGCGGGAGACATCATAACTTTAGAAATCCATCAACACAAAGGGTGTTTGCTCTCTTATTCTTTATCACATGTAGTCCTGTTTTCTCTTTCCAAAGTAATATAGGCTGCCAAGGAATACTGACTTCAATAACCTATCATTGTTTCTCTTAGTGCTGTTATATTCAAAAGTGCTTTTTACTTTCAATGTAGCTGTGAAAGTAGATTGATAAAAAACTAAAATTTCTTTCAATTACCATCACAGATTTTTACCCACTGTTGCCTTATGCCAGATTGTTAAGGTGCTTGATTTTATTGGCAAGAAAGAAGGACTGCAACTTCCATCTGGATTTGCTGCACGTATAGCAGAAAAATCAAATCGAAGTTTAAGGAGGGCTATATTGTCATTTGAGACATGCCGTGTCCAACAGTTGAGCTCCATAACACCTCTATTTGATTTGTAGAAGTTTCATGCTATTTCAGAGCCTTTTTCTTCCATCATGTGCTTCTTTGCATATTTTATGTTGCCAGACACTGTTTGCCACATCCATTCTAATTTTGTGCTTTTTCAATTGTAGGTATCCTTTTACAAATAACCAAGCAATACAAGCCATGGATTGGGAGGAATATGTTTCAGAAATAGCATCAGACATAATGAAGGAGCAAAGCCCCAAAAGGTTTGGCGCGGATCCATCTTCCTGCAAGTGTTATAGTTGCTCATGGCTATTTTGGCACTCTAAAATTTTTTGTTATTTTTCTGGAAAATTTGAGAAATGGTGGAGAGAGAGAGAGAGATGAGCCCTTTCTTCAAATATCTCTAATTCTGATGCTGGCTCTGTTTCACATTGGTGGGGCTGATCTATTTAGGAATTAGAAAACACTGAAAGTGATAATGCAACCTAGAACACAGCCAATACATTATCATTTTGCATAAGCTTGATTTCTAAATTATTGAAACTTCATTAATAGGAAAATGGAGCATCTCCTTACTGGGGAAAAAAGAAACATCAATATTTAAGTAGTTCCTAACAAACAAATGATTTGAAAAGCCTTTCAAATAAGTAAACTATCTTAGAACTCATCAAACCAAATGGTGACAAAACATTCAAATTTTTAGAGCACCACTAAAATTTTTGAAAGTGAAAAAAATACACCAATCAGACCTAACAGCATGTTGTGGATCTCTAGTTGGATGATTTTGTGTACCTTGATGGATGTTAAGCTGTAATAACTGATTTCTAAGCCAATGCATCACAATTGAATGCCAAAGGTTCTATGGTATTGTTGGTACACTTGTATAATAGGTTCGGTTCAAAATAAAACTTTATAGGCATGTTAACTGGTATGCCTCAAAATGGATCATTCCGTTCTTCGAAAAGTTATTTTATGAAGGCAGTTCATCAAATTGAATAAATAGTTTTATCATTTTGCCTAGTGGTAGATTTGTATGGGCATACATGTATGGGGCTTAGGTCTATTAATCATGTTGATACTCGGTAAGCCCCGGAATTATAGTTTTGTGCAAATCGTATGAACCATTCCACGATGTAGACTCTTAAGTGAACATTTAGCTAGTTAGAATGAAATCATTCAGGAGTGGAAATTACTAGCAACTAATCTATATTGGGGCATTTTTTTCCCCATTGGTATGGAGTGACAGTTAGATGTTCTTCTAGAAATGCAAAACTTCTAAATCTTCTAGCACATTCCTTAAATAATTTGCGGAGTTTCTTTTGGACATCAACCAAGCCACCAAGCAAAACCATACTTACATGTGTTTAACTTAAGTATAGTAATTTGTTATTATTTTCCTCCAGGCTTGCTTTTGTCCTTCACGAAACTCCATTATCGTGAGAGCCATGAATACTAACCAAGGTTTTCTTTGATAGCTCATTTCGGATAGGAAGTTAAGAAAGATAGCAACTAGTAGTGCAGGATGTTAAGAGTGTTAGGGTATTATGTGTAAAATGTTAAGAGTGTTAGAGTATTATGTGTAAATATAAGAGGATGTATTTGTCATTCTTATTATTGTAAGTTAACTATAAATACAAGTGATGTATGAGAGATAGGTTAAATTTTGACCCCTCTGTTTCTCTTTAATATTGTGTTAAATCTCTCAACTTAACATGGTGTCAAAGCAAAAACAATACAAATATTAACTCTTTTGGTTCGCGGTTGTGTGACTACTGTCGCTGTGACTAATGTGGAGTTCGTGGTTGTGTGGTGCTGTTCATCGCAGTCTTGTCTGGTGGTGGTGGTGGTAGTCGCTGGTTGTTCTTGGCACCGTCGACTGGTGTGGTTGACGTTGGTGGCTTCTAGTCATGCTTTGTGGTGGTGTGGTGGCTTTTGGTTCTACTTCTGCTTCAGCTTCAGTGTCGTCGATTGGTTGTTCTTGGCGTCGTTGAGTGGTGTTTTTGGTGTGGCTGCCTGGTTGTTCAGTTCATTGCCGTCAACGTTGAAGGAGCATTAGGGTTTGTTGGTGAAGAAGTCGACTCACTCGAACTGGGTCGGTTGCGGATTTGGGTAACAGATCCAAATCTAGATCCAAGATTGGCCCAGATCCAGATCCAAATCAAGAACCAAGTCTAGATCCAGATCCATACTTGGATCCAGGCCCATATCCATGAGACTCAGCTCAAATTCAGTAGTCTCAGACCAGACCGGTTTAATCCTAAGTTAGTGAGTTTGCACCGGTTCTGTCTCGGTTCAGTCAATTTTAGACTGGTTCATATTGGTTCCATCTATTTTGTCTCCAGTTCAGCAGTCTAGTCGACTTCTTTGGTCCGGTTCAGCAATCCAGTGGACTTTTCTGGTTTGGTTCAGCGATCCAGTTACGTTTTCCGGCCCGGTACAGTGATTCAGCAACCTTATCCTTCTTCGATCAGAAGTACAGTAGGTGATTCTTGTCTGGTTCAGTGATTTAGTGATTTTCTTTTTCTATTTGCTGCACTGTGATGGAACCTAGGCAAGATGCTAACTCCTTGTTCCATCTTTGTCACCTACCTCTTCTTCTTCGGTTCTTGTTAATGGTCTCATGACCTTCGTTAAACTCAATGGGACCAATTATACTTTATGGTCTCGCTTCGTTCAAGTCTTTCTTCAAGACAAAGGTTTTAAGAAATATTTGGTTAATTCTAAACCTAAGGAAGATACTCTTAGGTATGATCAGTGGGAACAAGAGGACGCTTAGATTGTCTTTTTATTGTTAAATAGCATTGAGCCTAGTATTAGCTCTATCTTGACACTGCCAAAGAGATATGAGATCACTTGACCACTATGCATTCTGGTACAGGTAATTTTACTCGTGCTTATGAGGTGTGCAAGGAGTACTTCTGGCTGAAGCAGGGTACTCTGAGCCTTGAGGATTATTACTCTCACGTTCGGAGAGTCTGTGAGGAGATGAAGACCTACCATCCGTTTACTACTGATGTAGTAGTTTGGCAGAAATGACATGACGACCTGAATGATGTTAGGTTTTTTGTAGGATTGAAACCTGAATATGAGGCTACTCATTCTCAAATTTTGGGTAGTTCTAGTCTTCCCTCACTACTTGAGGTTTTCTCTCGGTTACAGCGTGCTACTTTGTCTGCTCCTTCAGACATTGATCATGGTGTCTCCGTTGATCGCTCAGTTCTTGTAGTTCTTAGTAGCCACAATGATGGTCATCGAGGTGGACGTGGTGGTTGAGGAGGTCGTACGAGTGGTCATGGGGGCAGTAGCGGACCTCATTCCTGTACTCATTGTGGTCGTGGAAGACACATTGATTTTTGTTGGGATTTACATGGAAAACCCTCTGGTGCTACTAATCAGGTTTTCTATCAAGATGACACCTCGGTTGTTGCTTTTATACCTCAGTCAACTCTACTAGACATCGGATCAGTTACTATTACACGAGAGGAGTATGCCCAGTTCCTGTCCTAGCAACAGGCTGTTTCATCTCCCTTCACTGCTACTTTTGCTCAGTTAGGTATTTCTTCCACTTGTTTATTGTCCTCCACTCGCAGTCCATGGATCATAGACTCTGACGTTTCTGACCACATGACTGGTGCGTTTGATGTTTTTTCTAATTATCAGCCTATTACTTTCTCACATCGTGTTACTCTTGCTAATGGTACTTATTCTAAAGTTTTATGTTTGGGGATTACTCACTTGAGTCCTGATATGTCCTTATCTTTTGTGTTATTTGTTCCTTAGTTTTCTTTTAGCTTACTTTTCATTAGCAAGATTACATGTTCTTTCAATTGTTCTGTAACCTTTTATCTCTTTTATTGTGTATTTTAGGATTTTAAGACGAAGAGGAAGATTGTTACGAGACATGAAGCTGGTGGCTATATTACTTTGATTTTGATTCATCTACTCGGGCTCTACAGATTTCGTTGTCTCCTTATTAATGGCATTGTCGTCTTGGACATCCCTCTCTCTAGAATCTGAAGCGCCTAGTTCCTAGTCTTAGTTATGTGTCGTCTTTGTCTTATGAAGCTTGTCAACTTAGTAAGCATCAACGTGTGTTCTTTTAGTCTAGAGTCAATAATCGTGTATCTAGTCCATTTGAATTGATAATTCTGATGTATGGGAGTCCAATAAAGAATATTTCATCTAATAAATTTTCTTATTTTGTGTCATTTGTGAATAATTATTCTCGTGTGATTTGGTTATTTCGGATGAAAGCTTGTTCTGAATTATTCTCTATATTTGAGACTTTTCACAAGGAAATAAAAACTCAGTATGGTTGTCGTATACGTATTTTACGTTCTAATAAATACTCGAGAATATGAATTTGATCATTTTTTAGCTTATTTTGGTAAAATTGACATTATTCATCAGACTTCCTGTGTTTACACTTCTCCACAGAATGATGTTGATGAGCGTAAGAACCGTCATTTATTGGAAGTCACCCATGTCCTGTTATTCTAGATGAATATTCTTTGATATTTTTGGAGTGATGCTGTTCTTACTACTTGTCATCTTATTAATCGTATGACATCCTCTGTATTCAATGGGCAAAGTCCATGTTCTATCATTTTTCCTGATAAGTCCTTATTTTTCCTAACTTCTAAGGTTTTTGGATGTGTCTGTTATGTTCATAATTTAGGTCCTGGGTTTGATAAACTTGACCCTCGAGTTATCAAATGTGTATTTCTTAGATACTTCCGCACACAGAAGGGGTATTGTTGTTATAGTCTTTCTCTGCAATGATACTTTACTAGTGTCGATGTCACGTTTGAGGAATATGTTCCATATTTTTTGGCACCAACTCAGTCTTTGGATCTGGATTTTGGGTTCTCTTGTACCACCATCTCTTCCTTCATTTTGTTATTCCATTGACTATTATGGTACCATCTACTTTATCTCTTTGTGTATATTCTTGTTGTCCTCGCTCATCAACTGAGGTGCCTGTACAGTCTTTCTTGTCACCTTCTGATCCTCATACATCAGGTAATGTAGACTCTTTACCTATTGCTCTTTGAAAATGTACTTGTTCGTGTGTTACTAATCATCCCATTGCTCATTTTGTTTCATATGATGCCTTGTCTCATGTCTTTTCCTATTTTATTTCTCAATTATCAGCTATATTTATTCTTATGCACTTACATGATGTGTTATCTGATCCGTGTTGGAGGAAATATATGGAGGAAGAGATGGATGCCTTACATCATAATGTGACTTGAGATCTCGTTCCTTTACCTCCTGGTAAACGAATTGTTGGTTGTCGTTGGGTGTATATTATTAAATTTCATCCAGATGATTTTGTAGAGTGTCTCAAAGTTCGGCTTGTTGTAAAGGGCTTTACTCAAATCTATAATGTTGATTATGAGAAGATTTTCTCTCCTGTTGTCAAAATTTTTTTTGTTCGTATCTTGATTTCTTTGGCTGCTAATCTTGATTGACCCTTGCTTCAGTTAGATGTCAAGAATGTTTTCCTGCATGGTGACTTGGTTGAAGAGGTATACATGGAACAACCACCTGGGTTTACTGCTAAGGGGGAGTTCGGTAAGAGTGTATGTCGGTTAATGAAATCTTTGGATAGTTTGAAATAGTTACCGAGGGCATAGTTTGGTAAGTTTTTAGATGCAGTTTTAGAGTTTGGTCTTCTTCGATGTCAGATAGACCATTCTGTGTTTCATAGACGGACGAATGTTGTATATGTTTTATTGGTAGTCTATGTAGATGATATTGTGATTACTAGAAATGACTCTTAGGGGATTGTCAAGTTAAAAATCTTCTTGCAATATTGATTTCGTACTCAAGATTTAGGAAAATTCAGGTATTTCTTAGGTATTGAGGTGACTCGATCTAAACAGGGTATCTATTTATCTCAGAGAAAATATGTAGTGGACATGCTAGAGGAAGTAGGTTTGTTGGGTGGCAGACCGATTGATGTTCCTATGGATCCAAATCAGAAACTGTTGATGGATGATGGTGCATTGTTTGAAAATTCGGCTCGATGTCGCAGATTGGTTGAGAAACTTAATTATCTCATTATTACTCGGCCGAATATTTCCTATGCAGTGCAGTAAATCAGTTTATGGGGTGTCCTAGAGTACCACGTTGAGAGGAAGTTACTCGTATTTTGCGATATCTCAAACGTGCTCTTGGCCTTGAATTGTTATATCAAGCTTATGGACATCTTAGAATAGAAGGCTTCTCAGATGCTGATTGGGCCGACTCTCCTTCTGATTGGAGATCAACCACTGGTTATTGTACTTTCTTAGGAGGTAAAGTTGTCTCATGGAAAAGTAAGAAACAATCTGTAGTAGCAAGATCCAGTGTTGAGGTTGAGTATAGGGCAATGGCGCATACGACGAGTGAGTTGACTTGGCTACTACACTTCCTCCAACAAATTGGATTTTTAGTTCAATCTCTTTTACAGTTGTTCTGTGACAACTAGACAGTTATCCATATCGCTGCCAATCTAGTGTTTCACGAGAGAACCAACATATTGAGGTTGATTGTCACTTTATTCGAGACAAGATAGTAGCTGGGGATATTACGACTCTATTTGTAAAATTTGAAGATTATGTTGCAGATATGCTTACCAAAACATTGAGTTGAACACGTCTTACAACAATTTGTTTCAAGCTTAAATTATATGATATATATAATCCAGTTTGAGGGGGAGTTTTAATAGTATTATGGTATTATGTGTAAATATAAGATGATGTATTTGTCTTTCTTATTATTGTAAGTTAACTATAAATACAAGTGATGTATGAGAGGTAGGTTAAGTTTTGAACCCTCTCTATTTCTCTCTAATATTGTGTTAATTCCCTCAACTTAACACAGGATAATCAACAGTTCTTAAAGAAATTGGGCGATGCACAAATCTTAGTCTTTACTTTAACCATGAGAACCTATGATATAAATATAATATCTTTTTCTAGATGGATCCGATTTTTGAAAATTTGAGATTGTGAAAATTCTTGACGGGTTCATTCCCTTGCAAATCCTTTTTTGATTCCTTGATTGATGATTCTTCCCTCCTAATTTTTAATCCATCTTTGAATATTTGGAAGACAAAGATGCCATTGAAAGTGCGAGTTTGTGCATGGTTGTGACTCATGGTAAGACCAATACCAATGATATGCGACAAAAGAGAAGACCTAATAAATGCCTTTACCCACACTTGTATGTAATGGTAGGGACAATGGTGAGAGTGTAGATCATTTATTTTTGCATGTCTGGTTGCTTGGTATTTATGGAATAAATTGTTTGATATGGTAGGGAATTCTTCCGAAATTCATTTCTACTATGTGTTGTTTGGAATTTAATGCTTTGGGAAGGAAGAGCAACGGTGTTACCCTTTGGGGTTGAGCAATGCTTTCTATAGGTTGGGTGATTTAGTTGAAAGGAAACGCAAGAGTTTTTTAGAACAATTGTGAGGTGCTTGAAGAATTAGGGAATCGGGTCTACTTCTAACCATCTTTTTGGGCTTCAGTAACGAAGAATCTTGCTGATATGGCTCTTTTTGGAATCTTGGCAAGATGGATGACTGTTTGTGGTCTTGATGTTTGTGTAAACTTGCTGGTTTTTCTTTCGAAGTTAATTTTTCCTGTTTTTGATGTAGTGCTATTGTTCTTATTTTGGCTGGACGTCTTGTCCACCTTTCCTATTGTATTACATCCATTTTGTTCTACCAATAGTCTTTGTTTCCTATCAAGAAAAAAAAATTGTTGTTCTCCTGAGATCACCTTCTTTTTTTGTAGATTAAATGCTGCCTAGATGCTTTAATATGCATTTTGCTGTAGATCTCTTTATTAAACACCATATTGTATTCCAGATTGTTCCAGGTTCGAGGGAAAATATATGAGCTACTCATTAATTGTATTCCCCCGGAAGTAGTTTTGAAGGTCATGACTATACCTAGGTTTCCCCCTTTGTTTTTTTAAAGATCCGATTATGCAGATGAGGAATCTCTTTGCTACTGGTTTCAGAGGTTACTTTTTGAACTGTTGAAGAAATTGGATTCTGAATTGAAGCATGAGATCTGTCATTGGGCTGCATACTATGTAAGTTCATTATTTTGTCCCAATATGCCTTCTTTTCTTCCCCATATTTCTTGTTATTTTCAAAATGATCTGAATGTATAACTTGGCAGTCTTTTAATCTATTCATATTACTCAGGTCAAAATTAGGCCTACTCTGTAAATTGGTCATTGTGCTTCATAATTTAGTCTCAATGATTAAAAAGGCATTTACCAAAACTAACAATGATTAAAAAGTAACAACTTACCAAAACTAACAAGTGCTATGAGTTTATTCGTATTGGTTTATTCCACTTTTCTGAAGCTTTGGGGTTAATAGTAAACCAAAAACATAAAAAAGAAAGAAAAAAAAGGGTATGCCACATTTCCTAGGATCATTCCTGAATTTAGTATTTCATAGCAACACAATGATTAAAAAGCTTACATGCTAGTAAAGACTTTGAAAGTCATTCAAAATAAGCAAAATGTTTTTGGAAGGTAAGTTCACACGTTTCAAGGGTGATGATGTAGTTTCCTATAACCTAATGAAGTCTTTATATTGGTGCAGGAACATAGGATGCGTCTTGGACAAAAAGCCATATTTCACATTGAAGGTATTGTAGGTTATTTTCATTGGATTGCCACATAAAATCATATACGATGCTTAATTACTTGTCAATTCAATGAACTTTAGGGGCACAGTTTTTATAGAATGGATAATCAATCATCTATGCTAGCTCAATCACCATATAACATCCCTGAAAATCCATGTAGCGAAAAAATTAAGAAAAGAATGTACTTTCTATCTACCGACCCTCACAAAGTTTGCCAAATTTCATCCGCATTATGTAGTGAATATGCATGTAAAGCACATTTGAACAACTCCATACGGTTTCAATGATAAAAATCATTATAAGAAAACAAAATACAGATCCGCAGCTGTCATAAGCTACTTCTTCTTTATCTGGCGCCTATTTTGTTCAAATATTCTTTGTGTCGTTGTCTACTTCTTAGATCAATTTCATGATCATCTAATCTTCAATATAAGCTACTTCTTCAATTGAAGCACAAGAACTTAAATTACTCATAATTGATTCTGTATGTTCATGTATGGCCTTCATATTTTCCTTTGGCAACTCATTTATTTGATTGTGTTTCACAATGTTAGCTAGCTAAGCAAATCTAGTAAGCTTGATAAGATAAAATAACCTTCCATAGTTAGGGCGACAAGGGGAAAGATGGTCAAGATTATGGAGAGAAGTCGTTTCGCGAGCTTTTGCATGGGTATAGAGCTGGGTAGTGTAGAGTGGCCGGGAAGTTCAATGCAAGAGGTTGCCCAGTGGAGTCAATCTGGATTTTTTTTCCCCCCAGAAAATTAAGACGCAAATCTTGTTGTCTTTCATTGGAGAAGTCTGCTAATAGGAATGGAATTCTTTTCTCAATTGTAAAAGTTCAGAAGACTGGGAAACAGAGCTTCATCACTGTCCCTCGAGGTTTTTCTGGGAATGGATGGATTGCTGTGGCCCAAAATTTTGTGAAATTCAGTATAGGTAAGCAACCGGAGGAATACTACAAAACAGAGATAAATAAAATGAAAAACAGAGCATAGAGTGGACCTGATTTGGGTTCTTCTTAGAGATAATTCAACCAGCTAGAGAATGCAACTGCAAAAATTGGGTTAGTATTGGCAACCAATGATAAGAAAAAGGTCGCAATTAGGAGTGATTTGTGTTAGAGATAGTGTATTTATTTATTTTGGTAAAAGATGTATTATTAAGATTCAGAAGGGATAGAAATCTTGCAATATAGAGGACAAGATATCCTCACAAGAAAATAAAGAGAACCCAAAGAAAATAACAACAAACAGGAAAAAGAAAACATTAAACAAGAGCCACCTTCCAATCCTTTTGAAGGTCTGACAAAGATACTCCTCTGAAATTCCTTGTGGATTTAGTCCATAAAAAAGGCGAAAAACACATATTTGTCCCAAATTAATTGCAATGTAATGAACTAATTTATTTTTTGAAACCAATCAAGCAGGAAATGCTGATTGTTTTCTAATGAACATAATAAGATCTATCAATTTGAACTATCAGGGATATTTTGTGAAATGCAAACCATAGGTGGATATATTTTAAATAACCCATTGCTTTCCAGTGGTCTTTTCTGGTGTTACTTATATGTCGACTTAGCTTACTCAGAATATTCTTTATCGGAACGAGTACAATTCATGATGTACATTAAATTATCGATTATACGTGCATATTCTAATTGGTATATGTTTTTGCTATTATTCTTAGAGAAATGGATATTAATATCGACAGGTTTTCCCATATGTTTTATTTCATACTTGTTGAACTTATTAAGTACTTTATCAATATAGTGAGATTGAGATAACATGAGTTTATCAAACGTTCTAGAAATTTTAATTCTTAATATAACGTCAGCAGCAAGTAGATCTTTTATGTCAAATCTATTGGTCAACTTCCGTTTTGTAGTTAGAATGACATCATTATTACTGCCTAAAATTACTATATTGTCTACATAAATACATATAATAACATATCTACTACGAGTGTTCTTGACATAGGTACATTTGTCACACTTATTTTTTTTAAACCCATTTGACAAAATTGTTTTGTCAAAGTTTTCATGTCACTGTTTTGGTGTTTGTTTTAAACCATAAAGAGATTTAAGAGGCTTGCATATTTATCTTTCATGTCCATTAGCAATAAATTTTTCAGGTTGTTTCATGTATATTTGTTCATTTGATTTACAATTTAAGAATGATGTGTTTACATCCATTTGATATATCTCAAGACCATTCAATGCAGTTATAGTAATTAACATCAGTATGGATGTTATTCTAATATATGATGTATAAGTGTCGAAATAATCCAATCATTTCATTTGTTTATATCCTTTGGCTAGAAGTCTAGTTTTGTACTTGTCAGTGGATCTATCAACTTTCATTTTCTTTTTAAAGATTCATTTACAGCCTAAATGTTTATTACTTGGTGGAAGATCCACCAATTTTCGCGTATAATTTCTCATATTGGATTTAATTTCAAAATTAACCACTTCCTTCTAATAAGGAGTTTCGGAAGAGGACATGACTTTATTGAAACTTTGAGGATCATTCTCTAATAGATAAGTTAAAAAATCAGGTTTCAACAATGTTAAAGTTTTTGTTTTTTTACTACGTCTAGGTGTATCTTCTATGAACTCATTATCTGTATTGATTTGACCATTATTAGTTATAGTAACAATTAGTCTCTTTAATGAGCTTGATTCTTGCGATATATTAAATGAAAAAAATTATTTTCAAAGAATGAAACATTCATTGATTCAATAATTATATTAATATTGTGCACATTAGAAATCTCAGATTTATGAATAAGAAATTGATACGCACTAATGTTATGGGCATAACCAGTGAATACACAATTAATGGGTTTAGGTTATATCTCAACCCTTTTATGTTTATGAATTGTCACTTTTGTTAGGCACCTTAACACTTTTAAGAATTTATAGGAAAATGCTCGACCTTTCCATACTTTATAATTCTTATTTGTTTTTTCGTGAGACACTTTGTTAAGAATATAATTAGCAGATAGTAAGGTTTTTCTTCAAATATTTTTAGTTGCACCCGAACTTGAAAGTATAATATTCATCATTTTTTTCAATATTCAATTTTTTGTGTTCAGTTACGTGCGGTGGGCAGGGAGCTGTAGTTATGCTTCTTCTTTTTGTTAGTCTTTGTAACACCTTTCACAATATTGACTTTAGATTCCATGAAAATTAAAAACTCCATTTTTCTTCTCGGATTTGCGATTGTCTTCTTCAATGCTCAAACAAACAATTAATTCTTCAAGTTTCATCTTTTTGCGTTTATGAATGAAAGAGTTTTTGAAATCCTTCCAAAGTGGTGGTGACTTTTCCACGATCGCAGTCACTTGGAATGACTCACTAAGAGACATATCCTTAACATGGATGTTATGAAGGATAACTTGAAGTTCTTAAACTTGGCCTATGACAGTCTTCGAATTCACCATTTTATAATCCAAGACTACCAATAATGAAAATTTTCATGTCAGCATCCTCAATCTTATATTTCTTGTCCAAATACTTCCAAAGTTCTTTCGTAGAATTGACAATATTATACACATTGTATAATGTATTGATCAGTCCGTTCAAGATATAATTCCTAAACAAGAAATCCAAATGCTTCCAAACATCCACATTAATCAACTTCTCCTTGTCAGTTTATTTTCATTAAGTATAGAGACATCTTCACTTAGAAACGTAGCAAGGTTCAAAGTGGTGAGATAGAAAAGCATATTCTGTTGCCAACGTTTAAAATTCGAGCCATTAAATTTCTCAGATTTCTCTCCATGAGACACATTCACGGTAGTAGGAACAATGGTTGTGGGAGCAGAATTATTTGTAGTTATTTTTGTTACACAAATAGAAACAAGTAACATTTTGATTTTAAAGTATAGCAATAATATAATAGAATACAACATTTTGATTTAGATTATAATAGTGCTTAATCTAATTATATAAGAAATTTGTCCTAAAAATGTTATTCGAAGTACGTTAATTAGAATTAATCACTAATTATTGTATCAAAATCTAAAACACTAAGTATACTGTTTTATGTGAACTAATTTAATAAACAGAATGTGAAAACTTAAACAGTAATGCACTTATAGTAACGCAGAATTGCACGAAAAAAATTCAAAAAATCAGAAAATAATCGTAGTTTTTTAAAGACAAATTTGCTCTCTCTCGGTGTTTAATGTTGATGAGCAACTGTCTTCTAAGATAGAACATATTTTGTTCTTGAAGATGCAACACTTTAATCTTTAAAACTTTAACAAACAAAATTCTGTGTTTATGCTTGAATCGAACAAGAAAAATTAATGCAACAATATGTAGAGAGTGAGAAGAAACTCTGAATACTGAATTCAGAATTGGGATGGATTGAGAATGACATTTAGGCAGTCTATTTATATGCTCTTCATGCATATTCGGATCACCAAAAAAGTTACAAGATGTCCTTGTTTGGATCGAAGAAATGCACCCTCAATCTGAATAGAAACGAAAGGAAAAGACTGCTTTGTATTAAACAAACACAGAAGGAACCATTGAAGAACATACTTTAGTGTCAAAATCAATTTAACGGGCATAAAAAAGTAAAAAATCCAGTTAAACTTTTAAGTTTCAATTGGAATATGATCGGTGTTCAGATTCATTTAGTTTGACCTATAACGCATACCACACCAAATAAACTTTGTCTAAAAGGAATATATCTTTTTAATCCAAGCCTGACCCAGCCAAATCGGGTCGTGGTCATGGTCGTGGCTAGGTGAGGTTGGCAGGTGGCAAGTGTGTACGTGTGTTAATCAAATTAGTGTATGCACTCGGTCTGCTCATAGAAGTGTGGTAACCCTTGAAGCCCAATTCATGAACCCAATTGGGAGTATGTTAACTCACTAAAATGTTGATTTTTTTCTAATGTGGGACAAACTTTATTTTACTACACTATTCTTAGTTTATTTCATCATTTCAAATAAGTCACTTTGGGACATAATTTCTTATTCAATACTTTATGGTTTTAAACTAGTAAATATACGATGTTCATCTCCTTGCAGAGGAAAATATGCTTAAATTCGGTCCCACTAATTTTGAGGTATGGGTCCCACTTTTATTTAAGCCCTAAGTTCTAAAATTTTTTGTTTAAAATCATTTTTCCAACAAATAAATATATAATGTTCATCTTCTCGCGGAAGATAATGCGTTTAAACTTGTTTTTACTAATTTCGAAATTTGGGTCTTACTTTTTTTTTAAGTTTTAAGTTGCTCAAATAAATTTGTTTAAAATTAT
Organism: Ilex asprella; assembly: GCA_023539305.1. NCBI lineage: Eukaryota > Viridiplantae > Streptophyta > Magnoliopsida > Aquifoliales > Aquifoliaceae > Ilex > Ilex asprella. The sequence continues at coordinate 17,495,391 of CM042196.1, forward strand.
TTTTTCCAATAATTCTCCACATAAATGGAAATTCGATGTATGAAAATACAAACGCTAGTTTAAGTACAATTGAAAGGTTATTACATTTGGATAAGTAGCCTAGTTGCCTTGAATTTTCCTTAGTGAAAGACTATCAATTTTAGTTGACTAATTAGTAGGCTTGATGTATTCGAACTATTAGCTGTTTGTGTAAACTAAGACAATAGAATTCATACATTTTTCCTTTGGTTCTAACTTTTGTATTTATTTTGGCCTTGAACACTTCTTGGTTTCATGAGTAATGTTAGAGTAATTAGCCTACGATTCTCCTAGAAGCGGTTAATTCATAGTCACATAAGTGATTTCTGATTAAAGGTATTCTACTATATTCTACTTGGACTTTTTCGAGTCACAAAATATTATTAAAAGCGTAGCTTCCCTAGTTCTCGCAATAGATGCGCACTCTCTCATCATAGGAATGAGGAGGAGTTAAAAACCTCCTCAGTGTGCTATGAGTTACACATAATTCAGTTGTTCATTTGAACTTAGATTTTGAAATCTCTTGTCAACTAATGTCGGTTGTCATTATGGTGACTCTTAGTTAAGTAATAGGCTTTAAGTCCATTCCTCTTGATGAACTTTTTAATTGCTCTCTAGTCAAACTTTATGTAAGGAGATCTGCAATATTATCCTTTGACCTCACGTAGTTAACAAATATAATACCATTCGAGAGTAACAAATTTCGTTCTTGAAGATGCAACACTTCAATCTCCAAGATTTTAGTGAACACAATTCTGTGTTTATGCTTGAACCGAATAAGAAAGACTAATGCAACAATATGTAGAGAAGAAAAACTCTGAATACTTTGGATGAATGAAAATGACTTGAAGACAGTTTATTTATACTCTTAGTGGCTGTTTAGATTGCTTAAAGAGGTATGAGATGTCATTGTTTGGATTGAAGAGATATATTCTTTTAATATGAACAAGCCAAAGGCATATCTAGAGTGAACTGACCTTTGGAATGAACTAGAGTCAACTCGGCGCCAAATTCAATGTGATAGTAACGGGTAGAAAAATTAAAAATCCATTTTGAATTTTAAATTTCAATTCAGAATTTAATAATAATCTATGTTTGAACCAAATTGATTTGACCCATAACTCGCACCGCTCTAAATAAATTGTCTAAAAAGATAAAATCTTTCTGACCTAAGATTGTGAAGGTGTTCGCTCTGCTCACAAAAATGTGGTATCCTTTGAGGTTCAACCCATCAAATTAACTAGGAGTATATTAACTTATGAAAGTGTTGGTCTTCTTCTAGTGGGATAAACTTTATTCCACCGTCAATTTTAGTTTATTTCATCACTTCAAATGGGTCACTTTGAGACAAAATTTTTCGTTCAATAGTTGATAGTTTTAAACAAATAAATAGACGGTGTTCATTTCCTCGCGGACGAGAACACATTTTAAAATTGGTTCCACTAATTTCGAGGTGTGAATCCCCTTTTTTATGTAAGCTTTGAGTTGTTCAAATAAACTTGTTTAAAATTATTTTTTCCAACAATCTCATCTACTAACTCATTATTAGTAATATTCTTTTGTTTCCCGTAAAAAAAAAAATTAGGGTGACAAGGACTAAGCATGCAATGGTAGTTGCAAACATTAGGTAATACAAAGTTTAATGACCAGGAAAATGCAGTAAAATTCCATTGATAACATTGTAAAGAATTCTAATTGGCATTGCTAACGGAACACCTGTCACTCAAAACCAATGAACTTAACCGAAACGAATTAGGAATTGAATATCAGGCGCGCACAGGGATATGCATGCGGATATCCACTTTTTGTTATAAAGGTATATGAATTTGATCTGACGTGCACATCATCTTATTCATTTTTCAATGCAATCTCTGAGGGGTATGTCTATATTTATATTGTAATTAGACACGAAAGTTAAGAAAACTCGAGATAGTTGTGATACGAGCAAATCGATATATGTTGCTTTTGGAGATGGATTGACCACCTTTCTGATGATTTTACATTACCTTCAACTGCGCAGCATTTATAGCCAAGTTCATGAGCATTTATAAGGGTTTCCTCATTGCAACATTTGGCTGAAGTCAACCAAAATGGTCGAAGCTTGGAATGATGAGTTTGTCAAATGTCTTTGAACAAAATTCTGTCGTCAACTGCGGCCTCTTCCAGTTCCGCTGGCTTTTGAATTGATGAGATGTCATTTTCCGCTAGTTATATCTTTTGTGTCGAAGCTTAAAAACTGTAACTAAGAATGTCTAAGCTTCTGGATCCTCAAGGACTTGTTCATGTAACTAGCTCCACACACACTTCCCTTTGGTTTAGGGCTTGCCTGTTAAATTTTTTGTGCATGCCATGTCACTGCGTTAAGAATAGTAATTTGAACCGAGCATGTAGATATCACAGTTGGAATTGTACTTCCAAAGGTGATTTTAGAGAGATTTAACACCCAAACAAAATTTTCATCACATGCTAATTTATGTTTACCTCGACTAATTCTCTGGATGTACATTGTTCACCATCCGGATGCATTAGGCGGACGCTCCATTGATGACATGAGAAGGATGTTCGAACATTGGACTAGTAGTAAAAATAAAAAAATTAAAATCCGGGAATCCGAAGCTTCAACTTGAGTGTGTATAAATTCTAAAAATGAATGTTAATGCATTCTTGAGAGATAAATATGAGACTTTTGCAAGATCTCTCAAATCACCTTTGGAAGTAAAATTTCAAGTGGCCTGAAGACACTAGTTGATATATGTGTCTGAAGGTACTAGGTAAAATAAAAAATTACTAATTAAAAAAAATGTCAATCACCAATCAAGAAATTCAAAACTATCATAACAACATGCCACATCTCAATGTACTCTACCCAATAAAAATAAAAATCAAACTATCAACAAAATATCAAAGTGCGATTTATGAAATAAACATCTAAAATCCAACTTTGAACCGAAGAGATAAAAAAACGCCAATCCAAACGGAAACAACAAACACAATGTTCTATAGATTCCCATTGGTATAATGAAGAAGTATAGAAAACAAATTCGTAGTGAATGATGACATCAAAGCACAAAACTGCTTATTTACTTTATGTACATAATCACATCCAAAACAAAGAAGTTATCAACTAAAACAATCTTGCATATTGAATACACCTAATGAAATTCCATAAATTAGATAAAATGTAAACTGTCAGTTTCAACACTCTTTGATATCTAAAGTCTAACAGAATTATTTTTTCAACAAAATACAACTTACGTGTCTTGCGCTTTCCAAGCGTTCTCTATAACCACGACCAAACCCAAACCCACCTTCACCCACCAAACACTCCAACCTAAAGTTCTTTGTTATACCATTGAGATTTAGATTTTTCCGTACAAGTAAGCAAATTAAAAAGAGTGTAGATCCAAAAAAAAACAAAAAATAGTCAGATGATCATGAACTCTATCTCCTGAAACCTGTTCATCAAAAAATTAATACAAAGAACAAATTTCCCTCAAGGTAACAATCACTCGGAAAGTAGTAATTAGTTACTGGTATACAAATTATAAGAAACAAATCAACATTTGAATCATTTGTTGTTTGATAGTTGAATTGTCCAGCAATAGAAAGAGTAAACCTAAATCTATACTAACACTCAGTTTGCCAGTGTCGAATTTGGGCTTTGTAAATGCAGTAAGGAAATAATTAGTGCTACATACCATCAGTGTCAAGCCCTGCAAAAGGAATTAGGGAAAATTGGGTTCAAATTTGGAACTATGTTTGCCTCCCAAGACCTCAATTTCATGCTGCTAAACATAACATTAAGAAAAACTGTTTCACTATACAGAACAAGCTCCAGATTATTATTTAACTCAGATCCCAACTCCCAGTTCCAAATTCTGAGAAATATGGGAATCAGAATTTCGTTTTTGTCACTTAGCCATGGGTGAGGCGTTAAGCGATCAAAGAATCCCAAGAACATGTAAAAAAACGTGTGAAAATCTCACTTTGTCCCCAATCCAAATTCATGCACCAAAATTCCACAAAATTTCACAAATTACAATGTCACTTGACTATGCCTACAATGATATCGGGTCAGCACCAGTGGACCAAATAGATGGGTAGCAAAACACACACACACAAAAAACAGACTTTGTAGATCAATTTTGTATGCATAGAATTATACTTGAATATTCACGCCAAGTTTGGTAAAGAATAACAGTGGGAATGGAAAATAACAATAGGCTAGCAAAAAGATCAGGATTAGAAATAGACATTACCATTATTTTGATTCGCAGCATCAAGCGTTTAGAGCATGAATGCGTCGCTCTTTCCATCTCAGTTTTTAATTAACCAATTCTGTAGAAGGAATGGAAAACAACCCTTATTGTGTACTGTTATTGTACCTTTTTGAATAAAACCTAATTTTCATCATAATTTCAGCAGCATGTTCTATTAAAATAAGTGAACAGACTAAGTTCTAAATATGATGCAAAACATATACCAACATGTTGAGGCAAAAAATTGATGATACCTCAGGCAGTGGATTTATGATGCGTTTTCTGGAAAAGTCCCGAACTTAATCCCCAAATCTTCTTCCTGCAAAATGAAAAAACTACTCAAGATCGAAGTGCTTCGATCGAAGGCACTCCGATGCTTAAGTCAGTAACGGAACTAGAGCGATTGCACGGAGACAAGGAGAGTTCAGCGTACCTTTCACCTTGGATTCTTCTGCTTTATATAGACTGTATTCCCCTTAGGGTTTCCGTTATTTGAGATACAAGGTGGCACACCTTCCTTTCTTTTTGTGTTGAGTTTGGGAAGTTACTGAGACTTCTCCCACAATCTCTCTAGATATCTTCAACCTCATCAATTTCATTTATCTGATTGCCCAAGTTTTAGGTAAATCTTTATCCCTGAGTCAATCCCTTTGAAACAACTCAAACTTATCTAGGCCGAACAGATCTGATGTTAGTCGAACTAGATAAAGAGCTTGATTTGGCACAAACCGAACTCTTCTCTTGCCTTGCTGAACACTTTTATGAACTCGGCTTGGTACAAGCTGATCTATTTCCTTGCTTAGCTGATCAGGTTGATGATCTTAATCGTAAACAGGACTGACCTATTTCATTATCTACCGAACCACTATCTAGCTCGGCTTAGATAAAAAGATACAAAGAGGATTTCTCAAGTCCTCGGTCAAGTGCCTTGTCTAATCGACGTCACGTGGGCGCAATTAAAGCTTTAACACATGTAATAATGGGGGTTAGCCCCTTCATTTGCCCACAGAAAACGTTTGACAGGCGCTTTTCATCAGCCATTTTTTTTACCCTTTCATAATCATTATCTGTACTTGTAACATCCTCTTTTGCTTTGGCGGTACGCTTAGGGCATTTAATATTGCCCTTTAAAATTCCTCCCCTTCATAAACCGCCTTTTTCGTCTTTCATTCGTCTTGCCCTCTTGTCTCTGCTCTTATTTTCTCTCTCTGCACTTTGTCTTCTTCATCTTCTTCAATGGCCCCTTTACATTCTTCCAAAGTTTCTGATTTCAAGAAGATGTACAATATTCCAGACGATGTTGAGGTAAGAGTCGCAGGGAAAGATAAACCCCTGATTGGTACAAGGGAATCAATCCCCATTCCTACCCGTGCTATCACAGAGGGTGGTGTGCGATTCCTTCTTGACCCATTTCTAATCTGGGTACTTTCTGCTACAAAACTATGCTCTCTTCAGTGCTGTTTGAACTTCTTCAGGATTGTCATGGGGGTGTCTTCTTTGAACAAGATCCTAGGTCTGAGTCTTGGGCTATGGGACATTTTGTACTATTATATCATCAAGGCTACTAGAGATAATTTCTACATGTCGGTGAGGAAGAAGGAGAGGTACTTGGTTACCCACCTCCTAGACTCAAACAAAGGTCACGAGAATGACGTAGTGTTTGTTTTTGGCAATTAGGAGTATGCTTCGGGTGTAACTCTGTCTTATCGATGCCCCTATGAGGAAGGCATGCCAGGCATTCGGTGTTTTTCTCTATTTTGTAATTTGTTCTAGCTTTATTTCGCTCTTTCTGACAGTTTTTTTTAGGTAAGACTGTAAAGGGCAAGGTTCCTGAATCTATTGTTAAGTTGGATCAACTTCAGAGAGTTTGAGATTACAATGAATCTTTGTTCTGTCGAGTGATGAGAATAAAATATTGTATATTTTAAGCCCTCATTACATGCATTATTAACTCAACTTTTGCATCTAAGTACTTGGCGTTAGCCGAAATTATGAATAATGTTGATGTTTCGATGTTGCATGTATTAATAGCTTAAATGATGGATTTTAGGACCTCGCAACTATGATGGATGTGTGGTGAAGGCATGGACATAATACATGAAGATTTGGAGGCTTAAAAGTGAAGAAATCAATGAGGTATTGGTGTTTGGGAACAAAGGCACCAGCTGCCACATAGTTTGGAAGCAGAGCCTCGGTTTTCCTCCATTTTGACAATGATTCGCTTCGAATTTTAAAAAGTGCAAAAAAAAAAAGTTGTAGATCTGTATGTCTTCTATATCGTGTCAAAATTTCAGCTCAATCCAATGGTTGGATAAAAAGTTATGCCAATTTTACTAAAAGTGGTCTGGAGCAGAGAATGAACCGTACCGGTACATGGTACCGGTACTTCGAATCCAGTAGCCAAAACGTACCGGTACGCAGTACCGGTACGCTCCCCTGAAAGTGTCCAGAACGAATTTTTCTTGCTCCACTTGCTAGGGGGTCCCATCTACACTTCTCCCACTTGCCCCCCAACATTTCCTTACACATCTATATGCCTCCTGTACACAAATCGAAGACTTTGGAGGCTTGGCATTGATGGAGGATGGGAGAGAAGTGGGCTGCCTGACTGGTTGATGGGCAGGCTGCTCCTAGCTTGTCCAAGCCATAATTGAATCTCCCATTGATGGGTGGCCTGCACACTCATGCTAGGGGACCACCATGCACGAAAATTGAAGGCTCACACTCCATTATATTCAGCATTACACATCGATTTGAAGGGTGGCTACCTAAGCTTAGTTTGAGTTCCATGTAGAAGATGATGAATAGTAGTTATGTTTTTGCAATTTCTTCACCATTTTCATCCATGTAAGCTTTAATCTTCTTGTAATTTATATTTCTTGCACTTTAATCTCATTCCTTTCAAGTTTAATGCAAGTTTAGTTACATGTTCTTAAATCTACCATTGTTGTATTAAGTTTTTCTTCATTTCAAGTTTAAAATGGGTATTGAATATTTTTCTTCGTAGTTTATGATTTCTTGCTATAAGTTAAGTTTCATGCTCCATTTTAATTATGTCTCTTTACATTATGTATTATCTTTACTTGCAAACATGATTAGCTAGATTCTAAGTTGGTTAATCCAAGGGAGAATTCCTCTTGGGGATTCCATTTCAACTCAATTTCTTTCCTCTTCTCGGTGTACGATGGTTCGGTTTGACTGTGTTGAGAGTGGGCGTGGTTGTGAGTCCTTGATATCCCGTAGGCCTGGTCACGGGTTATGCTTGGATCTTTACCTCCATTTGGTTGTGAGTTCTTGATACACCGTAGGCATTGTCACGGTGTATGCTTGAATCCTCATCTCCATCTCATCCCTAGCTTCCCACGAATAAATCATTCATCTATGCACCATTGGAGAAAGGCTTTGAGTTGAGTTGGTATTTCCATGGGAATGAACTCTTTGGATTAGCCAACACTTGTTTTATTTCAGTTTAGTCCAAACTTCAATCACCAAAACACAAACCACAAGATTTTTCACTTTCCCTTTTTTGATAAAATCACCTTCACACACTTGAACTTTCCTTCCCTGAGGAGACGACCTTAGAATACTTTTTCAAGTAAAATACCGACATTCAAAAGCCTCATTGTGATTGGGGAGCACTTTTGTTCACATTTCACACATTTTGTTCATTTCATTTCCACCATTCCGTTGCCCTATCTCTTGCATGAATTCGAGTGAGAGTGACACTTACCCACACACATAAGCCATATATATATTTGAGGGTTCATGTTAGGAGCTTAGGAAACAACAAAGGTTTTCCAACAATGATCGAGCTGCACATATTTTGCTCGGCTATACTCCGAACTACACATCTTTCATTACTGTGCTGAACCTACCCTAAGCCAAAAAGAAAATGTCCCTAGCAACTTCTGGACGCAGAACGGTGAAAAACTTCTTGGATTATTTTTCGACTGTTGAATCGACCCTTTCCACTGGACCAATGGAGACAACGCCCGTTCCCCCAATCGTCATTGAGGAAGAGCCTGCTATTGAGTTTCCTGTTAAGACTGTTGAAACCGAAGCCGATATTCCGAACAGTGAACAACCAGATGTGGCTCAACACCTTGAGACTTTAATTTCATTTGAGTTCGATCCCAATATATCTGTTCCTTCTCTAGCTCCTGAAGATGATTCTATCTTTGAGCTCGTTGAGGACCTTGCCCCAAAAATAAGAAGGGTTGCTGAGCCAAAACTGAGCTTTTCCCCCAAGTCGACCACTCCCCCTTTTCGACCAATACTTAAAGCCAAAAGGAGGGAAATTACTGCTAAAGATTCTGCCATTGAGGACTTCAATGTGTCAGTAGGGGTTTCTAGAGGAGTGATCCTTCCCCAAGACCTAGTGATGAATGAGGCTCTGACTGATGATGAGGTATCTCGTTTAGCCATTCAACACATGGTTCTGGTGAGTCATTTTTGATATTCTTCGCAAATCTAAGTCTTTTCCTCCTTCTTGAAGCGTCTACAAAAAGTCCATGAGGTCGGAGCTCGGATAGCTCACAGGGATAAAACAATGAAAGATGCTATCCATGCCTGAGCTTTGGCATTGGCAAAAAAAGAGAGCGTTGATGAAGAGTATGCTAAACTCGCGAGGAAAAGAAGGTTTTGCAGGTTCAAAACTAAAGCCTAACTGAAGAGAACCAAAAGCTTCAAGAAGAAGTCAAGAAGCTAAAGGAATCTGAGCATGAAATTAGCGTGGAGCTTTCACAATCTCAACTTGATTACACCTCTCTCCTTGAAGAGTTTGAGCAATTTAAATCTAAGGCGATAGATAAAGAGGACGTTGCATATAATGAAGGTATGGAGAAGGAGGAGAATGCCTTAGCTCTGTAGATTCTCCAACTTAAAGAGGCATTCTTCAGCAAGGGCTGACAGGCCGCTCTGTCTGCTACCAAAGTTGCTCCCTCTACTGAACTTTACTCGAGACATGTTCTACCAAGTCTTCTCAACCTCCTTCTACCTAATCAATCACTAGGAAACTTTTTGAAAAGTTTTCTGATGTAATTGACTGGACCCTTTTGCAGTCCAGTATTTTAGAAATGAGCATCACAATTCTCCTTTTCTGTAATTTGTTTTGATGTATGCTTAGAAAGCTTTTTATGCATTCTGAAAAGAATTTTGACTGGGACTTTTGGAAGTTATGGCCCTTGCATGGTCCCCTTCCAAAGAACTTTTTGTAATATGTTCTTGAAGTTCTGCCCTTTGCTTGGCCTCTCTTCAGATAGCTTGGTCCCCGTTTAGGACATGTTTTATACTTGAAAAAATTTTGAGGCTCTTGAAGTTCTAGCGTTTGCTCGGCCTTTCTTTAATGAGCTCGGTCTCCTAGTAGAGTTACTTTTGGTCCTCCTGGGGTATAAGAGAGTTTCTACTCCGCACCGACCTGCTAATCTAATTGAACTCAAATCCATCCCTAACTAGCTTACACCGTCCTGCCTAGCTGAGGGCCTGGATTAGATCGGGTGGCTGCGCCTGATTTAAGTATATAACTTCTATCAGGATTTTTGCCTCCTTGCCTTAGCATTAGGACGTATAAAGAAAACCAGAATAGGAATGGAGCCTGAAATTGAAAATGTTTATTGATAACTTGAACTTAGTGCAATTTTGTTATCCACTCTTAAGGGGCACCCTTAAGTTTCTGAAGGTACGTCGGAGTTCTATTTAAAAAGGTACTTTTTAGAAATAGAACTTCCTAAGTTTCGCAAAGTTCCAGGGGCGTGGTACAGCCTTATGTTCTAGGGTCTTGAGCTCGTAATACCCGCTACCCCCAACTTTGAAAATTCTGAATGGACCTTCCTAGTTTGCTCTGAGCTTCCCATGGATTGGGTTTTTGGTCAACCCAAATACACGCCTGAGTACTAGGTCTCTGATTGTTGGAAACCGTTGTTGTTCCTGAGCTCCTAACATGAACCCTTAAATATGTATATGACTTACGTGTACGGGTGAGTGTCACTCTCACTCGGATTCATGCAAGAGATAGGGCAATGGAATGGTGAAAATAAAATGAACAAAATGTGTGAAATATGAAATGTAAACAAAAGTGCTCCCCAATCGCAAGGAGTCTTTTGTTTGTCGTATTTTACTTGGAAAGTATTCCAAGGTTGTCTCCTTAGGGAAGGAAAGTTCAAGTGTGTGAACGTGATTTTGTGAAAAAGAGAAAATGTAAAATCTTTTGTTTGTATTTTGGAGAGTTGTGTTCTTAATGAAAATGCAATAAAATAAGTGTTGGCTAATCCAAAGAGGTCATTCCAATGGAAATCCCAACTCAACTCAAAAGCTTCCTCCAATGGTGCATAGATGAGCGATTGATTCGTGGGAAGCTCGAAACAAATGAAAATGAGGATCTAAGCATAAACCGTGACAAGTCTACGGAATATCAAAGACTCACAACCAAATGGAAGTGAGGATCCAAGCATATCCCGTGACAAATGCCTACGGGATATCAAAGACTTACCGCCACATCCACACTCAATTCAGTCAAACCGAACCACCGTACACCGAGTGGAGGAAAGAAGAAGAGTTGAAATGGAATCCCCAAGAGGAGATTTTACTTGGATTGACCAACTAAAAATCTAGCTAATCATGTTTGCAAGAAAGACAATCATAATGTAAAGAGACATAATGAAGACATAAAGCTTAGAACATAACTTAAATCAATAAAACTTAAACTACGAAGAAAAACATTCAATACCCATTTTAAGAAAAGCTTGAAGTGGAAAAACTCATACAACAATGGTGAAATCTAAAACATGTAACTAAACTTGCAATATACTTGAAAGGAATGAGATTAAAGACAATAAATTAAGCTTACAAGAGTCTTACATTAAAATACAAGTTAAAAGATGGAAGAAAGTGCAAAAACATAAATTTCTCACACTATATCACGATTCATCATCTTCTTCCTTGGGAGCTTTCTAAGCTTAGGTAGCCACACTTTCAAATGGTTGGGTAATGTTGAATATAATGGAGTGTGAGCTTCTAATTTTCGTGCATGGTGGTCCCCCTAAGGTGTGTACAGGCTTCCCATCAAGAGGAGGCTGATTGGAAGGGTCTTGACAGGCTATGACAGCCTACCCAGCAACCCACATGGCAGCCCTCTTCTCTCCCATTCTCCATAAATGCCAAGCCTCCAAAGTCTTCCAAATGTGTCAGGGAGACATGTAAATGTGTAAGAAAATATTGGGGAGCTAGTGAGAGAAGTGTAGGTGGGACCCCCAAGCAAGTGGAGCTGAGTTGCAGGAGGTTTGGGCATGGCTTCAGGAGCGTACCGGTACTTCGAAGCTACTGGAGTCGGGCGTACCAGTACGCCGTACCAGTACTATTTTTCAGCTCTGGACCACTTTTTATAGAATCACCATAACTTTTGATCCAACCGTTGGATTGAGCTGAAATTTTGACACGATACAGAATACATCCAGATCTACAACTTTCATGTGTTGAACTATTTCATATTCGAAGCGGATCATGGTCAAAATATAGGAAAATCTAGGCTCTGCTTCCAAATAATGTGGCAGCTGGTGCCTTTGTTCCCAAACACAAATACCTCCCTCATTTCTTCACCTTTAAGCCTCCAAATCTTCATGTATTGTGTCCATGCCTTCACCACACATCCATCATAGTTGCAAGGTCCTAAAATCTATCATTTAAGTTTTAAATACATGCAACATCGAAAATTCTATATTATTCATAAAATCGGCTAACTCCAAGTACTTAGATGAAAAAGTTGAGTTAATAATGCACGTAATGAGGGCTTAAAATATGCAATATTTTGTGTTCATCAGTCTCCAAGTGTGAAAGACTGAGGGCTCACGTTCTTATTGTAAGCTCAGGACATATGATTTCGATTTGAAGCCATTCTTATAGTGGCCTGTTCTCACTTTTCCTCGGTTACATCAAGATCTCGTGTTAGGACGACACCGTTGCTGCTGCTTTCAACCAATTTGGTTCTCAAGGTTGGTAGGCCAATTTCCAAAGGAAAAATAACCTCCATTCCATAAACTAGTGCGAAGGGAGTCTCTCCAGTTGCCCTCCAAGGTGTGGTGTGGTACGTCTACAGAACACTTGACAACTCTTCTACCCATCTCCCTTTAGCACCTTTCAACCTCTTCTTGATACCATCCAAGATTGTTTTGTCAGAAATTTTTGCTTGTCCGTTGCTCTGAGGGTAAGCCGGGGTGAAATAGGGGTTCCGAATTCTGTACTGCTGACAGAAAGCTTTGAACGGACCACTATCGAATTGTGTACCATTATCAGAAATGGGAGTGTGTGGGATGCCAAACCTGGTGATGATATTTCTCAAAATGAACTTTCTCATGTCAGTGTCCTTGATATTTACAAGAGGCTCGGCCTCAACCCATTTCGTGAAATAATCAGTGGCAACTAGAAGGTATTTCTTGTTGTCGGGGGCTCGAGGCAAAGGTCCGATAATGTCTAACCCTCACTGTGCGAACGACCATGGGCTTACTAAGGGAAAGAGTTCGTTGGATGGCTTCCTCGAGATTGAGGAAAATCTTTGGCACTTCTCGCATCGCTGAACAAACTGTTGAGCATCCTTTTGCATGTAGGGCTACTAGTAACCTTGCGTAATAGCTCGGTGAGTCAGAGGTCTTCCTCCCGTATGAGCTCTGTAACTTTCTTCGTGTATTTCAGATAAAAAGTCAAGAACTACACTGGGGAGTATACATTTCAAGTATAGGCCTCCAAATGAGCGCCGATAAAGCTCGTCTTTTGGAGATAATCAAAATCTGGCTGCTTTTAGATGCACCTTGTGAGCTTCTTTCTTATTCTCGGGCAAGTCACCATTTTTTAAGAAGTCAATTATTGGATCCATCCAACTCAGCTAGGGTATATTGCACAATATTTCATTTGTTCTGGTGGGCAGGATGCTTGGTTTAGGCTGAAACTCAACAGTGATTGATCTCTCAGTGTCTTGCTCAATTGCCAAGGCCAGCGATGCTAGAGCATTAGCATACGCGTCCTTTGCCCTTGCCACTTTCTAGATTGAATATTATGGTATTTTACTTAGTTCTTTCTCCGCAATGGCTTGATATGTTATCATTCTTTCATCCTTAGCCGCATACTCTTCTATTATCTGATTTACTACTAATTGCGAATCAGAGAATATTTGAAGTTTTGCTGCTCCCAACGTGGCAGCCAACCTCACTCATGTTATCAAATCTTTGCACTCCTCTTCATTGTTAGGGGCTTCGAATCTGAGCCTGATGGCTTTCTCTAGAATACATCCATCTGGACTAACAAAAATGATGTCGATGCCAGCACCTCTTTGATTTGAAGATCCGCCAACTGATAGGGTCCATCCGCCACCGAGCCCTGGGACCCCGTCTTCCATTGTGTCTTTGCTTTCCTCGGGCATGTCCTTTGGCTGAAATTCTACAATAAAGTCTACGAGTACCTGGCCCTTTATTGCCTTTCTAGTTTTGTAAATTCCCCGAGCTCAACGGTCCACTTAGCAACTCGTCTCGACAGGTCTGCTTTCTGAAAGAGTGACCTTAATGGCTGGTCGGTAAACACTGTAATCCGATGGGCCTAGAAGTAATGCATGAGCTTCCTATCCGAGGTGATAAGTGCAAGGGCAAGTTTTTTTGAAGGAGTATATCTTGATTTTGCGTCTAAGAGCACCTTGCTCACATAGTAGATAGGTCTCATGTTTTTGTTGTCATTCCTCATCAATGCCCCACTTACGGCGTGCTCCGATATCGCCAGGTAACGATAAAGTACTTCTTTGGGAGCTGGGGTTGCTAGAATTGGTGGAGATGCCAAATATTCCATTAGATTTACAAACGCCTCCTCACATTCCTGACTCCTGAGTGCTCCTTTCTTTCCTTTAATTGACTGAAAGAAGGGTTTGTATTTGTCAGATGCTCGGGATATGAACCTCTCGAGTGCTGCTGCCATTTCGGTGAGCCTCTGCACCTCCTTGACAGTCCGAGGTGATTGTAATTCAGCAATTGCCTTCACCTGCTCGGGATTTACCTCTATCCCTCGGTGCGTAACAATAAATTCCAAGAATTTTCTTGACTCAACCCCAAAAACACACTTAGAGTCATTTAACTTCATATTATATTTTGTAGAACCTCAAAAGTTTCCTTGAGGTTGGCACAATGAGAAGTGAACTTTCGACTTTTAACTACCATATCATCAAGGTAAACTTCAACAGTGTTGTCTATCATAGGTGAAAACATTCTGGTTACTAACCTTTGATATATTGCTCCCACATTCTTCCGTCTGAAGGGCATCACCCTATAGTAGTACGTTCCTTCAGGTGTTATGAAGGCAGTCTTTTCTTGGTCCTTTTCGACAAGGGGGATTTGATGATATCCACTGTAAGCATCCAAGAAACTCATCTGCTCGTACTTGGATGTTGCATCCACCAACTGATCTATTTTCGGTAGTGGAAAGCTATCTTCCAGACAAGCTTTATTCAGGTCGGTGAAATCAACACAAAACCTTCACTTCCCATTCTTCTTCTTTATCATTACAGTATTCGACAACCAGGTCGGGTATTTCACCTTCTTGATGGTTTAGGCCTCCAGCAAGCGTGCCACTTCTTCTTTCACAGCTTCCTGATGTTAAGGTGCCGACCTCCGGAGCTTCTGCTTAGCTGGCTTGTAGTTCGGGTCGATGTTCAAGTGATGATATGCCACCTCGGTCGGTACGCCTAGCATGTCATTGGTACTCCAGGCAAACACGCCGACATATTCTCACAGGAGGGTGACGAGCTCTGTTCTCTGCTTGGGACTCAGAGCTGTCCCCACCATGAAGTATCTTTCTACATCTCCGTTCTTGTCTAAAGGTACTTTAGTCAAGTCTTCAATTATCTTATCTGTGACTTTCTTTTCGATGCCCACATACACTTTAGGACTTTTCTTGACAGCCTAGCTGGTAGTAACAACCGAGCTGTCATGCGTTGATTGCTAGTTCGCCTTCTTTATTGCTGAGCAATTTTCCTGAAGCTTAGTCTTGTCTTTAGATTTGACCGAAGCCACCTTCAATGAACTCTGTGAGGTGTCCAGCCTGAACCAGCTCTTCCAAGTGCTGCTTCACGGTCCTGCAGTTCTCAGTCATGTAGCCCACATCTCTATGATATGAACATTTAAAGTTGATTCCTTTTAGAGGGATCTCCCATTAATTTGTTTGGCCACTTGAAGAAGGGCTTGTTCTTGATCTGACTTAGTATCTTGTATATCGGTTCTTTAAATAAGGTGTTCACCCCTAGGAAGGGGGACATCTGGGGGTAATTATTGTTGTCGTTTCTCGTTTGACCTTCTCTGTTTGGTTCGACTTGCTTGTCTCTACCGAGCTGTCTTCTACTTGATTGGTCCTTGACCACTTCCTTGGTTAGATCGTCATAGACCTTGGCATACTTTTCAATCCTTGCCATAAGCTCTTCCAAATCTGTGGCCGGCCTCCTAGTAAGTGATTGATATAGAGGGTTCTCCTTCGACAAACCAATCTTGAAGGATGCAACTACAATCTCTTGATTGCACCCTTCAACTTCATTCATGGTTTCTCAATAGCGATGGGCTTACTTTCGTAAGCTTTCGTTATTCTTCTTTTTAAGTGTCAACAGAGCCCCAACATTTTTCGGCTGCTTACTGCTCGTAATGAACCGAGCTATAAACTGCTCAACTAACTGAGCCTAACCAGCAATTGTCCCTTTTGGCAGGCTGTCTAACCATTTCATAGCGGACTTCCTTAGGTTGTTAGAGGAGATAATGCAGAGCAGGGGCTCGTTTCTTCTGTCATGAGCTGTCCGTAGTGTCTGATATGCGAGGCCAGGTTAGTCTTTTCGTTGTATAGTTTGAAGTTTAGGATGGTGAACTTGCTCGAGATTTGTCCCTTTTCGATCCAAGCTGTGAATGGGAATGACTCCAAACCGTCTCCATACTCTCCTGTTGCCCTTCTGGCTAGGTCCCTAGCTGACCTATGCTCCGGTCTTCTCAAGCGATTGTTGAGTTCATCATCAATATACTGCTTCCATGCATCCTCCTGGACTCGAGGCTTCTTCTGTTGGTACTTATCTTCGTTGGCAATTTTGATTCTGCTAGGCTTCCTTTTCGAACTTTCATGCCGACCCTCTCTTACCCGTTTCTCCTTCTTGGTCATCTCTCTAACCTTAGCTTTCAATTCCTCATTTTTCCTTATCAGGTCTTTCTACCTAGCATAAGATTTCTTGAACAGATTGTCATGAACGTCAAGCCGATCCTGTAGGGATTGGACAAGCTTTGCCAGGGAATGGTTTTCCCCCTTGGCACGGAGGGATTCACCACGATCTTCGATTTATTGGCTCTTGTTCCTGTAGGGCTTGAAACTCGTGGAGGACACATCGTCATTCACATGGAGTTTGGGTGGGCTTCTGCTTGCACGTGACCTCATGTTGCTGTTTGCCGGAGGAGACACAAGATCTAATTTCCCAAGGCATGGTTGCCTATGGGTGATCTAATAGTGCTCCTAAGTCTTGACATCGTAGCTTTTTGTTCAAATGATGAGAAATAGGTTTCTCACAGACTGCGCCAAAAAATGTTGAGGCAAAAACTTGATGATACCTCAGACAGTGGATTTATGGTGTGTTTTCTGGAAAAGTCCTGAACTTAATCCCTAAATCTTTTTCCTGTAAAATGAAAAAACTGCCTAAGATCGAAGTGCTTCGATCGAAGACATTCCAATGCTTGAGTCAGTAACAAAACTAGAGTGATTGCATGGAGACAAGGAGAGTCAGCGTACCTTTCACCTTGAATTCTTTTGCTTTTTATATACAGTATTCCCCTTATGGTTTCTGTTATTTTAGATACAAGGTGGCACACCTTTTTTTCTTTTTGTGTTTGAGTTTGGGAAGTTACTGAGACTTCTCCCACAATCTCTCCGGATATCTTCAACCTCATCAATTTCGTTTATCTGATTGCCTAAGTTTTAGGTGAATCTTTATTCCTGAGTCAATCCCTTTGAAATAACTCAGACTTATCCAAGCCGAACATATCTAATGTTAGCCGAACTATATAAAGAGCTTGATTTGCCACAAACCGAACTCTTCTCTTACCTTGTCGAACACTTTTATGAACACGGCTTGGTAAAAGCCGATCTATTTTCTTGCTTAGCTGATCAGGTTGATGAGCTTAATAGTAAACATGACCGACCTATTTCATTATCTACCGAACCACTATCTAGCTCAGCTCGAATTAAAGGATAGAAAGAGGATTCCTCAAGTCCTCAGTCACGTGCCTTGTCTTGTCGACGTCACGTGGGCAGATTAAAGCTTTAACATGTGTAATAATGGAGGTTAGCCCCTTCGCAACACATTCACAATCAGAACCTTCTCAATGAATCTGAGACAACCTACAGAAAATAAATCACGACAAAAAAATGTGAATCACCCAAAAACATGTCAACGTCAAACCCAAAACCTATTTTGGGAGGTCATCATTGTCGTTGGACTAGTGCTGTCGCTAGTGGCTGGAGTTGATAGTCACTGCTTGTGAAATTCACCCAAAAAATTCAAAGATTGGTATTAGACGAATTAAGTTGTGACGCCCCTAAAATCGGGGGTCTTTTATCAGCCGTTGATCATCAATCAACCTGCAGAAGTACCTATGAATGTTGCACAACCCGGCATCACGACAACAACATCCCCTTAACTAGGATTATAACCTACACGGATAACCTTTATACACTTTATCATTTAATAATCCGTGATCCTTTATGCATCAATTTTTAGTCATTAATATCCCACATAGCCTCTTTGAGTACGAGGAGTCGATGCCCGAAGACTTAGTAAAACATTTGAAAATTTTGAAGTTTAAAGAAAACCTACCGGTATAAGTGTTCAAAGTCATGCCGGTAGAATGATGCACTAGACTTCTATTTTTTTTGAAAATTTGAGAAAAACCTACTAGTAGAAGAAACCCATGTTCTACTGTTAGAAACAACCTACTGGAGTTCTTCTACCGGTAGAAAATGTGATGTTTTACCAGTAGGAGAACCCTATTGGAAATGTTTTACTGGCAAGATCTACTGGTAGAAACTGCCTACTGGGCCACTTCTACTTGTAGAAGACCCAAAAGTTCTACTGGTAGATGTGCCCAATTTTGCCCATTTCATCCATTTTCGATTTTCAATCCATTCCAACTTATCCCATATCAATCCGAACACATGTATCATGAAGTTTTACATTTACATAGTCCATATGAGTTCAATTACAATCATTTGAATATAATTACATGCCCAAAATTAAATTACATAAAAGTTTCACAAAATATGGTTTAAAAGCCACAAGTCGGCTTTTCTTCTTCATTGAGGACCCGAATGTGAGCCTTCCATCGGTGTAAACTCCGCACATGAAATGTTTTTCCAAAGAGGGTGAGCCACACTTAATAGGGTATCTCCTAAAGAGGTTACTTCCCAACTTAGATACATATAAAATGTCACATGCAAATTCAACAAGCCACAAAATATTCCAATCAAGAATATGCAGTTCAATGATGAATTTCATTTTGCCATGCCATGACATGAGATGAGACTCACTGATGCACTAGAACCCAGACCTTCACTGGCTCCCTCAACACATGCAAATGCTATACGTGTATCTCCGGGCATTCCAAGCCCGACCATTGATGTTACACATCCAATGACCATTAAATTTTCGTGTCTTTCTTGGGGTGGGTATTTATGGACTTCCATCACCAGTTACCCAACCGACATGCATCTATGTACTTACACCAACGACTTTGGGTACACTGACACACTTTATGGACTCAATACCAACAAAGTGCGTGTTCGAAGTCACCAGGTCTTGCACCCGTGGGATAGTTTACCCCTTCTTGCTAACCCTGACCCAATTTTCAATGTAACCAGTACAACTCAGCTGGACCTTGATTCAACCTTACCGAGTCCACGAATCATTTACCAAGAGTGGTATTTGATGACAACCATGCACACACACACACCCACACACCCACACTCATGCCTAATGCCCATGAATGCGATGTATCTATGAATATTCAATGTAATGTACAATTACAATACTAATATCATGTTCAATATGTTATGAGCACCATATGAACTATCTCAATCCCTTTACAACATTTTCCATGGCCAATTATATCATGAGCATATAATCACTATAAATCATCTTAATGTCAATACATCATCAAGCATATATCCACATTTATTCCTAACAATAATTCTTAGGCATGTTATAACATAATCTTATGTAAATAACATGCTTAATTCACATAGGCATAATATAAACACATAGAATGCCCACATATCACAACTTTTCAAGAAATTACAAGCTAGCAATTTCAAAATCCCAACTCATGCTGGAATTGAATTTACCCTTTTTCAATACCCATTTCATCAAATTAACAACCATAGTTAAGTGTTATATATTTCTAACACCCTACCCATTCCATATAATCCTCCTAGGTTGGGAATAAAACTAATTAGGGAGAAAACCCTACCTCTTAAAGCATAAAAACGATGGTAGAACCTTCAAGAATACAACCAAAGATCAAAACCCTTATTTTTTCAGAATCTTGTCTGGGAAACTCTGGTGAAATCCATCCTTTTTGGTACGTAGGCGTCGCCCTCGTCGTGTAGTACAACTTTGATACTTGTCCTGAAGGATTCCGACCAAGGGAACTCCTTGGATCATAGAGAAAAGTTGGAGTTTTTCTATTTTTCCTTCTCTTCCTCTCTCCAACGAAACAAAACAGAAATTTTGGGAGAAAATATGATTTTCTCCCCTATTTATATCCCTTTGAATGCTTGGCCCTCGTTGCACCACATGTCCTCCATTTTCGGGTCCAATTTTGACCCGAATCGATTAAATTTTGTCCTGGTTCAAGTTTAAATTTTTTTTATTTGAAAAAACTTTAAATTATTGTCCAAATTTTGAAATTTTATTCCACATCTCTTTTTTAGGTCACACGACATCCGATTGCCTCGTAAAACGTAAAATTTGACTGTCTAAAAATTCAATGGAAATTGACTAGGCAACTAGATTTTGCGAGATGAATCTAACAGTGATGTTCGTTTCATCATCTGAGTTCTAGAAAAAATTTGGGTCAACCTGTACAGTAGTGACAAATTACCATTTTTTCATTTTTTATAAAAAATTCAAAATTTACCCGGGTTTTACATAAGTTCACAAATAATCAAAGGAGAAGATTAGCTAACTCATTGAAGCAATAATACAAACACTTGGTAATGCAAAACTTCAATTTAATACGAAGAGAGAGACTAGGCAACGACAGTAAGAGAAAATGTTATTCAATATATATACATATATTAAAAAAATTAATTGCTATAGTAAAATTTAAATCCATTAAGTATACTGCTATATGTAAATAATTTAATGAAAAACAAAATGGTAAAAATAAAAACTGAAATATACTTATAGTGATGCATAATTGTAACTTAATATGAATCCAGAAATTCATAAATAATAATAATTTGACACAGTTTCTTTAAGATAGATTTATTCCATCTTAGTGCTTAAGATTGATAACTAACTATCTTCCAAAGATAGAACATATTTCCTTTTTGAAGATGCAACACTTCAATCTTAAAGACTCCAACGAACACAACTTTGTGTTTTGCACTTGAATCGAACAGAAAGAACAATGCAACAATATGCAAAGAGAGAAAAACAATACTAAATACAGAATTCAGAATTGAGGTAATAGACAGAAGTAGAATGAGAGAGTAATTCTAGTTAGAAGTAAGAATTATTCAATGTTATGATTTGAGAGTGCAAAACATCACCTATTTATAGACACACTAGTGATTTTTCATAAATGGTGCAACATATGTAATGGTGTCTTTTACCCAAAAGATATCAAATGTGACTTTTATGATAAGTTATGACTATTTGTAATAGTGTATTTTAAGTAAAAGGTGTTAATAGCAGTTGTACAAAAGAATACAACCATTTGGATTGATGTCTTTAACAAAAAGTCAGTAATTTTGAACTAGTGTCGCCTTTCATGTCATTTTTACTTCACACCTTTCCAATTTCTTCCAAAAGTCACAAATAGTTTTTTAAAAATAACTTCCCAAAAAAGTTTTTATTTTGAAAATACTTTACTAATTTCTAATTCAATACTTAACTGTTTTAAATAAATAAATATATCATGTTCATCTCCTCCCAGAGGAAAACACATTTAAACTTGATTCCCCTAATTTTGATTTATGAGTCACACTTTAACTTAAGCCTTCAAATCAACACTCTTCTTTTCTTTTGCATGATATTTTACATGTTCCGCATGTTCAACATAATATACTCTCGGTGCATAAGTTCGCAAAGGATAATAATTGTTGCTTTGAATTTCACCCATCCTATTTTTGTGTAAAGGACATCAACACGGCGAAAGTTCTACTTCGTGGACCGAGCATTAATGGTCTCTAACATCTTTGGTTCTCTAAGTATGCTACTAAAGTTGCGTTGCTTCATGATGCAACTGCTCGGTGTCACCAATGATGGGGGGATCTTGCCTTCCACATAGTTAACATTGTCCTGAAGACCATTGGCTAATCTTTCACTTCCAATAATCCCACTGTGATTTATAAAGCATGTAAAAAAGGGAAAAGTCATTCTCTTCCCTTTCCACAAGTTTGCACTCCAGTGATGGCTCTGTTAGAAATTATTTATTCTGATGTTTGGGGTTCAGCTCTTGTAACTTCTTTCGATGGCAAACACTACTATATTCATTTCTTAGATGCATTTACAAAGTTCAGTTGGTTTTTTCCGTTTGCTAATAAACATGAAGTTCTCTGTATGTTATGAACTCAAGTGTAATCCACGTTTATTACACCCACCCAAATAAGAGATACTAATAACACTTTTCCATAAAATCCACGTATACCTAAATCCGTAGGTTCCATAATTCTCAAATAAATGAATAATCGAAGCAAACATAACAAAGAGATTAGAAAAGAAACATTCACGTTCACAATATTCAAGATCTAGAGTTTTAATCAAGATCATGTGATTTATGGGTATAAACATGTGTTTGGATATAAATCATACATGTATTCAAGAATTTAAGCATATATTAAAAAAGAAAATAAAATGTTGAAGATCTATCACATAGATAGGATTGTAAATCAAGAATTTGGGGTTTTCAATCAAGAACGAATAAATCTTTAATGCAAAATATGTATTTTATTCAAGAAACAAATCTTGGGTTATAATAAACATGTAGATTTATTATTTACATTGCAATAGAGATGAACAACTTATAATTATATAGCTCAAATCTCAATGAATGAGTTTGAGAAACAATCCCTACCTTAATTTCTTAGATTTCGATCCTAACATGTGTTTGACGTGATTTCTTTGCATTAATCCTCTGCGATTTAGCTCGTTCTTCCTCTTTTTGTCTTATTCAAAGTTTGCTAGTGTTGAATGTGCCCCCCAAAATCTAGCAGTCCGTTCTCAACCCATTGATCACCCATCAACCCACGGAATACCCGTGATTACCGTATAACCACATCATTACACTTCACTCACTAGGATCATAACAAAATGAAATTAACCTGTTCACAACCCAACACATAACCTGTTCACATATTATTCATATTACTATTCCAAGGTCCAAACCCCAAAGTTTAGGACTTAATATTTAATCAATTACATCATCCAAAGGAAAGAGCTCAAGATGTGAATGCTCAACAATGCTATAGTTCAAATTTTATTTTTTTTGGGAAGAGGTGCTAGTACCTAGGTAAGGAGTACTGATACCTGGGTATTCTGGAAGCCAGGTAGCGGTACCTATAAGACTTGGTACTCATACCTAGACCCAGGACAACGTGATACTGATACTTGTGAGCTTAGGTACCGATACCTAAGTCCACTGTCAGTAGGGTACCGATACATATGATCCTAGGTACCAGTACCTTAGCTCTCTAGATACCAGGTATCTGTGAGATACCGGTGCCTAGAGCCAAGATTTCCCTCAAACTTCCAAGAACCAACGTTTAACCCAATAAACTCACACAACACCCATTTCATTCATTTGTTTTACAAAAGAATAATGTCTCATTACATACGTTTGTCAAAATACAAGTTTTGTACATAATTTACATAAGGTCAAAACAAAATTATATAAGGGATCACAAAATGTAATTTAAGAGTCACAACCCCACTTTCTCATCAATACGGGCCCAAGTGAGGGCCGTCCGCTGAAGCTTGTCCAACACTTGAAATGTATCACCATAAAGGGTGAGCCAAACTCAATAAGGTATCTCCTAAGGAGGCTACTCTCCAACCTAGATGCATATAAAATATCACATGCAAGTCATCACATCAAACATCCATTCAAATACATACATTTCAAAAATGAATGCTACACTTTTCATGCTATGTCGTGAGATGAAACTCACGCATGCAATGCAAACTTGAGACCTTCTAAGGCTCCAATAACACATGTCATGTCATGCGTATGCTTCTGGACATTTCAAGCCCCCATCAGTGATGTTGGACATACAATGACCATTTTGTAAAATCTTGTGCCTTTTTTGGTGGTAATTTATGGACATCACACCAACGGTCTACCAAACAGACAAGACATTGGAGGGAATCACACCTCTGGTTCCAAGTACACCTACACACTTCTCCAGAATTTCACCACAGGGCAAGTGAGTGAACCAAGTAATTTTGCCTTGCACCTGACGGAGAATCTATCCCTTCTAACTACACACGACACGTATTTTCAAAGCAGCCTGTGCGACTCAATTGAATCTAGGTCCAACCTTCCGAACCCACATATCAACCCACCAAGGATGATGTTTGATTAAAAACATGTACACCCACCCACACTCATGTTGAATGCTCACGAATGCGATGCTACCCATGCATATGTAAATGTAATGTACAATTACAATTCACAATATCCTATTCATCATATTATAAGCATATAACAATCATATCAAGTTTCCACAAGCATTCCTAAATTCCTCAAATGCCAAATATATTATAAAACATATAATAACATTTCATAACATCACTAAACATGTTATAAAATTTTTAATTTAAATAACATACTTGGATTCCAAAGCTTTTTATCAAACACTTAGTAGGCAAAATTATGTAAATACATATCTTGCCCAAACAACACATTATTCATGAAATCCATATCAAGAAATTTCATCAAGCCCAAATCATATAAGAATTGGTTTTAATATATTCTTATACTTATTTTCCATATTTCAACTACACTAGGTATGTGCTATACATGAGAATTCATCTCCAACACCTTACCTATTTCATATTTCAACCCTAGGTTGGAAGTAAACCAAGGTAGGAAAGAAACCCTACCTTTTGTAGTGTATGTCTGCGTAGTAAAAGCCCTAAAAACCCAAAACAAACTTCCTAAGCTTTATCACAAAATTTTCGTCTTTGAGATTTTGGAGAAAACTATGATCGTTGGTATGGATGCATAGCTCTCATTGCATAGAGCAATTTTAACTCTTGGTCTGAAGCTATCCGATAGTAGGATCTTGGCGGATCAAGGGAAGAAGGTTGGAGAATTTTAGAGTTTTTCTCTCTTCTCTCTCTCTATTTTAAAAAATTTTAGGCTAAAAAATGGTGTAAAAATCTATTTCCCCTCTTCAAATACTCTCTAAATACTAGACCCTCGTTGTGCCACACGCCTCACTACGATTGGTCCAATATTTTTTCGAATCAATTAAATCTTGTCCCGTGTTTAGTTTAGTATATTTTTACTGAACTAAATTTAAATTATTTTTCATATTTCATGAACAAATTCTGATTGCATTTATTTTTGTAAAACCCAAAAAAATTTAATTTTTTTAGGAAAAAGGGTAAAACGATAATTTTTCACTACAGTGCGAGTTAAAAACCTGTATTTCTCTAGAACTCGGATGACAAAAAAAAATTCACTGATGGATTTGTCTCGTGAAATTTAGTTATCCAGACAATTTTTATCGATTTTTTAGATAGTCGAGTTTTTTACATTTTTCGAGGCGGTTGAGTGACCTAAAAAATGACCCCAAAAATCAATTTTAAAATAATTTCATATAAAATATTTTGAACTTAAACCAGGATAAAATTTAATCATTTCAGTGAGAAAAAGGACCCAGGAATAGGGAATGCTTGGCGTGACATGGACCAAACATTAAATTGTATAAATAGGAGACCAAAATCTGATTTTTTACACAAATCTCTACTAGGTTTTAACGTTGGAAGAGGAAGAGAGGAAAAAAAAGAAACTTCACTCTTCGATCGACGGTGTTCCGCTGGTCAGAATCCTTCGGGCCAAGTATGAAAGTTATCTACGCGACGAGGGCTATGCCTAAGTACCAAAAAAGATGGGTTTCACCAAAGATTCAAAGGTGGAATTTAAGAAAAAGTTTGGTTTTGGGCAAGATTTAGGTTCTTGGAGCTTCCTAACATTGTCTTATGCTTCAAGAGGTGGGATTTTCATCCTAACTAAGTTTATTTCGAACCTAGGATGACTATATGAAATGGGTGAGCTGTTATATATATTTTAACACTTGCCGATTGCAGTTGATTTAATTGAAATGGATAAATTAAATTCTAGTATGAATTGGTAATTAAAAATTTTTAGCTTGTGATTTCTTGAAAGTTTTGATAATTGGTTATGTGGAAATCACTTAATTTGATTTTTTTGAGTTATGTGATGAATTTGAGCATTTTATGTGATTACATGATTTGATGTCTTGAAGGTGTTTGATTAAATGCCTACGTGAAATAAAGTGTGTTAATTGCAAGAGATTATGTGAAAACATTATTGGGAAATGCTGTTGGATAAAAATATTGATTTATGCTTGATGATATATTGACATTGTGACAATTTATGGAAATTATATGTTTTGGATATAATTGCCCATGGAATGTGTTGAAATGTGGTTGTGACATTCATTACATATTGGACATGATATTGATATTGCAATGGTTCATTACATTACATATACACGGAGACATCACATTTGGTGGGTGTGTGTGCATGGTTTGATCAAACACCATTCTTGGTGGATGATACTTGGGCTCAGTGAAAATTGGATCGAAGATTCGACTGAATTGTATGGTTTGCATTGAAAATAGGTTTGGGTTAGCAAAAAGGGCTAGACAATCCCTCGGGTGTAAGATTCGGTTACTTAGGATACACACTCCCTTGGTTTAGTCCATGAAGTGTATCTATGAACGTAGAACCGTTGGTGAAAGTCCATGAATTCTGTGTCGTTGGGTACCCATTGGTGTATGTCCACAAATGCCTACCCCAAGAAAGACCCAAAGATTTTTAATGTTCATTTGATGTGTAACGTAAATGGCGGATTTATACACATTGACATTGCATGCGTTATGAGAGTTGGTAAGGGCTCGAATTGAGTTGCATGAGTGAGTTTCATCTCATTTCATGACATTATATTGTGAATTCCAACATTGAGTTGCATATTCTTGATTGGACTGCTTTGTGACTGGTTGAATTGCTTGTGACATTTCATATGCACTTAGGTTGGGGAGTAGCCTCTTTAGTAGATACCATATTGAGCATGACTCACCCTTTATGGGAAAAATATTTCAGGTGTGGGTTATAAACCAATGGACGGATCGTATTTGGAGCCTCAAGGATAAAGAAAAGCTGACTTGTGGCTTTTAAACCTTGTTTAGCAAAACTTTTGCTAAATTTGATTTTGAGCATGTAAATCTATGGAAAAGAATTGTAATTAAACTCATATGGACTATTTTTAATGTAAAATTTCATGTTATTATCTGAGTATGGATAAATGGATCCGGTGTGATCAATGTTGTTATGATTGCATAGGTTATGTTTTGGGTAAAGCTCCCCGTACAAAGGATACTTTGCTCGAATTTT
>CM042196.1:17522977-17541971 GCA_023539305.1 Ilex asprella
ATTCTTGGTGGATGATACTTGGGCTCAGTGAAAATTGGATCGAAGATTCGACTGAATTGTATGGTTTGCATTGAAAATAGGTTTGGGTTAGCAAAAAGGGCTAGACAATCCCTCGGGTGTAAGATTCGGTTACTTATTATACACACTCCCTTGGTTTAGTCCATGAAGTGTATCTATGTACGTAGAACCGTTGGTGAAAGTCCATGAATTCTGTGTCGTTGGGTACCCATTGGTGTATGTCCACCAATGCCTACCCCAAGAAAGACCCAAAGATTTTTAATGTTCATTTGATGTGTAACGTAAATGGCGGATTTATACACATTGACATTGCATGCGTTATGAGAGTTGGTAAGGGCTCGAATTGAGTTGCATGAGTGAGTTTCATCTCATTTCATGACATTATATTGTGAATTCCAACATTGAGTTGCATATTCTTGATTGGACTGCTTTGTGACTGGTTGAATTGCTTGTGACATTTCATATGCACTTAGGTTGGGGAGTAGCCTCTTTAGTAGATACCATATTGAGCATGACTCACCCTTTATGGGAAAAATATTTCAGGTGTGGGTTATAAACCAATGGACGGATCGTATTTGGAGCCTCAAGGATAAAGAAAAGCTGACTTGTGGCTTTTAAACCTTGTTTAGCAAAACTTTTGCTAAATTTGATTTTGAGCATGTAAATCTATGGAAAAGAATTGTAATTAAACTCATATGGACTATTTTTAATGTAAAATTTCATGTTATTATCTGAGTATGGATAAATGGATCCGGTGTGATCAATGTTGTTATGATTGCATAGGTTATGTTTTGGGTAAAGCTCCCCGTACAAAGGATACTTTGCTCGAATTTTGTTAAATTATGGATCCTGGTAAATGGGACATAACGGCGTGATATCGAGTTACACGGTATCTATAGGTATTTCGCGGGTTGATGGGTGATCCATGGGTTGACAAAGGACCCCCGATGTCACACCCCAACTCCAAGGGCATGATCAGTCGTGAACCATAGATCGATAACCTATGGAACACGTAAGCCTAATAATAAACTAATAATATAGGAGTGAAAAATAACACTAACACTAAATTGATCTCATGTGAATATATCAAAGTCAACATACCTATACTTGTTTGCCCCAATTATCCAAACAAGTAAAGATGGTTATACGATATATGCTACGGAGGTCACAAAACTATTGTCCCCAAACAATTCCTTGAGTCCACTATCGACACTCCAATTGTTTACCTGAAATTTTTTATTTTGAAAACATGAGCTAAAAAGCCCAGTGAATGGAAAGGCATGCATATTCAAAGTAGCTGAAAAACATTTTTTTTGCATACGACATGCAAATCAAATATTTGGAAAAATAACTTCACCTAGATAACCAATTTTTCAAGAATAACACAATCGGGTTTCAACCAAAAATCATATCATACTGGTGGAGACTGTACGATATCCAATAATCGATGGGAACCAATATCAAATACCAAAAGATCTCAAGGTTGGATCCAACATCGTACTTAGGGTCACCACAACCTCACCTGGGTCTATTCCCTAAGACGATCCGGTGAAGGTCACCAGGACGCACCAGACACTGTTCCTTCAATCGTTGAGCTCTAGGGTCACCTCAGTCTCCCCAGGGTCTGTTTTCTAGTGGCCAGAGTCACTTGAACACAGAAGAATAATTTCACTGGACTTTTAATTTTGGTCCCATTTACCATCACAAAGTCTCACCATATAAACAAGTGATTGAGTCACAAGACTTCACGAAAGAATTCATCGTATGCCACAAGTATTTAGACACATAGTAAAACATTTAGTAAATGTAGTAATGAACAAGCATATCGTATTTTTTTTTCAAATGTTTAGGGATACGGGGAATTTTCAAAAATACGTAGCATTCCAAATCACTCACCTGAAGTCCAAATAATATGCTTCTTGAGTGTTCCTTGTTACTCGAAGTAGAGTGAGATGCTATCTATGTCTTTCCTCTTTTGTCACAATTTTTTTTCTCCTTTGATGAGATGTTCTTCCTTCCTTCTTTTCTCTCTTTTACTCTCTATTGTTTCTTGAAAGTGGAAGACTACCTGTGCCCTTTCTATCTTAATCCAATCCTAAATGCCCTATTTATAGGAATCTTGGGATTATTCTAGAATGTGACATTGTTAGGGGACATTCCCCAGAATATTCTACCATCTCTCCTTTCCTAGATCTTTCTAGGTTTCAAGCTCATTTTGCACATGGAAATTCCACAAGTATCTAGAATATTCTAAAGTCTTCTCCAACTTTCTAAGTCCTTCTAGTACTTTCCGGAACATTCTAAATCTCTCTAAAATCTTCTAGTATTTCCTAGAACCTTCTAAAATATTCTAGACTTCTCTAAATTTTTCTAGAACTTTTTGGATTCTTCACACTTGTTCTAGAACTTTTCGAATTCTTCTAGAAACTTCTTCAACATTTTAGATTTTTTTACATTGTTCTAGACTATTCTAGGTTATTCTTGAACTCTCGAGAATCTTCTAGAACTTTCTAGAAATTTCCCCAACATTCTAAATTCTTCTAGACTATTCTAGATTCTTGTTTAAAATTTTTCTTATTCATTCTAAGATAATATATTTTAACTAGTTCCTTGCCAAAATAGAACGAGGTATTACACCCGATTTTTAGGGCGTCACAAGTTTAGTTGTGCGACACTTGACCGCATCGTAAAACGTGAAAAATCTGATTGTTACAGAATTCGGCAAAATTTGATTGGGTAGATAAATTCTGCGATAGGAATCCAACGGTGAGGTCCATTTCATCATCCAAGTTTTAAAAAAATTTAAATTTTTAACCCGTACCGCAACGACTAATTACTGTTTTTTCCTTTTTAATTTCTTTCGGGTTTTAGATTCTTCATCTCTTAAAGGAATTTCGTCCCTAAAATTACACACACATGCACATATAACAAGTCATGTATTACTCTATGAATCTAAGAAATGTTCCTCCATCCTCTAACAAGAATAGATAGGTTGAACATATAGTGTCCTCACCTTCCCATGTCGCCTTTTCCATACCACGGTGCTGCCGAAACACTTTTATTAGCCTTACAGTCTTGCCATGAAAAACCTGATCTCGGCTATCTATGAAACGCACCGGTCCCTCCTCAAAAGTCCTATCTGTATCAACAAACAACTTACCCCAATCCTTCACATATGTAGGGTTTGGAGTGTACTTTCAGAGCATAAAGACATGAAACACTGCATGAACATTTGATAGATTTGCAGATAATGTCAACCAATAAGTAATTGTACAAATCGTCTCGAGTACGTCGAAGGGCCCGATATACCTCGACAACAACTTTTCCAGCTTTTCGAACTTGACCACTCCCATCTTAGGAATGAACTCCAAGAAGACGTGATCTCCAACCTCGAACTCCAAAGGTCTTTGCCGTCTATTGGCGTAGCTATTTTATAGGCTTTGAGCCGTAAGAATACACTTTCGTATCAAGTCCACCTTCTCTGAAGTGTCCCTAATCAAGTCTGAACCCATGGAAAGTCCCTTTCCAACTTTCATCCAACAAATTGAAGAATGGCACGACCTCCCATAAGTGCCTTATAGGGTGCCATTTATATGCTTGCCTGGTAACTATTGTTGCAGGCGAATTCTACTAAGGGTAAGTGCTCTTCCTAACTACCCTTGAGGTCAATGACGCATATCGGAAGCGTGCCCTATAAAGTTTGGATGGTCCTTTCTAACTGACCATCCGTCTGGGGATGAAAGTTGTACTCATCATCAACTATGTCCACATAGCTTGCTGAAAGCTCTCTTAGAATTGGGTTATGAACCTAGGATTCCAATCAGATGCTATAGATATAGGTACCCCATGTAATCTGATGATCTTCCTTGTATACAACCTGTAGAATTTCTCCAGTGTGAAAGTCATCAACATAGCCAAAAAGTGTGCCGATTTTGTAAGCCACTCCACGATCATCCACATTGTGTTATGCCCACACGAAGTCCGTGGTAGGTGGGTCACAAAATCTATAGTGATGTATTCCCACTTACACTTAGCCACCTTCAAATGCTGGAGCAACTCTATTGGTCTCTGGTGCTCGGCCTTTACTTATTGGCGCGTGAGGCATCTACTAACAAAGTCTCCTGTATGTCTCTTCGCCCCACTCCAGTATTACTGACGGTAAAGATCATGATACAGATTCGTGCCACCACGATACACGACAAAATGAGAGCAATGAAACTTCCTTAGGACCTCCTCTCTCAGATCCATAGACTGGGGGGCCACGACCCTTCCCCTGAATTGAAGACTACCATTAGTGTGAATGGCCTAGCCTTTGTCACTTATACCCGACTGTGCCTGGTCCCTGATGGACAATATCTCTGTGTCTTGTCCTTGGGATTCGATCACCCTACTAAATAAGGAAGGCGTAGCTACTAGACTTCCCAAAATAAATACCCTAAGCCTAATCCTTATAATGTAGCTCGAACTGTCCCACAACCTCAAGCATTTGCTATTCTTGGAAAGCTATACTCGTGACTTTCAACTGAGTGCATCAGCCACTACATTTGCTTTACCAGGGTGATAATACAGAGTGAATTTGTAATCCTCCATGTACTCCATCTACAATGCTGCCTTATATTGAGGTCCCGCTACATAAAGATGCACTTTAGACTCTTGTGGCCTTAAAATACCTCAAACTGCTCTTCGTACAAATAGTAGCGCCATGCATTCAAGGCAAAGATAACGCTGACAACTCCATGTCGTGTGTGGGGTAGTTTTACTCATGACTCTTCAATTTTCATGAACCATAAGCTACCACCCTTTTTGGGCTGCATCAAAATACATCCAAGTTTGTCTTTTGAGGCATCACAATAGCTTCTGTACCTCAAACCCCTCTCTAGAACTACAAGAATAAGAGCTCAAGTAAGCCTTCACTTCAACTCTTAGAATGCCCTCTCATATGAGTCTAAAACTGGACTTTTTTCCTCGTAAGTTTCATCATAGGGGCCGCTAATCGGGAAAGTCCTCGATGAATCTTTGATAGTACCCCACCAATCCTAAGAAACTACGTATCTCAAAGACTAACTTTGGCCTCTCTCAATTCATTACCATCTTAACCTTCTTTAAGTCCATTGACACGCCCGTAGTGGACACCACGTGGCTAAAAAACTTCACGTATATTAGCTAAAATTCACACTTACTGAACTTGACATACAATTGATGGTCTCTCAATGTTTGGAGAATAATAATTTTCAAGTGATCCTCATGCTTGTCCTCAGACTTGGAGTAAATTAGAATGTCATCAACAAAGACTATGACAAACTGGTCAAGATAAGGTTAGAACAACCTATACATGAGATCTATAAATGCCGCTGGTGCTTTTGTCAACTTGAATGGAATAATTGTGAACTTGAAATGCCCGTATCGCATCCTAAATGCCATCTTAGGGATATCGGCCTCCATAATCCTCAATTGATGGTATCCCATGCGCAGATCTATCTTGGGGTAGACTCGTGCCCCTCTCAGTTGATAAAAAAGATCATCGATCCTTGGCAGTAGGTATTTGTTCTTGATAGTGACCTAATTCAACTATCGATCATCGATACATAGTCTAAGGATCTTGCCCTTCTTCTTGACAAATAGCACCGGAGCTCTCCAAGGTGAGGTAATTGGTCAAATAAAACCCTTGTCTAACAATCCTTGCAACTAGACCTTGAGTTATTTCAACTCCACATGGGCTATCTGATGCGGTGTCATAGAAGGAGGAGATGCACTGGGTTGTAACTCAATGGTGAAGTCTACATGCCGATGCAGAGGCAATCCCAATAACTCATCTGGGAAAATGTTTGCATACTCGCAAACTACCCTAGGTAGTCCCAACTACTGTCTTGACTCATCCTCAAGTATAAGGCTCATAAGCCACCCTATCAGTTATCCATGCCAACAAGAATCATACACGGCTTGGGGTAACGCAAACACCCGTTAGTGTATAATTAGTGACCTTTCTCTGATCACAATTAATGATGACTTGGTGTGCCGCCAACCAATCCATCCCAAGGATGATGTCAAACTCCGACATGTCCATGAGCCTAAGGTCCACAGTGAGTTAAATCTCTAACTCACATCCCCGACATATCTTATCAATGCAAATACTAGCTCTCAAGGGAGAATTCACATGCAATGGCTCCTATAAAATCTCAACCTCTAAGTCCAAATCTCTCACACAAGATGCAGCAATGAATTAATGATATGCAACATAATCAAATAACACCCTTGCCCATGCAACAATCAAATAATCCGAGTAAACTAGAAGACGAGAAATTCATGAGGAATACTTGAATTATGCAAATGAAATCTCTGTACCATGCATCAGTTAAATAACTATAGTAAACCAGAAGGCAAGCCATTTAGGAGGAATACTACAGTTAATCAACTGAATGGTAGATGATTCACTGAAGAAGACATTCCTATTTATGCATTGAATCCAACGCATTGGCTTTGCCGATACTTAATCTGTCTATAACCAATATATTGACTGTTACATAAAGCCTAATCATGTACATCGCTATATCATGCTTAAAGTACATAATTAGTAAATAGTATGGTGTATAACATTAGGTACCGCTCGATGTTCATAGCCATGAACATATTATAAATTTAACCATCCATCAATAAGGGAGGTATATATAACGTTAAACCATAGTTAAAACATCGATATTTCCATAACTTAAACAATATCGTACAAATGTTCACCCTTCATTGAAGGGTATAAGAGGACTACTCCCACTCTATTGCTATAGAAGAGAAAGAGGTGCAAAATATTTCTATTACCAATAAAACAAAATACAAGACACTTATTCCCCAAGGAATGGTTGAACCACTATCACTTTTATCACTGGTTAGGGTACCAAAGTGGGAGAGGTTCAACCTTCCAAGTAAAAATGAATAACAGAAATGTAGAAAAAGAAGAAAAGCTGGAAGGAAGTGGTTTAACAGGGCTCTGCTTCGTTGTTTCTCTCTCTCTCTCTCACTGACTCTTTGAACTTCCCTCCACTCTTTCTGGCAAAGAATTTCACAAAATATGACGGAATGCTGAAAATGAAGTAGGAACTAGCTATTTATAGAGGTTAGGAGAGAAGCTTGAGGCAGTAGAAGTTAGATGGACCAATTAGAGTGAAGCTGCTACATTAATTGACCAATAAGAGGAAGGAGGAAGGAGGAAGGTGAGGCGGTTTGGCCACCGTTCGGACACCACCACCATTGTCCGAAAGGTGGCAATCCTCTAGAATTCATCCTTGTTTGCTTGATCCATTTGGGTAATATTTGTACTTTCCTGTCCTTGCTGATGTAGTGTGCGCACTTTGCTCCCCTTGACTTTGCATAATTTTTGATCAAAACCCTGAAAAATATCAAGTTCAATGAATTAACCCTAATTTACGCACTAACCCTAATTTCATGTATCTTGATTTTTTTAACTTAATTCCTTAACACAATTAACCTAATTCATTAACGCACTATTTAGGGTTAATCACACCCCCAACCTAAACATCACTAGTCCCTAGTAATAAAAGCAAATAACAAAACAAAATCACTTTCGTAGATTTCACGATTGTATTTAGCATATGTAACAAGCTGTTAAGCCCTTAGGTGATCCCTAGTGGATGAGTTTTGTCTCATGAAGGTTTTCAATGGAGCTACTTACAAACTTCAAAGGTTAGGGTACAATAATTCATATTTTTCATAGATAAAATTAAACCACTATTCCTTGTATTGCTTGAATACCTCCTTTCCCTATTCACTATAAGAGTAATACATATTAGTTGTAACACAATCCATATATTTGTAGAAAAACTCGTGTGTTTGTGCAATTATTCCTTTATTTCAAAAATCACTTAAGAAATACCACCACCCTTCACTTTGCTGTAAAAGAATTATCCTTAATATCAATTCTTTCCTGGAAATCACTTGGCAAAGAACACACTATTGTTATAGTGAATATCACTCAAAAATTACATGTGATAGGAATATTGTTAACAAAACAAATAATTTCTCATGTAATACACCAAAAGATCGGTTATATGAATAAAATTAGAATTTGACATAATATCATGAAAGAATATTAACCCAACGTCAAACACATGATCGACATTCTCCCTTTCTCATGTATAGATGGAAATAATACACATGCACGAAATTTTGGAATAAAAAAATGAATTTATTAGGGTTATAACATGACCATGGATTTTGGGTTTAAGAAACGACGTCAAAGGTATTAAAAAAGCTATCCTTCTCGAGTATTATGACACACCTCTTTCCTTTTTCAAAATTTTCTTATACACATGGTATCTTCCATTTCTCCATTCTCTTTCTCATTTTTTGCTTTCTTGGTGATTTTCTTTCTTTCTTTGAACTATAATCACTACCTTCGTCTCTTTCTCCTTTTCTTGGCTCCTTTTTCATATCACTCTAAATTAGATGAAGGTGCAAGAAAATTACATAGCAAAGGTTAGTCAAATATATTTTTTGTGGCTCAGTTAACTTATGGGTTTCATGAAAATGAAATTACACTTTTAGGCTCAATCACTACTAACTAAGGATATAGTTTTGTAAAAGAAATGGCTAAGGCTCAAAATTAAATCAAAAATGACCTAAGATCATTTTTCTAGAAATCATACATCTGCATAATTCTGATTTAAAAGTTTAAGGAAAGTGCTAACCATGTTATTCAACATGTGCTAATCAACACAAAGCTAATGAGATTATTCAAAGAAATTTATCGGTGAATCAAAAATTCTTACTTGAGTAAATGTGAAATATCTCTCCAAGGAGGATTGGCTCAAAATCTGCAATAGGTTTTACATCTCCACCATATATGTAAGCTTAATAAAGGAGTGTAATATTTCAAGAAGTTTTCTCAAAATAAGGAATTCTACGTGTTCAAAAGAATAAGTTTTTTTAAAAAAAAATATTAAGATAGTGCACAACTAATTCATGAAATCTGGCGCAATCAGGTTAAGGGTATCCCTGCAAAGAATAAGAATAATAATCTAAGTGTAACGTGAAACACATGGAATACGCATCCTAACTTAAAAAAATTTAACCAAAACATCAACTAGATTAATTTAAAAACCAAATTCAAAACAACATTCAAAACATAAAATTGAAATGAAATGCATAATTTAAAAGAAATTTCATGAAAGATAGTAGAATTAATGTGGAATCTCTAAAGTCTCTGATCATGAAGTAGATGGGCCTCCACCATAATGTCCTATGAGTAGCCTCAAAATCTCGCTTTGATTCTTCTTGTTATCAGCCATGCGTTGATCGAGTTGGGTGATGCTGGTCCCTAGCTAGGTAATACAGGTCTTCAATGCTAGCAATATCTTTCGGTCGGACCTATCATCAATCGGTATATATGGTTGCTCCTCCTGTGTGTGAGGCTCCTATGGTCGATAAAAATTAGTAGCACCCTAAAATGGTTCGGCATGCGGCACGGGTGGTACCTCAGGCTGCTCTTCAGGTTGCCCTCCATGGATCTTTCTCAAAGACGTCCTATCCAATGGTGAAAAATGCTCCACTGTTGGCCATGAGGGATCCATAATCACTCCCTTACTCCTGCACAACTCAGATACTAACATAGCAAATGGGAGTGAGGTTTTCTTTACTTTCACAATTAACATCATCTGGCCCATGATAAAGTTGTGAAAATCAATAATAAGTTCCATTCTAGAAGTATTGAGAAAATAGGCTCTCTCAGTGTATATCTGATTTTTCGGGGACTAGGGTAAAAGACTGTTTACAATTATCAAGTTTAAGTCTGATATTTGTCTATCAAGTCCCCTTGATATATTTATTCGGCCTACCCCGTACATAATCTAGATTCCCCGTTAATTCCATCTATATGTCAGTCATATTAGGCACTTCAATGTAAGGATATTGCGGGTTTGGATGTCTTGGAATGGGATTGAAATTTTTTTCCATAGTGGCTGGTGTAACTTGAAAGACCACCTCTTAACATAAACAAAGAATTCCCTAGGCTCCGTTTCCTTTGCATTACTGTAAAATTCAAGGACTAGGCATTCATATGCAGGAGTAATAAACTTAACGTAATTTAACCCACCACGGGTTGCAAGATTTTGTCTTACCCATATATGCTCAAAATATTCATAAACAACAAGCCTTTCACAAATAATAATTTTAGAGAAAAAGTAATTATCATACCAGACCTATTGATCGATGTTCTCAAACATCACAACATTGTAAATATTTTGACTTTGGAGTTGCTACGGGGGCGCTTCGGGTTGTGAAGATTGACCTCTCGTTGCCCGACTCGAAGAACCTCTGGTTCTCATTCTTGGATCCATTTTTCCTTGATTTTTCTCTTGATTTCACCTTTCAATGGATTTTGATCGATAAGAACCTATAAAACAATATGGGTAAGTGTTTGATCAGAAGGAATTTGAAAGAAAACTGCTAGGCGAATTGAATCTGAGGTGAGAAGGTGTGAGAGAGGCACTATTTTTCATATTCTATTGAGAGGGAAAACACTAGACTGTTCCTCTTTATGCCTTTGGTTTTTAATATTGGCTATACCATCCGGACACCACCACCACCGTCTGGATGATGGGATCCTTTGGACTTTTGCTTGCTTCATGCAGGTTGATTGTTGGTATAACCTCACCTCCATTAACCCCTAAATACTATCCCTAAAACTATGCAATGTATGTGTGAAGGGAAGGATTTTTCACCCTTGGGATAGTGTCAAAAAAAAGGGCAAGGAGGAAGGAAAATAGGATGACGTTAATATGAGATGTAAATGCACAAAAATACTCCCCAATCGCAAGGAGACTTTCGTGGGTCATGTTTTACTTGGAAGAGTATTCCAAGGTCGTATCCATGGGGAAGGAAGTAAACCAATGTGAAGGTGATTTGATGAAAGTGAAAGTGTAAAAATCTTTGTGGTTGGAAGTTGTTTGGTGGAGTGTGTATCAATGAGAATGTAATGAGAAAATAAGTGTTGGCAATCCCAAGAGGTTACTACACTCGGTATACAATCTCAACTCAAACCATTCCTCCGATCGAGCATGAATGAACGATTGATTCGTAGAAAGTCGAGGATGAGGCCGGTGAGTATCTAAGCATAAACCGTGACTAGGCCTACGGTTTATCAAAGACTCACCGAATCATCCACCTTCAACCCAGTCAAACCAAACCATTGGTCTTTGAAGAGAGGAATAAAAATGAGTTGAAATCATATACCCAAGAAGAGGTTCCCCTTGGTTTTGCCAACTAAGAAAGTTAGTTACTCATACTTAAAATGGAAATAACAATGAAATGGAAGTGCATTGTAATGAAATGAAGATCGAAAGTAATTAAATGCATTAACTCATAATCTAGGAATGAAAGAGATGCAAAACCATTTTTTAGATCTTTGGAAAATGAAGAACTTGAAACATTAATGGTGAAGCATTAATGAGAGCATTAATCTAAGAACCAACATAAAGAAACTAGCATTAAAGACATTAAATGAAGTTCTAAAGATCCTTACAAGAGATTACAAGACAATGCAATGAACAACACATGAAAAACGTAACTTTCTCTCTCTAAAAACTACTATTCATCATCATTTACCCTGAAGCTTCTCTCTCTAGATTCCATACAATGCAATACATAATAACTCTTCAATCCCCCTTCTCTTGCCTCTAAAACGTGCCTCCATAGCTCTGGGGTAGCCTGGGGTGTCCCTTCCATCTAGGGGTGGCAGGGGCATGGGTTGGATAGGGGTGTGCAGAGCTTGTCTGCACATCCAGCTTCTTCCTCTCTCTTTCTTAATTGATGTGCCAAGCTCCAAACATCCAATCCATGGTGTGAACAAGGTGAATAGTATTGTGAGCATGTCAGGGGAGTAGGGGAGAGCTGATAGTGGGGTCCACAAAGTAGCTGGAGAAGATCTGCAAAATTTTGGGTCTGTCAGGCGGATCGTACCGGTACGACGAACTCCAGTAGGTTTAGCATACCGGTATGCGTACCGGTACGGAGAACTGTAGTAGCATTAGCGTACCGGTATGCGTACCGGTACGGTCAACACCAGTAGCATCAGCATACCGGTACGGTTTAACTGGTTTTCTTATTTTCTATTCTTCTCCTCTCCTGAGCTATCTCCATGCTAGCTTTTTCATCCTCATTCCACTCAACTGGGTTGGGGGAGCCTTAAGAAGGCTATTTTGCACATCCTTTACCTACAAACATCAACTACCATAGTTAAGAACACATTTAGCCAAACTCCTATCCTTTAATCACAAAAATTACTCAATTAATCAATAATTAGCACATTGAATCATACAATATTTTGTGCTAATCACAGGCTGCTAACTACTGGTCTTTTGCTATTTTTCTGCTTCAGTTATTTTCCTGTAGTTTCAAATATCAGTTTCATTCCACAATTACGCATTAAGCTACTACTATTCCTCATTAAACTATTAACATAACACATTAAACTACTAACATTCTACAATTAACTAATGATCTATTTACACAAATCTAATTTCGTGCATTCCATTAGCACAATTGATTTTAATCAGAATCTTCTAAATCAACAACATTAGTCACCCAATTAATCTCACGTTTCACCTATCTTGAAAACATGGGACTTGAATAAGATGGCGTCTTAAGATATTCCTTACTCTGCCCATACTTAATCTAGTCAAGACGATCTAACCCTCAACCTGAAATTGATTTCACACAATGATTGTATTCTCTCAAATGCATTAAACAATCGCATTTTATATAACCACCGATTCGATTTGCTCGTCAGCGTTTGGAAAATGAACTTTTTTCGTACGAGGGTTTTGATTGACTGCCGACAATTTCTAACTTTTTAACAAACTTAGCTTTTGCTACGATCAAAGAATGTATATCTTTTAGAAAAATGCATAGCATGCTCAGACTAAACTAAAATAATTGTGCATCCATCTTTGGAAAAATTTGAAAATTGTGAATTTTTTTGAAAATTGGCTTGAAAATTAACTCGCTATCCGATTCTTTAACGTCAGCCAGTCACAAAGATGAGTATGGATTGTTCCCTCCTCCCAACCTAAACTTCACATTGTCCTCAATGTATAACACAATGAAATAGAATTATAGACAACTTTTAATAAGATATGGGGGCAAGACAAATCCATAGTGCAAAAACCTAATCTATAAGAGAAACAACAAATGATTTGTACTACTATTTACAGTCAAACACTTATAAAAATTTTTCAAAGCACATATACTGGTTCCATTAGCTGAATGGAACTCACATCTTGAACAAATCTATCATGATATGACTTAAGCCTTTGACCATTTACTTTGAAAACATTTTCAGATAATGGATTCTCAATTTCAATTGCCCCATGTTCACAAACTTGCTTGACAATGTAGGGGCCTATCCATCTTGATCATAACTTACCAGAAAATAGACGAAGTCTTGAATTATATAACAGAACTTTCTAAGAAGGTTCAAGAGACTTTCACACTATATTCTTATCATGAAAATTTTCATTATGGATTTGAAAAGCTTAGCATTCTCATAGATTTCATTTCTCTACCCTTTTAAATCATTATTCTGAAGTTTGTGAGATGCACTTGCTT
This sequence comes from Ilex asprella, assembly GCA_023539305.1. Lineage (NCBI taxonomy): Eukaryota > Viridiplantae > Streptophyta > Magnoliopsida > Aquifoliales > Aquifoliaceae > Ilex > Ilex asprella. The sequence continues at coordinate 17,536,607 of CM042196.1, forward strand.
TGTCTATATCAAAGTTCATCATTTTGATTGCCCAGTATGCTCGATATTCCAATTCCACGGGCAAGTGACATAAACGAACCGATAAGGAGACATTCCCAAAATAGTTTTGTATGCAGTACGGTAAGTGCAAAATGCGTCAGTCAGCCTCAAAGACCTATCCTTGCAGATTGGATTTACTATTTTTTCTAAAATGTATTTCATCTCCTTATTGACAAATTCAGCTTGTCCACTTGTCTGGGGATGATAAGGGGCGGATATTTTGTGAGAAATCAAATATTTTTTCATTAAGTTTTCAAAAACTTTATTGCAAAAGTGTGTTACCCGTCACCAATAATGGCTTGAGGAATTCCAAATCAGGACAAAATATTTTCTTTAAAAACTTGATCACTGTGCAGTGATCATTATTCCGACATGTGATTGCTTCTACCTATTTGGAAACATAAACGATGGTAACCAAAATGTACAGATAACTAAATGATGGGGGAAATGGTCCCATAAAATCGATGTCCCAATAATCAAAAATTTCAATGACTAAAATAGGGTTTAAAGACATCATGTTTCTTTTTGAAATATTTTTCATTATTTAATATCTGTCATAATTTAGAGAAAAGACATGTACATCTTTAAAAAGAGTGAGCTAATAAAATTCGCATAGCAAAATTTTAGCAGCGATTTTCTTTGAATAAAAATGCCCTCTACAAGCTTCAAAATGGCAAAATGAGATGACTAGATCAATTTCTTGATTGGGTACACATCGTATTATTATTTGGTCCTTACAATACTTAAACACATAGGGGGTCTTCCCATAAGAAATTGTGTACCTTTCCCAAAAATTCCTTTTTGTCAGTCCATGTTAAACTAGGAAAAAATTAAAATTTTTTTGAAAAAGGATAAAATGGTAATTTATCACTATAATACAGATTTAAAATTTGTATTTATCTAGAGCTCGGATGATGAAACGGACCTCGCCCTCAGATTTGTCTCGCGAAATCTAGTAGCCCTGTAAATTTTCGTCAAAATTTGAAATAGTCAATTTTTACGTTTTACAAGACAACTGTGTCAAATGACCTCACAAATGTCCCCAAAATGAAAATTATAATTTTTTTTATAATTGAATTAAATTTTAAATAAAAATAATTTGAACTTAAACCAAGATAAAATTAATTATTTCAAGGCAAAAACGGACCCGGAGAAGTTGGGGACATGTGGCGCGATGTGAGCCAAGCCTTGAAATTATAAATATCAAAAAATATCTACAAAATCAGAGTGTTTAATGTGTGAGGGAGAAGGGACAAGAAAAAATAAAAATTCAATTTTCTTTCTACGATTCATGGAGTTTTGCCGGTCGCAATTCACCGAGCCAAGAATCAAAGTCGATCACCTCGATGAGGGCTACGCAACCACACAGAGAACAAAAAATTTTATTGAAAATCCAAGGTGGAGATTTTTGAAAAATCAAGACCTTGAAGTTTTGTTGGTGTTCTTGAAGTACTCCACATTTCATTTGAGGTAGGGTTTCCTCCTACTTTGGTTATTTATAACCTATGGTGTTCATATGGAATGATTGGGGGTATAGAACTACTTATGTCTTGCCTCTTGTTATGAAAATGAGTCTCTTGTAATGGAAATGAGTCTCTTCTTATAGAAGTTGTTTAATTCAAGTCCTACCTTGAATTTGATATGTGGAAGTTCCTTGTGAAACCTCTTGAAATTTTGGTATTGTGTGGGCATGCTATGTGTTTAGATGGTGCTCTTGTGATTAAGTGTGTTATTGGCATACAATTGTGAAATGACATGCTTTGGACTTGTGTTGGATATAAATGTTCATATATGCTAGTTAAGATGTTAGCATCATGATGAATTATGGTTATAATGTGCATTAGATATAAATTACCATGGCATATGTTGAAGTATGTGGTCAAATTGATCCATATGACATTGATTTCATATGAGATTTTACATTGACATGCAATAGTTCATTACTTTGAATTTACATGGAGACATCGCATTAGGTGGGCGTGTGTGCATGGTGTGATCAAACACCACACTTGGTGATTGATGGGTGAGCTCAGAAAAATAGGTTTAATCCGATAGAGTAGTATGGTTGCATGAATATGGGGTTGGGCTTAGCAAGAAGGGCTGGAAAATCCCTCGGGAGAGAGACCTGGTGACTTGGATACGCACTCCAGTGGTATAAGAGTCCATAAAGTGTGTCGGTGTACTTGAAACTGTTGGTGGAAGTCCATGAATTTGGTGTTGGTTGGATGCCGTTGGTGTAAGTCCATAATAATCACCCCATGAAAGACTCGGAGATTTTAAAAGGATCATTGGATGAAATTCATTAATGACAGATTTTCTACACATTGCATTGCATATGCAATGCTTGTTCTACCCTGAAATTCCTGATGACACATGACACTATAGGACACCCTGGATCCTTGTATTTTGGAGGGATATTGTGTTGGAGTATGGCACTAGCTTGTTTAGTTAATTTTTTTTTCTAAACATTTTGACTTCTTTTGATTGTGCACAGGTCTTTTAGAAACTTGGCATAAGAAGGACATGCTGAATGGCATCCAGAAGTGGTATATATATTTTTACTTGCTTAAAAAACTTGTAAATTTCTGCATGGTTGTTGAACTTTTGTGTTTTCTTGAGTCTTTGAGGAAAAGGAGTAAGAATGGGACTAGTGGTGGTGACTCTTTAGACTCGGTCTCACCTAGAGAGACTTGTGCATGTTGTAGCACAGGTGTTGTCTCACTAAGTGGGGATGGTTTGATGGTCTTATCAATGACTTTACCACTTCTTAGAGTGATGATGACTTGAACTTGCTCTTGTGGAGGTTCAGTGGTCAAAAGATTACCCACGTGATATTGATCTTGTGGTTGTTTAGTTTAGGCAGGAAACTTGCCCTTCTCATGTATGGTTAATGACTGAGTCAACTTCTGTATATGACTTTTGAGATCCTCAAATGACTGAGTGGTCTGGGTTTTGAAGTCATTGAAAGCTTGAGTGGAATGATAGTTATAGTTCATTTGGCTTTGCATGAACTGATTCAATGTGTCCTCAAGACTTTTCTTGTGTGGTGGTTGGTATGGTGGAAATGCAGAAGGCCCTTGAGGTGGTGGTTTTGAATCTTGTTTTGGATTTATGGGAGGTTGTTGTCTGTTCCTCCTGCTGAAAATTAGGTGATTTTGCCACCCTAGATTATAAGTTTCGAAATAAGGGTTGGAATAGGGCTTATTAAAATTAGAAATTGCATTGGTCTATTCTAACAAGACTTCCTTAAATGCAGGAATGGTAGGACATCCCACACACTTGTTCTGTGAGTGGGGCAACAACAACCTGAGTTACCTTCTTCATTTCTGGAGCTTCAAGCTTTCAAGATAAGGTAGTCATTTTTGCCCTCAAGTCATCATCTTCTTTTAAAACATATTTTTCCCCTTGGGAAGGGGATGGTTTGGCTTCAGTGGCAGCAGAGGCTGACTCCCACATTTGGGAACTCTCGGATATGTTATCAAAAAATTCAAGTGCCTCTGGAATTTTTTCCATAAACTCCCTTTGAGCTATCATTTCAACAAACTGACGTAGTCGAGTGGAAAAAGAATCATAGAAAAACCCTACCAAAGTTCAACTCTCAAAAGCATGGTGTGGGTAGGCTTTGAGAAGATCCTTGAATCTCTCCTAACATGGGTAAAATGTCTCTCTATCTTTAACCAAAAAGTTCATGATTTCCCTTTTAAATGCATTGGTACTATGTAGAGGGAAAAACTTCTTAAAAAAATAATTTTGTAGTGCCTGCCAGTTTGGTATCGAATGGGCTTTCAAAGAATTTAGCCATTGTTTAGCTTTGTCATTTAAAGAGAAAGGAAAAACTTTTAACTTGGCCAGTTCAGAATTATCCTGGAATGTCCCACATACCTCCTCGAAATCTTTAATACATAAATATGGATTTTCTAATTTGAGTCCATGAAATTAAGGTAGTAATTGCACTGTCCTCGACTTGACATTGAAGTTGGGCACATTTGCAAGAAACACAAAACACGAGGGGACACTGTTTCATGTGGGATGCAAATAATCCCTTAGAGTTCGAATATTAGGAATTTTCCCTTCTCTCTCATTATTGGCCATACTATTATCAAATGAGTCTACTACTGATTGAGGTGAGGAGGGTTCAGATTGATTTACAGAACCAACAGAATATTCTGGCAAATTTGGAAAGCGAGGATCGTCCTCCAACATAAAATAAGAATTATATACAGTAAATAAAAAATATATACAACAAATAAATGTCTTTTCACTTTTTACTTTAAAACACTGTTAAATTCCTTGACAACGACGCTAAAATTTTGACTTGATCTCATATGTGTACACCCAAGTGTAGGTGGTCAAGTTGTAGTTATAATCTAATTAAGTCCAAATAATTATCCACAGGGAACTAATATTGGTGTTTTGAAGTTATAAGTGATAGACACCAAAGTGACTAGAACCTTTGAGATTTGAAGTTATGATGATTATAGAATTTTTTGAACAAAATATATGATTCTCTTAAATGACAGAGACACCTTTTAGCTTGAGGATTTGTACAAGTAGTTATTCATCCGGTTGTTATAGCTGTGCTTGGTAAACAACTCAACTAATCTCTAAGTCAATAGTAAGTTAAGCAGAGGATACAAATGAACTGTGTGAATTAAGAGCATGACTCCGATGTCTGATTAACATCAATTCGATGTAAATTAGAAGTATTTAAAAAAATCGAATTAGTAGAATTACCACACTAAAAACTTAGAATTAAAGTGAATTAGGGTTAGTGCGGAAATTATTTATTTTAACAGTTTTTATATACAATTGCAGGATAAATGCAGTAATAATTAAAGAAGAAGGGAGCAATGTCAAGAAGATGGAAACTCAAGGAGGTCAAAGTGTAATAGTCCAACATGAAGAGCCAGCACATCATGCAACTTGCAAATCCACTTGCACCACCGTCCAGACGGTGGGACTGCCGTCCGGACGGTCCTCCTTAGTCAGCACATCAAACCTCCACCTCATGCTTCCTTGCTCGCCTATAAATAGGCACCTCCTCCTCCTTTGCAAAGAAGGCCGGAACAGAGAGCTTTCAAGTGAAAATCCAAAGAGAGAAAAAGGAAAAGAAAGGAAGAAAAAGAAAGAAGAAAGTGAAACCACGATCCGGTCCGTGATACACTTTCAGTTCCAATACTGTATTTCTACATTTCTGTTATAGCTTTCCATTCGGATAGTTGAAGTGCCGCCACTTTTTCATCTTAACTGATAATAAGAGTGGTTGTGTTTCAATCGTTCCCTACGAAAGCCTTTTACATTTTGTACTTTAATTTTGTTGTAATGA
>CM042196.1:17567616-17588302 GCA_023539305.1 Ilex asprella
ACTTTTCTTAAACCCTAAACCAATAGCCACATTACATCCCAAAGAAAGTCCTTTTTTATTCCAGAAATCATGTATTAATCCTGTACATCCATAAAGGGAGAATGTTAATAATATGTCCGATTTAGTGTTGATATCCAACCATGAGAATATGCCAAAATTCAATTTTATTCAAATATCCATTCTTCAAATATACTACATGTGATATTAGTGTTGAATATAAATGTTCGTTTATGCTAGTTGATGTTTTGACATTGTGATAAAATTTTGGAGATTATATGTATATGATATAATTGTCCATGATACATGTTGATCTGTTATTTAAGTTGTCTATTTGGCATTCATTGCTTGTTGGGCATGACTTTAGCATCACATTCATGGGCATAAGTCATTAGTGTGGGTGTGTGGTATGCATGGTTTATCCAACACCTTGTTTGATGGTTGGTATGTGGGTTCGGGAAAAAGTAGATCGAAGATCCCCTTTGAGTCGCATGGTTCCATGACAGAAAATTTGTGTCAGGCATAGCAAGTAGGGCTAGACTCTCCCTCGTGTGCAAAACCCGATCACATGGTTCAGGCATTTCCCGACGATGAAATTCCAAAAAAGTGCTGGTGTTTATAGAACCGTTGGTTTAGATACCAAAATTCGTTGCTCAACAAAACCCAATATTTTGATTTATAAAGTACTCATTCAATGAGTAACACCCATCAATGATTTGGTTTTATAATAAAACTACTTTTATTTCAAATAATCATTGGACGGATTTTTCGTCAAATGACGGTTCATTTCACAAGTGCATTACATTGTGTTGTGGGAGTCGGTGATGACTCGGGTTAAAGTTGCATGAGTGAGTACTATCTCATTTCATAGCATGACATGATAAATTCCAATATAGAGTTGCATATTCTAACTTGGAATGTTGAAGAGAATAAATGTTGTATGTAAACATTGCATGTACACTTAGGTGGGGAGTAGCCTCTATAGGAATTACTTTACTAGGCGTGGCTCACCCTATACGGGAAAATAATTTTAGGTACGGGTTATACGCCGATGGATGGCACTCACTCGGGCACTTAAGGAAGAAAAGCCGACTTGTGGCTTTCAATCTATTTCTTTTGTAAAATTAGACTTGTAATTAATTTTTCGCATGTAATGTGCAAAAGGAAAGGTAACAGAGTTTATATGGACTTTTTTAATATAATTGTGAATGTTTTATATGAGTATGGATAAATGGACCCAGTGTGGTCTATATTTACTCATAAATGGACCCGTTGTGGTCATAGCTGAATATTGGACCTCATATGGGTCCTGGTATTATATGATGCACAGGTTGTGTTTTGGGTAGAGCTTCCTGTACAAAGGAGACTCTATCTGATTTTTGTTCAATTATAGACCCCGTAAGAGGCCCATAACGACACGACGTCGAGTTATTCGGTATTCACTGGTATTCCTCGGGTTGATGGGTAATCTACGGACCCCCAGATTTTGGGGTGTCACACATTTAATGGTTTTAAAAGCCCAAACTTCACAGAGTATTGAAGATATCAAGTGTCATTTAGCCAAATTAACCCAATCCTCAAGTACTTCAGAGAAGGAAAAATTCTCATCTCAACCAAAAGCCCCCACAGAGTCAAAACCAGGATAACGTTGTGTCTTCCGAATCATCTCTGAGTCAGGTTCAAGAAATTATCACATTGAGAAATCGTAAGGTGATTGAAAACACCATTAAAGATTTGTTAATTCCTAAGTCGATCCCAGTAAATGAAACAGTTAAACCTAAACTTGTGACTGAAAAGGAACCGAAACCCCCAAATGAAAAAGAACCTCCTGCTCCTATTCCGTTACCTTTTCCTCAAGTAGTCAAGAAACCTAAATCTCTAACCAATAATTCTAAAATCTTTGAGTTGTTCAAGCAAGTAAAGATTAACATCCCCCTGTTGGATGCAATCAAACAAGTCCTATCCTATGCAAAGTTTTGAATAGACATGTGCACAGTCAAAAGAAAGATCAATGTACAAAAAAGAGTATTTTTAATTAAGCAAATTAGTGCTATCATCTAGTACAAAGGCCCCTCTTAAGTACAAAGATCCTAGAAGTTCTATAGTGTCATGCATAATCAGAGACAAATTGGATTGAGCAAGCCACGCTTGATCTGGGAGCCAGTGCCAATTTGTTTCCGTACTCAGTCTATAAACAGTTAGAGTTGAGTGATTTGAAATCCACCAATGTCACATTGTAATTGGCAGACCAATCTGTGAAAACCCCACGAGGAGTGTAGAGGATGTGTTAGTTCAAGTTGATGAATTCTATTTCCTAGTAGATTTTATTGTTTTAGATACACAACAAGTTTTGCATGCCTCTACATTCATTCCTGTAATTCTAGGTCGACCATTCATTGCCACATCAAATGCATTGATTAATTGGAGGAATGTAATCATGAAGCTTTCATTTGAAAACATGATTTTGGAATTGAATGTGTTTAACATGGCAAAACAACCTAGGGAAGAGGAAGTGATGAGTAAAGTAAATTGTGTCGAGATGTTAACTCGAAGTCTATTTGAAAAAAGAATGTACAAAGAAGGAGTCACATACATTGGAGTCTGCACTAAATGATGAGTCTGTAGATATGTCAGTCATTGAATCATGGAGTCCAAAATTTGAAAAATTGTTGGCTACTAAACCCAAGTCTGTAAAGCCCAGTGTTGAAGTTATTAAGCCAGAATTGAAGTCTCTCCCGACTAACTTGAAATATTTCTTCTTGGGAGAGGATGGAACTCATCCAGTGATAATATCTTCAAAATTGTTAGAAGTCTAAGAAAAGAAATTGATGAAGGTCATAAAAAATCATAAAAGTGCTATCGGTTGGTCAATAGCAGATATAAAGGGAATAAGTCATCTTCTATGTACATATTACATATAAACAGAAGAAGATTTTAAACTATCCCGACAACCACAAAAAAGATTAAATCCGCATTAGAAATAAATAGTCATGGCTAAAGTACTTAAAATGTTCGATGCTGATATTATCTATCTTATATCTAATAGTAAATGGGTCAGCCCCACATAGGTAGTGCGTAAAAAATTTTGTGTTACCTGTAAAACCCGGGGTAAAATTTGAACAATTATGAATAAAGGGCAAAATGATAAATTGATAACATGGTTTGAGTTTTAAATTTGAAATTTTCTAGAGCTCGGATGATGAAATGGACCTCACCGTTGGATTCGTCTTGCGAAATCTAGTTACCCTATCAAATTTCGTCAAATTCCGAGATAGTCGGATTTTTTGCGTTTTCAGAGGCAGTCGGGCCCCGGGTGACCTAGATATGAAATTTTTAATAAAAATTATGAAATTTAGAAACTAAATGAAGGAAATTTAAAATAAAAATATTTTGAACTTAAACCAGAGCGAAATTTAATCGTTTCGAGCTGAAAACAGAACCGGAAAAAGGGGGAGATGTGGCGCGTTGTGGACCAAGCACTCAAAAAAATTTCATATAGATAGTGGAGAAAATATGAATTTCACCCCATTTTTGCTTCAACCGTTACCCGATAGTAGAAGAGAGGAAAAATCAGGGTTTTCTCCAATTTCTCTATACGATCTACGCCACTCTAGAGCTCGGATCCACTCGGGCCAAGAACAAAAGTCGGTCTCCTCGACAAAAGCTACGCATACATACCAAAAACGAGGGCTATCACCGAAGGTTGAAAACCCAAATTTTTGGGGAATATTGGGATTGAGTTTGAGTTGATTTCTTGGAGCTTCTACAACTCGTTTTACGCTTCAAGAGATAGGATTTCTCCTACTTAGGTTTATTTACAGCCTAGGATGTTACATTGAAATGGGTAGGTTGATAGATATGTATATCACTTGCCTATTGAAGGGATTTTGGTGAAATGGGTATTGAATTTGGAAAGAATAAATTCGATCTTGAAATGAGTATGTAGAAATCGCCTCATGAAATTTCTTGACTTATGTGAATTGTGGGCATGCAATGTGTTTACATAATGCATTGAAAAATTAAGTGTGTTATTGCTTGATATGTGATAGCATGCTTGGGTTTGGATTCGAGTTGAAATGTTGATATATACATGCTTATATATTGACATTGTGAGAATTATGAAAATTATATGCTTTGATATAATTTGTCATGGGTTGTATGAAATTTGATGGATATAGTTCGTATGTCGTACATAGAATATTGAAAATTGTAGTAGAGTAACAATGAGGCATTACATTGCATATACACGGGAACATTGTATTAATTGGGTGGTTGTGCATGTATATAGTCAACACCACATGGGTGGATGACAGGTGGGCTCGAGTAAGCTAAGTCGATGACTTGGCCGAGTCGCACGGTTTGCAAGGTAAAGAGGGTTGGGGTTAGCCAAAAAGTCTAGAAGATCCCTCAGGTGCGAGACTCGGTGATTTGAATATGCACTTTCGTTAGTACAAGTCTATAAAGTGTGTTGGTATACGTGGAACTGTTGGTGAAAGTCCATAAATTCTATGTCAATTGGTTGCCATTGGTGTAATTCCATAACTACCCACCCCAAAAAAGACCTGGAATGGATGATGTCATTTGATGTGTAACATAGATGACGAGTTCATACACATTGACAATTGCATGTGTTGGGAAGCCGCGAAGGGCTCGGGTTGAATTGAATGGGTGAGTCTTATCTCATTTCAAGGCATGACATGGTAAATTCCAACATTGAATGCATAATCTTGCTTGGAATGTTATAAGCTATTGAATGTTGCATGTGAACATTCCATATGCATTTAGGTTGGGGAGTAGCCTCTGTAGGGAATATTCTACTGAGCGTAGCTCACCCTTTATGGGAAAAATATTTCAAGTGCGGGCCTACATCGATGGAAGGCTCCCATTTTGAGCCCCAAGGATGAAGAAAGACGACTTGTGGTTTTTATGGTTATTTTGTAAAGCTTTTGTAAATAAATTCCATTTTATGTATAAATTCATGGAATTGACTATAATGTAACTTGAATAAGCCATGTTTTGTATTAAAAAACCTTATTAAACATGTATTTGGTGGTTGTGGAAAGGTTTGGGATGGCTTGGAGACGAAAAATAGGAGAAACAAGCAAAACTAGGCCAATAGTATCGGTATTGTGTACTAGTACGGTTCAATACCGGTACGATATGGTCCATAAGGTTCGCCGTACCGGAATTGCGTACCAGTACTATCTCCAAATTTTTGAAATTTTAACACTGTTTTCCTATGCTTCTGGACTTTGGTTTCTTTGGCTCAAAGGATAAAAATAGACCCTAAATGAGCTATATTGAGACATATTGGACCTCGGATGAATTAAATGATTGAAGAAACATGGGTTACATGCGTGGGTTAAAATCCTGATTCAGCGGATTCGTTTGACATGAGGTCTGGAATTACGACAAGCAATGTTATTTCTGCGGGTTGACGGATGGTCAACAGTTGGTAAAGGACTCCTGAATTTTGGGGCGTCACATTACTGCTATAAAAAAATCAAAAAAATGAATTAGTCGCTATACACACAGTCACTGATTGGCGTATGTGTATTGACTATCGAAAGCTGAATTCATTCACCTAAAAAGATCATTTGCCCCTACTTTTCTTAGATCAAGTCTTGGAGAGAATAATCGGTCATGCATATTATTGTTTCTTAGATGGAAATTCCTGCTATAATAAAATTCAAATCACAATTGTTGTTGAAAAGAAACCACTTTTACATGTCCTTTAGGCACTTTTGTCTATAAAAGAAAGCCTTTTAGATTGTGTAACGCTCCAGCTACTTTTCAGCGTTGTATGTAGAGTATTTTCAGTGATATGGAGTGGTTTTTAGAAGTTTTCATGGATGATTTTTAGGTGTATGGTGATTCGTATGACTACTTCCATGCACAACCACCCATTTTTTACAATGTTCCCTTGCATATGCAATGCAATGTCTTATGGCAACTATACATCGATGTTCAATATGCAATGTATGCCATATGAATCATTTCATGCCCAAATCATACAATCTATGACAAATTATATCATAAATCATACAATTTTCATAACTTCCAATGTCAATAAACAATTTCACATTTATCAACATTACATCTAAACTCTGTTCAGAAGCGTGTATCTCATATTAAGGAAATAACATGCTTTCAAATCAAGCCATTTTATAAACACATAACATGCCCACACTTTCACACAATTCAAGTCACATTTAGCAATTTCTACATACCCATTTCAAGATAGAAGATATTCTACCTACTTTCAATACCTGTTTCCTCAAAATCAATTTCATAGGTAAGTCATATATATCTATATAAACCTACCCATTTCATTTAACATTCTAGGTTGTGAATACCACCCAAGTAGGAAAATTCCATACCTCTTGTAGCGTGAGGGAGCAATCGTAGGAGTCCCAAGAATTCACCCAAGTTCAATCCCAAGATTCCCCCAAATTTTTGGTTTTCTCACCTTCGGTGAAAACCCTCCTTTTTGGTGTGTACGCATAACCCTCATCAAGGAGATCGACTTTGCTTCTTGGTCCGTGTGGATCCGAGTTCTCTAGCTCCGTAGATCGTAGAGATAAGTTTGATATTTCTTCTCCTTCCCTCTCCTCTCTATCGGCTGAAACCGGTTGAACAAAATGGGAAAAAAATTTGATTTTTCCCCTATTTATAATTTTAGAACACTTTGCCCTTATTGCGCCACACGTCCCTTTTTATTCCGGGTCTGTTTTCATCCTGAAACATTAAATTTCACTCTGGTTCATGTTCAAAATATTTTTAATTTGTCTTAACTATATTTACTTTAAAAATCTCATAATTTTTCCAAAAATTTCGTATTTGGATCTCCCAGGGTATGGCCGCCTCGTAAAACGTAAAAAATCTGACTATCTCGGAATTCGATGAAATTTGACATAGTCACTAGATTTCACGAGACGAATCCAATGGTGAAGTCCGTCTCGTCATTCGAGCTCTAGAAAATTTCAGGTTTACAACCCGAACTGTTGTAGTAATTTACCGTTTTGCCTTTTATTATTAAAAATTCAAATTTACCCTGGTTTTTACAGATACTATTACTTCAAGAATTTGATCTGATCATCAAAGAAATTAAGGGAGTTAAAAATTTAGTACGTGATCATTTGTCTAGGGTGACTAATGATACAAAGGAGGAGTCCATGCCAATCAGAGAAACTTTCCCAGATGAACAGTTATTCGCAATAACAGAAGTATCATGGTAAGTTGATTTAACAAATTATTTAGCCACATGTACTATTCATTTTTATTATACCTGGACTATGACACCCAAAATCGGGGGGTCTGTTTATAAGTTCGTTGATAAGCCATCCGTGGTCCAACATGTGGATGCTACTTAATCCGACATCATAGCACTACATCCTCTTTACCGGGATCACAAAAACACTAAGTCTATATACTTTTAATCAATTGACCCTTTTGAAGTCCAGCATACCACCATTGGTACTCTATTATGGTCCATTTATAACATTTGAAGGAAGAAAATACATAGCCCAAAAGCTTGGCAAAGCAGTTTTAAAATTTCTGAATTTTTGAAAGCGTACCTGTACGGTGTGCCTACTAGACAACATTGTACTGGCACTCTGCACCGATACAGTTTGCCCGAATTTGCCTGTTTGACTTATTTTTCATTTCCAATCTATTCAAAACCTTTCCAAAACCAACCCAAACTTATACAACATATATTTGTACATCAAATATAGTTGATACAAGTTCTATTACAATCATTTGCATATGATTACATGCCCAAAACATAATTTTCACAAGTGTTTTAAAAAATACGGTTTAAAAGCCATAACTCGGCCTTTCTTCATCCTTGAAGCCCAAAATGAGAGACTTCCACCAGCGTATATTCCACACTTGAAATATTTTCTCATATTCGGTCAGCCTTGCTCTATAGGGTATCTCCTAAAGAGGCTACTCCTCAACCTAGATGCATATAAAATGTTAACGTACAACGATTTACAACAACATTATTCTCAAACAAGAAAATGCAATCCCATAATAGGAATTTCCATGTAATGCTATGAATTAAGATGAAACTCCCTCATGCAACTTTAACCCGAGTCCTCACCAACTCCCACTATGCAATCTTGGAGCCAGTGTCAACTTGCTCCATTTCTCAGTCTACCAACAATTAGGTTTAGATGAACTCAAACCTACATGTATCTCATTATAGTTGGCAAATAGGTCTATCAAAGTTTCGAGGGGTATTGTCAAGGATTTCCTTGTTCAAGGGGACAACTTCTTTTTTCTCGTCGACTTCATTGCGTTAGATATTTAGCCAGCATTACATTCGGGGAATCTACTTCCCATCATTCTTGGTTGACCTTTCCTAGAAATGGAAAATGCATTAATCAATTACAAGAATGGGGTCAAGAAATTGAATTTTTAGAATATGACTCTTGAGCTTAACATTTTCAACATTGCCAAGCACCCAGAAAAAAAAAAAGAATTGAGAGAAGTGAATTTTACTAAGTGTTTGGCACATGAACATTTGAACATAGCATCTTGTGAAAATTCCCCATAATCTTATTTACTAGGGTGTATCACATTAGAGTTGAAAGATGATTGTCAAAGTCCAAAGAGTTGCCCAGCTCATGTTGTTGGGACATGGGTTCCCAAAGTTGACGAATTGACCTCTAGTGGTACAAAACCACTCTAATTTAGTGTCAAGCCACCAAAGCCTCAATTAAAACCGCTCCCATCCAACTTAAAATATGCATTTTTGGGGAGAATGAGTCTTAGCCATTGGTCATTTCATCAGAGCTTGCAAATTTACAAGAGTCTAAGCTAATAGAAGTCCCTTAGACATCATAAGAGCACCAATGGGTGGACCATTGCTGGTTTAAAAGGTATAAGCCCATTAATTTTCAATCATGCTATATACCTCAAGGAGGATGCAAAATTCTCTCGTAAAATGCAGCAATGGTTGAGCTCTCACCTAAAGGAGGTTGTACAGACGGAGGTGCTCAAACTATTAGATGTAGGAATCATCTTCCCCATCTCTAATATTAAATGGGTTAACCTAACCCAGGTTGTGCCCTTGAAGTCAGGCTCATAGTGGTTAAAAATGATGCCAATGAGTTGGTACCAATTCGAGTTGTCACTGGATGAAGAATGTCCATAGGGTACCAGAAACTCAATTTGGTGACTAGGAATGACCATTTTCCTCTTCCCTTTCTCGATCAAGTGCAATGCCCCAAAATCTACCTTGGACGACATTACTATATCAAACCATTCACATCATGAGAACAACTAATAAGATCCATACATAACAAAAATTTCATTTCATCATCCGTAAGAGAAAGATTAACATGAACATTCTCTCAAAATAAACCTCCTAGTCTAGGACATAAAAAGAACAGTTCAGGACATCACCCTCCAGTTCCGCATGTCCATTAAGTTGAGCTTCCCAAGCCACTTGGTCATCAACTCTGAACTCCTCCTCAAAATCAAAATCTAACAGAATGTTGTTTGTAGGGGTGAGCACTAAGCTCTGTAGAAAAATCCTCGCAAACCCGAACAAGGTTTAGAAAACATATAAACTAGGTTGGTCTCATTTCAAAAATATCATATATAACTTTTGGAATAAAACATGACATTTCAATAGATCTCCAGTTTAAGCAATATCAATAAATTAAATAAAGCAGTAAAACCAATTTCCAACAATAAACCATTTTCAATCATAAACCATTTCCAATAAGTTCTTGTAACAAACCATTTTCACAATAATAAACAATAATCCACAATTTGTAACATTTTTCACAATGTATATCAAGCCCTAAACTTGTATCTCAGGTATGATGTATGATATCGCATGAATAAACACATCGAGAATATCCTAGCCCACACACGCAAATCCAATCATCGCAAGAATATCCAATTTTAGGAAGGGCATATACGACGCATTGAAAGGGACAATCCATCCCAGGAATAGTATACTAACCCTCAGCCTTAATAACACGTGAGCGAATAGTGGTTTGGTCCTCGCAAGACACCAACCCCACTACGAGTGATAGGGAACCTTCAAACCCACGCAGAGTAAGAAATGCATATAACCCACTCTACGATATCCGGTCAACGGCCACCCCTGGTCATTCAAACATCCACAAGAGATACAATACAAACTCATTTCCTCAAATCACATGCAAATCCAAAAATCCTTAAATTTCACATGTATTATTTAGGTAGAACAATTCAAGAAAATATGCAAGAGATCATCAACAACACCATTTTATTTTTCAATACAAAGCACTAGAGTTTTAAAATCAAGAACAAATGAATATTAATAGAAAAATCCATCTCTCTTGAAAACTAGGGTTTTCAAGATAAGGAAAAGAGGTTTCGTGGCTATTCCACCATAGCTTCCTTCAAAACATGATAATATTTGCAAGAGCATCAAGAAATAAGTATTTCAAAACAAATATTTACTATTTAGGGTCAAAACATATACATATATAAACCTCAGCCTCAATGACCAAGAGTGACAAGAAACTCCTACCTTTCTTCCTTAGCTTTAAGTGAAGAACTTGAGATTTTGATCCTTCCTAACTTGAATCTCTTATTTTTCCTTTTCTCTCTTCCTCTCTAAGCCTCCCAAGGGTTAGAAATATTGAAATGAGGCTAATAAAGGTGTCCTTGAGTATTTATAGGGTGAGAAATGGTTTCCTGTACGCGATTTTGAAACCCAGATTCGAAAGTCACGTTCGAACGTCAGTAGTGAAAATTATGACTTTATGTTCAAATGACACTTTTGGCGTTCGAATGTTGGTTGCTCCTAGTACTTTTATTTTTCCATCTAAGATCTATCAGACATCACAGTACTAGGACTCACGGTTGTTTGAACGTCGATTCACGTTCGAACGTCTTCTCAGTTTTTGTTGAAACTTCCAATGAAGTTTTGACATGTTTAGAGGTCGATTTGGAAATTTTTAATGAAATACCCTTTTGTAGCCCTGGAACTCTAGTATCTACTATAAACATTTCAATTCAAACTGACATCAGGGTAAAGAGTTATGGTCCAAATACTAGGAAGTATCCAAAATCTTTTCTACTCAAATTTTATCTAAAATGTGCTTTCATTCCTGAAAATTCCAAATTTTTACAACATACCCTATTGCCTTAACTAACATTTTTATTCGTACTCTTACAATCTACATAGTTCATGCATACATCATTACATATATTAGCATTTTAAAACATAATTAAGTTGCTATATAAAGATATGAATGCAGTGGTTTACATCAAGTCTTAGAAAGAATTGCAAGTCATGCATTTTATTGTTACCTAGATTGGTATTCTGGTACAATCAAATCAAGATAGCACTTGATGACTAAGAGAAAATATTATTCACTTGCTCATTCAATACTTTTGCATTTAAAAGGATGCCATTTGGACTTTGTAACACTCTTGTAACATTTCGAAGATGCATGTTTAGTTTGTTTAGTGACATGGTTAAGAGATTTTTGGAAGTATTATATTGATGGATGATTTTTATGTGCATTGAGATTCATTTAAATTATTTTTAACTAACCTCAAATTTTTTTTTGTTGAGATGTAATGAGACCAATCTTGTACTTAATTGGGAGAAATGTCATTTCATGGTAACACAAGACATTGTTTTGGGTCGCATTGTGTCATCAGAAGACATAAAAGTTGTCAAAGCAAAAATAGATCTGATAGGCAATTTGTCTACTCCTAAAACTATTAAAAATGTCTAATTATTTTTCAGGGCATGCAAAGTTCTATAGGAGATTCATCAAAGATTTCAATACCATATAAAAACTCATGTGTCATCTCCTAAGTCATGATGTAACTTTTGTATGGAATGAGGCATGTCAACACGATTTTGATAAGCTGAAAGGTATGTTAATCTCCACTCCAATAATGAAATCTCCTGAATGGACGTTGCCCTTTGAATTGATGTGTGATGCAAGTGACTATGATGTGGGAGTAGTGTTGGGTCAAAGGAAGGATAAAAAAATCTTATGTGATCTATTATGTAAGCAAGACTTTGAATAAAGCTCAAATAAATTATTCCACAATTGAAAAAGAATTGTTTGCTGCGGTTTTTACTTCAGAAAAATTTTGTTCTTATCTAGTGGGAACATTTGCTCACAGAAAAAAAAGGATGTCAAGCCACGACTGTTGAGATGGATACTCTTATTGCAAAAATTTGACCTAATCATCAAGGAAAAAATAGGGTCACTAATGTAGTGGTAGATCATCTATTAAGGCTGATAAATGAATTCCATGAGGACAAGTTACCGATCAATGACAATTTTTCTGATGAATAATTGTTCACAATCTTGGAATCACCATGGTATGCTGATATTGATAACTTCCTAGATATTGGTACGTTCTCCCCTTCTTTTACCATGATGGATAAAAGGAAGTTTTTAAGAGAAGTTTGTAATTTCTTTTGGGAGGATTCATAAATGTTTAAATATTGTAAGTATCAAATCATAAGACTTTGCTTATCCAATGAAAAGATCAGAGAGATAATTTTATTTTATCATTCTGAAGTATGTGGTGGTCAGTTTTCGTAAAACAAACCACTGCAAAAATCTTGCAGTGTGGATTTTATTAGCCCACACTTTTTAAGGATGTTCACGCATTTTGTCTGACATGTGTAGATGCCATATTTCTAAAAGAAATATGATGCCCTTGAACCCATACTGATAATTGAAAATTTTTATTATTGAGGCATCGATTTCATGGGACCATTTTCTCCTTCCTTAGGCTATCTATATATCTTGATGACCGATGATTATGTGTCCAAATGGGTTGAAGCAATTCTATGCGAAAATAATGATCACCAAATAGTGATTAAATTTTTAAAAGAAAATATCTTGTCCCAGTTTGGAATTCCTAAATCTATTATAAGTGATGTGGGTGCTCATTTTTGCAATCGTGCTTTTGAAAACTTGATAAAAAAAATATTTGATTTCTCATAAAGTTGATACCCCTTATCATCCACAGACTAGTGGACAGACTAAATTAACTAATCGAGAGATTAAAATGATTTTAGAAAAAATGGTAAACCTAGACAACAAAGATTAATCATTATGACTAACTGACACGCACTAAGCATATTGCACTGCCTTTAAAATAATTTTGAGTATATCTCCTTATCGATTAGTTTATGGAAAGTCTTTTCACCTACCTGTTGAATTGGAACACAACATATTGGGCTATTAAAACTATGAACTTTGACTCGGAGAAGGCAGGAATATCAAGAAAACTTCAGATCAACGAGTTGGTAGAATTTAGAAATAAGGTTTATGACAATGCTAAAATTGCAAAAGAAAGGATGAAATTTTTTCTTGACAAACAAATAGTGAGAAAATCTATTTTTCCTTCCTAGAAAGTTATCCTATTCAATTCAGGACTCCACATGTTTCTTGGTAAGTTGAGGTCAAGGTGGACTGGGCCTTACGTTGTAAGGCGAGTGTTTGAACATGAAGTAGTGGAGGTAAAGAATCCTTCAGATGTAATGTTTTCACTGTTAATGATTAACGTCAAAACCCACTTCATGAAGGGTTTGTTAAGCATGTGAAATCCATTGTTCTAATGGATCCAGAATATTTTGAATAATTTTTAGGGGTTCAGACACGGTGAAGGGTCGGGTTATGAGAATTTCCATCCTAAGAACCTAACCCTACCCGAACAATGTCTTTATAAAGCATCAAAAGCCTAAATTCACATCAATTTTCACACATCACTCTGTCGCCCCTCTTCTTCTCCCCCTTTACTTTTTAAGTTCATCCTCTGCAAACTCTATGAATTCACATTCAACATATACCAACATTTGTTTTATATTTAGTACTTTAATTCTTTATCTACTCATGGTTTTCATTCTTATTTATGCATTTATGCATGGGGTTCCAATGTTGATCGAAAACCTCGTTTTTGTAAAGCTGAGTAAATATAATAAAATTATGTATTTTATTTGTAGGACTTCTACAGTCGTACCAATCTCTCTCTTTCAGCCCTAAATGTACTTTACACATACTACTAAATTAGAAACATTAAGGACAATGTTGAGTTTATGTTAGAGTAAGAAATATTGATCATATTTGTAGTATTTGTACAGTCTTGTTCTCTTCATTTTTGGTCTTGGATGCATTTGTTCAGTCATGATCGTATTTTGTACCCCCATAAATATGCAATAAAAAAAGAAAAAAATGATCATGTCTTCAAAGGCTGCTTCAATTGTCTTTGTGACTAGCAAATGTTAAAGAACCAAATAGGGTGTCTTAAACCAAAAAAACATGGATGTTAAGATTTTTTGGTTCAATTTAGATGTTTTATGTACATTTCCATTTGATGTACATTTTGGAATAATGAAAAAAGTGAGACTCGTAAGAAAAATTGAAATCTCAGATGTGCAAGCGAAACTATTATGTGTAAGAAGCACTTATGCTAAACGTCGCCATGCCAAACAACTTGGTGCGTATAATCAATGTGGCAGGCTATTTCATATGAGAAAATATAATCAATGTTTTGAATGAAATTTTTGTCGTAAACTCGATTGTGTAGACTGGATAGTGTAGGGGCAGAGTAAGAATTTTCCTGAGATGTCATACTATTATGTGTGACGAGAAATTGGTAGTGTCACTGATTTTTCTAACAAAATGGAGACAAGGCAGGACTAGAATTAGAAATTTTCTTTGACAAAGTTGGGATAAGCATGTTTATGAGGAATGAAGGTCAATGGTCTGAACCACTTTGTAAAAAAATGTAAATATTCTTTTTGTTAAATGTTAAAAATCTTTTTACTGAAATAAGATGTGGGCCGAGTAAGAAATGTCCTAAAATTCCAACGAAATTGTAGTGTGGGTAAGGACTTATCCTGAGACATCATATTTTTTTCCAAGTTTTAGTTATGCATTTATCTTTCCAAGTTTTAGTTATGCATTTATCTTTCTAGTATTCATTTTTATTTTTATATGTGTATATATATTGCGATTTTAGGTTGGTGTTCGAATGTTAGATCCATGTTAGAACAAAAGGAGCTTACAGTATCTCAGGTTCTGTAGAGGACCAAAGTATTGGGAGCAACTTTAGATCTAACGTCAGATCCACACTAAAAAAAAAAAACAGCTTAAAGTATCTCAAGTTCTACAGAGGACCAAAGTACTGGGAGCAACTTCAGTTCAAACGCCAAATCCACATTCAAACGCAATTTTAAAATTTCTTAAACTATAGTTCGAAAGCCAGTTACGTTCGAACGTTGGCTTTCAGGGTATAAAAAGTTGGATCCTCTTCTCCACTTCTGAAAACATCCCAACTGCTTCAAAACCCAAACCCTAGGCTACCCTTTCAATTACCCAATCTTCGAAAAAGTCTCCCCCTTCATTTTTTTAAGAAAATCATTCACCTAAACCATATTCCCATCTAATCTCTCATTTTAACCAAAAAAATTTCAGCCCATTCTTCCTCTAAAACCCCCAAATTCAAGATGCCTCCAAGAATGTAAATGCTCACTTGGAAAAATGTCAATGTAGTAAGACAAGAGCCAAATTTTGTGGAAGAAATCATCAAGGAAAAGGATGGAAGGCTAGCACTTATCTGTCGCTATAATTGTACTCGTTTTCCCCTCATCCTCAAGGCCGATAGGTATGACAATTTCTTTCAAAATCAACCCATTGTTTGAATGAACCATTGAATTGCATCATTGTTTTGAGTTGGGTACTTCGAAAATTATGGAAGCAAGAGGTTGGGATAATAAATTAAGGAATGGAGGGGAAGCAATGAAGGAGAATGTTAGGGAGTTTTACTCCATTGCCGAGGTGATGAATTGTGAAATCAATAAATATGTGAGGGGATTTACATCAATGTGAGTGAGGAAACTATTTTGGATGTAAGGCCAGTAGCACATATACTTAGGCCTAACTATCCTCCGAGTAAAGAAGTAAGTTTGGATGTGGTGGGCGTTGAATTTACGGGAATTGTTAACTTCTAGTGGGGACCAAATGGTTTGTTAAGCAAGGAGAAATAACCAACAAATACAAAATGCTTAATTTAATTGCCTTTCCAAATTTTACTCCACTTGGGTGAAAAAATCAAATTCTTTCAGACATGGCTTGGCTTTTGTATGTGATAGGAAAGAACCATAGCATTGACATTCCCTCTTTGATCTTGTCTATGATGATCAAAGGTTGTGATGCTAAGAGAAATTAACTTTCTTTCAAAACATTTGTAACAGAGATTTGTATTGACTCGGGAGTGAAGATCATATCAGAATGGGAAGTTCTTATGCTAATGGTGTTTTTGAACAAGGTTTCATTTTGGACGAGCCAGGGTCACAATGGAGTATAAGGAGCGAGTTATGACATGCCACCAGGACATGGCACCCATGAGGTGCAAGATACCTTGGATGCCGAAGAAGAGAGGGAGGCAAAATAGGCCCATGTTGAGACGGGTGACAGAAGTAGTCTACAAGAGATCATGCTTAACATCAAAGTAAAACAAGAGGAGATTCTTCCTCATTTTGGTAGTGGAGGTGCTGGACCTTCAGGCACTTGAGTTGCTAGTGACTGTACTCATTTCTATTTCTTTGGTTTACTATGCATTTTGTTTTCCTTAGGTAATTTAAGTGTTTTGTGTTGAACCATTAGACATTATGAATAGTTTATGCTAGTTTTATAACAATTATCTTCTTAATGCATATGTTAAATTTTAGTTATTCCATTGTTTTTTTATGTTAATTGATAGAATCGATGTGATATTAAGATTACTTGCTAATGTGACTAAACACAGGGTTATCTTGACACTTAATATAATAGTCCAATTTGAAAACCTCATTTTTTTTTTTTTTTGAAAATTGCATTTTCTTTATGCTTACGTATCGAATGTACATTGGTATTTGCTATTCTTAAGAATGTGCAGAATAGCCAAGATTGAAAATGGAATTGGGATATAACCTACATTCTTTGTAAACCCGACATAATCAATGGAGATAACGAAGAATCTCGTGATAAGCTTTTGAGCCTTGTGATGCTGTTGAGAGAAAATTAGCAATTACTCAAGTAAGGTTTTTCACTTTCTATCCTTGAATAATCTCATTAAGTTTGTTCTGATTGATGCAAATAGAGTAGTATGTTGATGTATCCCACAAAGAATTTTGTTCACATGACAAATACCTGTGCACATGCCTGAGAAATGATCTTAGGCCTTTTTTTTAATTTTTCTTTGAGCCTTATCCATTTATTTTGCAACAAAATCTCTTGTTAGCCTTGATTGAGCTTGAAAATGATAACTCTTTTTTGTACAACTGTGTTTTTTACCAAGCCAGTGAAAATTTATATATTGCTACCTTGATTATCTAAATTTCTTTCACATTCTCTTAAAAATAGATTGTATGGAAATGAAAAAGGAAAGCAAGGGAGAAAAAGGCAAACAAAAGAGTAGAAGGACATGAGCAAAGAAAGAAAAAAAAGAAATGCAAAAGACATCAATCTAGAAAAAGAGTTATGATTGAAAGAAAAGGGGGATGAAATAAAAATAATGAGTATTTCAAAGATAAAATGAAGAAGAGAAGGAGAAAATGTGCAGAATTATAATGAAACTGGATAACCCATTTTGAACTCTTCTCATCCGGCATTTCATTCGCCACTTACTCCTGGCCACATTATAACCTAGAAAAAGCACTATTTGATCTCAGGTCTAATGCAGGTGTAGGAAGTCAACTAAAATTTGGGGTATGTTAATAGCATTGCTTTATTAGTATCAATATTACTCCATAAGATTAAACCAGAAGTGTTAGTTTGTTTTTCTTGGATTCCATTACCCTAATTTTGTGCATGTGAATTTGTGATTAACCTTCTTCTAATAACATGCTTTTTTGGGAGAAAGTCACAAAAGTCGGAGGAAATTTTTGCTGAGGGCATTCTACGAAAGGTTTGTGAAATCAAAGCTACCCGTGGAGAATAGTAAAGAAGAATGTTTGTTATATGATGATTCTTGTCACTAAAATGATTATTCTTCATATAGTGAATTTCAAATGCCAATGTAACAAGTGTTTATTTTGCATAGAGTACATACCTATGAAAGAAAAATGTTGTGAAATAATTCAAAATTGAAGGTTGGGTGTCTCAATGATCATGGTGTTAAATCATTCTTATAAGAAATCTTACATATACATATATATTCAACTGAAACTTGTGGGTAGCTTCACTGAAAACCCTTACGATACAACACTCATACACTAGGGGAAAACTAGGGGTTTAATAGCTTGTTGCAAATGCTAAATGCAACTTGATAAACTACGAAAATGGCATTGTAAATATAATTTCATTTGGATGTTTTATATTACTAGGGACTAGCAATATGCATGTTGGGGGTGTGATGCATAGTTAAAAGTTACATCCTACTATGCCTTTATGAGATTAATTATGTTTTAATTGTGTTTAAATGATAACATTTCAACATAAGGAAAGTACAAGGGCTTAAAAGCAATAACGTCACTATTTCATGCAGCTCACGTGTGTTTTTTTAAAGAAAACTCTAGAAAGAAGAAATAATCTTCCAATTTTGAATGCCACTTCTACGTTTGAACTCCACATTGAAATCATTTAAGATCTCCAAGAGGCTCCTAGGGAGATGAAATGAGGTTAGTTACTGTGGATGACAAAGATGCATTAGCAACCACGTTCAAACCCCAACAACACTTGAATGCAGTCCAAAGAAGAAATGCTTTTACGTTCGAAAGCCAAGTACCATTCCAACGTAAATCCCAAACAGAATGTAGGCTTGGACTTTAAGCACCTAGGTTTGTCCTTTACCTCTCTCACTTGTCTATAAATATCATTGCTTTGAACTTGCTGGAGGATATCTTTTGGAAGTGGAAAAACCCCCAAAAGTAACTAGTTTTCTTCTACTTTCATCATTAGTTTCAATTGTAAACCTTCACTCTTCACTTAGAGGATTGAACCTCTCTCACCTTTCTAGCTATGTTAAAGATTTTAAGGGTGGGTAGTGTTTAACTCTTTCGCTGTCGGAGATAATCTTATTTTTTGGTAAACATTAACTTGTAATTAAATGTTTCTCTACTTGGAGGGATGAGAATTACTCACTTTTCTAGCTTTCTCAAAGGCATGAAGAGTGAGTAATTTCTGATTCACTCTTTAGTAAGAGGTGATAGACATGTATATTATTTGAAAGTTATATTTGTGTATATCATTTATGCTTAATGATTTATCTTTCCATTGTTAATTAAGTGATTGAATGCATCTAGCACAACTAAACTACTTTGTACAATCATGAATCTCTTATAGACAAGTTAACTCTTGAAATAGGAGAATTCATTAGTTCTTAGCAAGTACTCAAGCTAGGTCTTCATGACAAATTTTCAATCTTCATTGTCATTATGCTTTAATTAAGAATGGGGTAATTTAACATTTGTTGGATGATTTTGTAAACCCCCACATGTCTACACTATCAACAATCATCCAATTAGCTTCGTTTTGCATTTAACGCCTCAATTTACATACTAAATCAAATTATAAGAATAATAAGTATAAAATTCTAAATAATAAAAGAGAAAAATATGAAATTTTTCTTTCTAATCAATGAGCTAGCTTAGAAGAATTGAAGAAATTTTTTTTATGGATATACTAGTTCTACATCATGTTGTTATGGATGATTTTAGGAGACGGATGGTAATTTGATTTTGGTTAATGAATGATGCTAGACATGGATCTTTATGCAAGTCATACTACAGATATTGGAGATGGGTATGAGATAGGATTTGTGACAAAAGACACTCAAACTCGAGTTAGAAAAGTATAGAAGAACCAAGTAGTCCGACAAACTACCTTTCACCAATTTGATAATAACTCTTTGTTGGAAAGTCCAAATTGTGCACCATTATTTTTGTTAGAACCCTAACTTGTATATCTTTCCAACCATATAGGTCACCAATACTAGAAATACCTGAGCCAAATCAGTTTATTCTCCGTAGTTGACAAAAAACCTGCACTGTGGTGTTTCTTGGATAGTAAAGTGTGGTGCTTTCTTCTTAGACTTTGAAGGTGTAAACCCCCATATGCTTATATTAATATAGTAATATACTTGTTTAGAGATTCTTATATATGTAATGATGTAAGAATGAATCATATATATATTGAAACCGTAAGAATAGCACCTATAGCTGTTCGGAGGAATAAAATAGTAATTTTAGTATTTTGAGTGTAAATTTACTTTAATAACATTAGGTTAAAATGTTTTTAGGTTAAAATAACATTAAAAATGAATCCGGAACGTCAAAAAACCTTAGGATAG
Source organism: Ilex asprella (assembly GCA_023539305.1). Taxonomy (NCBI): domain Eukaryota; kingdom Viridiplantae; phylum Streptophyta; class Magnoliopsida; order Aquifoliales; family Aquifoliaceae; genus Ilex; species Ilex asprella. Next base: position 17,587,936 of record CM042196.1, read on the forward strand.
GCATATAGATCAAATTGGAGATTCCTAGTGGCAAAACCGTAATTTTGGAGAAGACCAAAACAGTCCATGAACAGTGAATTTCGGGGCTAATGTGTTTTAAACCCCATTTTCATCCCATTTTCCCTCATTTCTTTCACTCCACTCTCACCCCACACCACTTGGAACCCTAGGGATCATTAGAGAGGCAGAAAGGAATGGAAAAACAAGAGATTTAAGGCTAGATTTAAGATCAAAGCTCAAGTTTTTCATACAAACTAGGGATTTAAGGTAGGGCTTTCTCTCACTCTTGTTCATTGAGGCTAGGGTTATATATATCTATGTATATATATATATATTTTACTCTAAATCTTATATATGTGTTAGGAAA
>CM042196.1:17597269-17620736 GCA_023539305.1 Ilex asprella
TACCTTCCCTCCTTGCATTAGAACGCATCCCAAGCCTCGTAACGAAGCATCGGTGTAGACATCGTAACCATCCCCATTGCTCGGAATAATTAGGATAGGCGCCGTCGTCAACTTTCCCTTCAAGGTGCGAAAAGCTAGTTCACACGCTTGAGTCCACAAAAATTTCTCTCCCTTCTATGTAAGGCGAGTCATCGGCATCGCAAGCTTGGAGAACCCTTCTACAAACCTACGATAATAGCCGGCTAACCCCAAGAAACTTCGTACTTCCGTTACGTTCTTCGGTGGTTCCCATTTCGTCACGGCCTCAATCTTTGCGGGATCAACAGCTACTCAGTGCTCGGACACAACATGGCCAAGGAACATCACTTCCTTCATCCAAAACTCACACTTGCTCATCTTCGCATATAATTTATGTTCTCTCAATATTTGTAGTACTATAGAGAGATGACGAGCATGTTCCTCCTGAGTCTGCGAGTAAATCAATATGTCATCAATAAATACAATGATAAATTGATCGAGGTAAGGTCGGAAGACTCTGTGCATCAAATCCATGAAGGCTGCTGGCGCATTAGTCAATCCGAACGGCATCACCGTATACTCGAAATGACCATACCAGGTACGAAAAGTAGTCTTAGGAATATCCTCCTCCTTGATTCGCAATTGATGGTACCCTGTGCGAAGGTCAATCTTGGTATAGTACTTCGAACCTTTCAACTGATCAAATAAGTCATTGATACATAGATGTTTATTGGAGTTTGGTTGTTATTGTTCATTTCAATTAATATTGCTACTAAAACTTGAGATCCGTTGTAAAATGTCCCTGTTTTACTTCAAAGATTATACATGCTATTTGTGAAAAGAGACCGGCCATTTTATATGCTTTTATAAACCTTGTTCGAGTTTGAGAGGAATGTTGCTATAGAGCTTCGTGCTCACCCCTACAAACAATATATTTCAGGTTTGTGTTTAAAGGAAGAGCTCGGAACTAACGAGCCGGGATATTGGGAAGCTCCGATAGCGGGAGACACGAATCCCGAGGTGAATGCTTAGGATATACACTTTCTTCTGTTCCAGACTAGAATATTCATTTTGAACCTTGTAAAGTCTAATTTTCTTTTGTTATTCCCGCAGTGCTACATTAGTTAATTTTTAGAATGGAAATGCCAAGATGGGTCTATTCTTTTGGGATAATGTTGTAAATTGTATGGATGACTTTATAAAGTCTTATTTATTGAGGAATTCTATTAGTGCTCTCATGATATAAATGGCTTTAGAATGTAATGACGTACAAGGTGGTATTTGGGGCGTTACTAATCTTGGTATCAGAGCCTAGGTTTTAGGTCTTACATGGGAGCTGTAGATTATGGATCGTCACTAGAGAGGTAGGATTAGGTAGAACGAAATTATTGGTTTATATTTTATACAAGTCTTATGCTAAGAGTTATACGTCCTAACCATGTCTGGTACATCATGGAACTAAATTGTGTATTGATGTGCAAGATTAAAGGTGAACAAGGGCAAGAACATAGACGGGGGCGTGGTCGTGGAGGCCAAGCAAACCCACCGCCACCACCTCCCGATGCCATGAACGACATCTTTCAATGCTTGAGTGAGCTAACCACTTTAGTACAACACCATAATGGGAACAACCACAACGGGGGAGCTAACCCTCTAGCTCAAGTACGGGGCAACAAGGATGGAAATCAAAGGATGATAGTTCTTTGGGAATTTCTGAGGCAACACCTGCATACCTTCTAAGGGGGCACTAACCCCTTAGATGCAGATAAATGGATCCGCAGGGTGAATAAGATATGTGATGGCATGGGGATATCTGAGGATTTTTGGGTCGGCTTGGCTATTTATCTGTTAGAGGGGGAGGCCGACCAATGGTGGGATTCAATAAAGTGAAGGAGGAACACTAACGCACTCATTTAGGAGGAATTCGACCAAATCTTCTAAGAAAAATATTTTTAAAAATCAGTCAGAGATAGAATGAAAGACGATTTTCTTGCTCTACGATAGGGCAACATGACTGTGGTTGAGTACGAGAGGAGGTTTAACGAGTTATCCGGTAATGCTACAGAGTTTATATCTAATGAGGCCGGCAAGGTCAAGCTCTTTGAGTAGGGTTTGAGGCCGATCATCAGAGAGAAGTTGGTGGCTCTAAAGATTCGAGACTATAGGGATATTGTCAACATAGTTGTACTTGTGGAGAAGGATATAGAGAACAGCCAGCGACAATAGAGCTTCGCGAAAGGAGGTCCGATCAGGACGGGCAGTAGCACCAGTGGAGTACAGCAGGTAGCACCTTATCGTTCCCAGACCTCAGATAGCCTGAGGAACCAGAGGTGTATCAGAGGGAGTAGACAGTAACCCATGATCCTGTTTTGCATGTGGAGGTGTGGAACATATTTGGATGCATTGTCCAATTTTTCTAACTTAGAGGACTATCCAGACATCAGGGCAGGTACAAGCAGACAAGCCACCACCACCGAGGCCACTACAACAGTAGAGACCGCTAGGAGCTCTAGCCCTCGGTGGTGCCACTCAAGGGAGAGTATTTGCTTTGACCCAACCAGAGGAAGATGCCTCCAATGCAATTATGGGAGTTATCATTCTTCTTTATACTTCTTGGGTCCGAATTTTATTTGATCCTAGTGCTACATATTCATTCATATGCTCTTAATTTGGGATTGAATTTTGAGAAGTTAGAACATACGTTGAGTATTACTATGCCGATGGGTGAACAGTATACTAGCCAGGTGTGTAGAGGTTGTGTGCTTCGAATTGGGGAGCATGAATTGATAAAAAATTTAGTTGTGTTAGATATGAAGGGGTACGACATTATATTTGGGATGAATTTGTTGTCCACTTTTCGGGCGATAATGGATTATTTTTCGAAGCGGATTTCATTTCATTTATCAGGAGGAATAATTTTTACTTTCATGAATGATCGCAGTTCCTTCCATCCATTTCTCACTACGGGGAGTAAATTTTTGAAAACTAAGGCGGGGAGTAAATTGAGTTTCTTGGCTAGCTTGATGGGGATGATCGGGATAGATCCCAACCGGATGTAGTGTTGATAGTGTCGGGTTTTTTGGATGTTTTCCTCGATGAATTGCCCGAGTTATCCCCATAACGCGAGATTGAGTTCACGATTGATCTCTATCCGGGAACCAAGCCCATATCGATTGCTCCCTATCGAATGGCACCTTTGGAGTTGAAGGAGCTCAGGAAGCAGCTAGACCATTTATTGGCTATTGGGTTTATCTGTTCGAGTACTTCATCTTGGGGAGCTCTGGTCCTCTTTGTGAAGAAGCAAAATGAAAAACTTCGGTTATGCACAGATTACAGAAGCTTGAATCGGGTAACAGTAAATAATAGCTATCTGTTGCCACAGATTGATGACTTATTCGATCAATTGAGGGATTCTAAGTATTACACCAAGATTGATCTTCGCACACGGTATCATTAATTGTTGATCAAGGAGGAGGACATTCCTAAGACAACTTTCTATACCCGGTATGATCATTTCGAGTATACGGTGATGCCGTTCAGTTTGACTAATGCACCCACAGTCTTTATGAATTTGATGCATAGGGTATTTCGGCCGTATCTAGATCAGTTTGTCATTGTATTCATTGATGACATATTATTCTATTCACGAACACACGAGGAGCATGAATGCCATCTTACTATTGTGCTCCAGATTTTGAGGGAGCATAAGTTATATGCTAAGATGAGTAAATGCAAAGTTCTGGATGAAGGAGGTGAAATTCCTTGGCCATGTTATATCAGAACAGGGTGTAGACGTTGATCGTACAAAGGTTGAGGCAGTAATGGAGTGGGAACCACCGAAGAATGTGACCAAAGTGCGTAGTTTTATGGGCTTAGCAAGCTAGTACTGGAGGTTCGTGGAAGGATTCTCTAAGCTTGCGATGCCGATGGCTCACCTTACGAAGAAAGGGGAGAAATTCTTGTGGACTCAAGTGTGTGAAAGAGCCTTTCGCACGTTGGAGGAGAGGTTGACGATGGCACCTGTCCTTATTATTCCGAATAGTGGGGAGGGATATGATGTGTACACCGATTATTCGTTACGAGGCTTGGAATGTGTGTTAATACAGGGAGGCAAGGTAGTTACTTATGGTTCGAGACAACTAAAGGTTCACGAATAGAATTGTCCCACTCATGACTTAAAGCTGGCCGTTATGGTTTTTGCTCTCAAGTTGTGGAGGTGTTACTTATATGGAGAAAAGTTTTAAGTTTTCTCTGACTACAAGAGCCTCAAGTTTGTTTTCACATAGAAGGACTTGAATCTTTGGCAAAGAAGGTGGATTGAGTATCTAGAAGACTACGATTTCACACTGAACTACCATCCGGGGAATGCGAATGTAGTTGTCGATGCACTTAGCATGAAGTCTCGGGGTGAACTCAATGTTTCCATAGGTGAATGGAAGTTGAAGAAGGCCCTTGGAGATTATAATATATGGGTTGGAGAAGATGGATCCCGACCATGTTTGTTTAACCTTGTGGCTCAACCTACTCTCCAACATAGGGTTATGGAATTATAGTGCTTGGATCCTAAATTACGTCGTTTCGAGCAAAATTGGAGAATAGAGAAACTATGGAGGGTTGGTCCTTGAGAAACAGGGAATTGAGATATGGGGAGAAGCTATGCGTTCCCGATGACTCGTCCCTAAAGGAGGAGATACTTAGAGAGTGTCATTGCTCTAAGTTTGCTATCTACCCTGGTAGCACAAAAATGTATAGGGATATGAAGCGCCAATATTGGTGGAAGGGAATGAAGAAGGATGTGGCAAGGTTCACAGCACGGTATGTGGTGTGCCAACTGGTGAAGATCGAACATCAAAAGCCAAGAGGATTACTACAGTCTTTGCCTATCTCAGAGTGGAAGTGGGATCACATCACAATGGACTTCGTGTCGGGTTTGCCACGGACGTCGCGGGGACATAATGTTGCATGGTCTTCGTGGATAGACTCACCAAGTCTACTCATTTTGTAAATATGAAGACCACGGACACATGAAAGACTCTGAGCAGGCTATACATTCACGAGATTGTCAGGTTGCATAGACTTCCACTATCTATCGTATCGGATCGTGATTCTTGTTTCATGGCATAGTTTTGGAAAAGTCTTCAAAGAGCTATGGGAACACATTTACATTTTAGCACCGCATTTCATCCTTAAACTTAAGGGCAATCCGAGAGAGTGATACAGATTCTAGAAGACATGTTACAGGCTTGCATGTTAGACTTCAAGGGGAGTTGCAGTGATTATCTATCGTTCGTAGAATTTGCATACAACATCAGCTATCAAGCAAGTATAGGAATGACTCTGTATGAAGCATTATATGGGAGACCATGTAGGTCGTCTACTTGTTAGCTAGAAGCTGGTGAAAGTAGCTTGTTTGGGCAGAAAATTGTTCGAGAGACCACGACAAAAATTTAACTCATCCGGGAGAGACCATGCATGACACAAAGTAGGCAGAAGAGCTATGTGGATAGGTGATGAAGGCTTTTGGAATTCAAAGAGGGGGATTAAGTGTTACTCAAAGTTTCACCCAAGAAGGGAGTATTTCATTTCGGCAAAAAGGGAAAGTTACCGCCAAGATATACCAGACCATTTGAAGTGATCAAAGTTGTGGGCAAAGTGGCGTAACAGTTGCAGTTACCGGCTCAGTTGTCAGGGGTATATGACGTGTTCCATGTTTCAATGTTACAGAAATGTCAAACGGATACAACGCCAGTCATGGACTTGGAAGATATAGAAGTTCAAGACGGAGCAACATATGAAGAATAACCGATGAGAATTCTCGATACCAAGGAGAAAGTGCTCCGCAACAAAATTATCTGAATAGTGAAAGTCTTGTGGCAACATCATGGGGTGGAGGAAGCAACTTGAGAACCCGAGCGGAAAATGCAAGAGAAGTATTTGTATTTGTTCGCTACTTGAGGTAAGTTTTGAGGATGAAACTTTCTTTAAGGGGGTGGCTTGTAAACCCCCACATGCTTATATTCATATAGTGATATAATTGTTTATTAATTAGTTTTTACATGATAGTATAGGTGATGAGATAGGAATAAATCCTATAGAGTTGAAAAGTAGGTTTAAGGTTCATAATGGTAAATATTTAGCTAAAATTTAGTTTCGAATTGTTAAGAATTGAAAATATTTTCAATTGAACTTGTAGGTATCAAGATTTATGTGAAAAACATTGTTAAACATGTATGTGATGGTTTTGGAAGGGGTGGGAATGGATTGGAAATGAAAAATGGGTGAAGTAGGCAAATATGGGTAGTAACTACCGATAGTCAATCTACCCGAACTAGCGATAGTCAACAAGTTGTCGAGTGCAAATGCACCTGAACTACGGATAGTAAACAGGTAGTCGAGTGCCCAGTGTACCCGAACTACTAGTAGTCAATAGGTAGTCGAGTGCCCAGTGTACCCGAACTACTAGTAGTCAATAGGTAGGTTATTATCCAACGTACCCAACCTACAAGTAGTCGAAGTAAAAATCTAAAATTTTTATGTCACAAACCGCTGGTCCCCCTTCCTCTATAAATACTTAATGGTGTCTCCTTAGCCTCCATTTCACAACTTCTAACCCTAGAAAACCTTAGAGAGGAAGAGAGAATGAGAGAAACACATGATCAAATGGGAAAATAAGAGATTTAGGGGTTGATTCAAGATCAAAGCCCTAGTTCTTTAAGAACACAAGGTAGGGATTTTCTTCCATTCTTGTTCATTGATGTTAGGGTTAATAAATATGTATGTTTGGACTCTTAATGATATGTATTGCTATGGGTTCCTTGTTTCTTAATATTCTAGCAAGCTTTATCATGTTTTGAGCAAAGTTAAGGTGGGAGAACCATAAAAACCCTAGTTTTTTAGGAATGTGGATTTCTCTCTCAATATTCACTAAATCTTGGTGTTGAAAAATTTAGAGCTTTGTGTTGAGTAATATAATGATTTTAGTATGATCTCTTGTACATTTTCTTAAATTTGGTCCGTTGGGGATATCATTTGTGAGAATTGAGGATTTTTCTTGGAAATTGCTTTTAAATTGGGGGACTTGTAAAATTGTTGGATATTTGAGAAAATAGTGGGTAATGTATTGCTTGTATGGTTGTTTGGACAAACATGAGTGAGAGGTTCTTTCTAAGGATGTTCATTCCTTCTCAGAAGCTCCTTGTAATGATGCTTGAGAAACTTAACCTTGAGGGGGAGAGGTTCCTCATAAGGACGCTCATGCCAAAGAAACAAGACCTTGAGGATGAGAGGTTCCTTGTAAGGATACTCATGCCAAAAGAGGACGGTATGTAATCTTCTCAAGAGGTTCCTTGTAAGGATATTTGAGAAACCAAACCTTGAGAGTGAGAGGTTCCTTGTAAGGATGTTCATGCCAAAAGAGGATAGTATGAGAGTTTCTGAAGAGGTTCCTTGTAAGGATGTTCGAGAAACCAAACTTTGAGGATGAAAGGTTCCTTGTAAGGATGCTCATGCCTTGGAGGACAATATTACATCACGTGGGAAAAATGGTTTATATTTTGATAATGAATGTTTATTGGAACTTGGTTGTTATTGTTCATTTCGATTACTATTGCTACTTAAACTTGAGATCCATTGTAAAATGTCCCTGTTTTACCTCAAATATTATATATGCAATTTGTGAAATGATACCAGTCATTTTGTATGCTTTTATAAACCTTGTTCGAGTTTGGGAGGAATGTTGCTACAAAGCTTCGTGCTCACCCCCTACAAACAACATATTTCAGGTTTGTGTCTAGAGGAGGAGCTCGGGACCGACGAGTAGGGACATTGGGAAGCTCCAATAGCAGGAGAGATGAATCCTGAGGTGGATGCTTAGGATATACACTTTATTTGTTCTGGGCTAGAATATTCATTTTGAACCTTGTAAAGTCTAGTTTTCTTTTGTTATTTCCGTTGCGCTACATTAGTTAATTTTTGGAATGGAAAGGCCAAGATGGGTCTATTCTTTTGGGATAATATTGTAAATTCTATGAATGACTTTATGAAGTCTTATTTAATGAGGAATTATGTTAGTGCTCTTATGATGTAAATGGTTTTAGAATGTAATGTCGTCTAGGGTGGTATGTAGGGCGTTACAATGCACAAGAAAAAACTTTTGAAAAACTCAATTTATAAAGCTTGCCAACTTGTGATAGAATTTGCTTGTAAAGAGTTAAGCCATAATTTAACTTTATCAATCAACGAAAATGGAAAAATTTTTAATCGAGTCATTTCAAAATTATCTTGCAAAGTTCCCCAGACTTCTTCAAATTCTTTCATATGAACATGAGGGTTTCTGATTTCTAAACCATGGAATTGTGATAGTAATTGTATTGTTCCTGACTTAATATAACTATTTGGAGCATCTGTTGGAAAATCAAAATATGATGGGACATTAGGTCGTGTAGGATGTAAATATTCTCTTAATGGTCGGACATTTTGAACTACTTCTTGTTCCGTAGGTTCGTTTTGAGTCATAGTTGATTCAAATGATGATTTTGTAGATGAAGATGAATGAGATGACTGATTTACTGAACCTACTGATGAATGAACAGACATAATCTATTAAAAGTAAATAGACAACCCATAAACACATTATACACGTAACTTTTTTTTTTCAAATTACTATAACTCCCTGGCAACGGCGCTAAAAACTTGATTCAAACTTATTTTAGAGATCCAAATTTATATTATACACCCAAGTGTAAGTGGTCGAATTATAGTTTTCTCAATATAAGTCCAAGTATTGATCCCACGAAGTGTTTTAATAATTAGAAAATAAAATTAAAAAGAGTAAAGTTGTTTTTAAAGCAAACTGAATTTTGATAGCTCATGATGTGAGCTTAGATTGATAACTAGTTTAACTAATTAAAATGCATAGGTAAATTTGTTAATGACAGTAATATAAATGGTACTCTTCAGTTTAAGTATCACATATGCGTTATTACTGATCAAATGCTGGAAATTCCACCTTACAATAATTAACTTCCATGTCACTAGAAAGTCAATCGATAAGTTTGATGTATATAAACCATCACACAACAACTTTTTAGGTTAGTGGGTGGAATTCGTGACAATTGACTAATTTGAGTAAACCAGAAAGACAAGTCATTCAAGAGGAATGCTTGAATTACTCAATTGATCATATGAAAGTAAGTATGTATGTAATAAACCATAACACAACAAATTCTTAGGTTAGCTGATGGTATTAATATATCATTACACAATAACTTCTTAGGTTAACTGGTTATATATGTACCAATTGATTAATCCAAGTAAACCAGAAGGACAAGTCATTCATAAGGAATACTTGAATTACTCAATTGGTCATATATATATATATATATACTAGAAAAAACAGTGCCTTTATAGGTCAAGCCATACCGGTGGAACACCATGGTTGTTCATCTGGTAATATTATTATGTATATCAGTTAAGCGATCTCAGTAATCCAGAAGGACAAGTCATTCAGGAGGATCACTTAGGTCATTAATCTGATAGTTTATATATCAATTAAACAACCCTAATAACCCAAAAGGACAAGCCATTCATGAGGATCATTTAGGTTATTCATTTGACAATAGTACCATGCAACAGTTCCCTTAGAGGTCAAGCAATACCGTTGGATACCGTGGTTGTTCAACCGGCAAGTTGATATTTGACTGATGACATAATTCTAGGCTATATAGTAACACCCAATTTTATACATCACCGAATTATGCATGAAGTTTATAATATATATATATACATATATATATATATATATAAAGAGATTAATAAAACATCAGTATTTTCATAATGTAACCAGTATTTTACATATGTTTACCCCTTACTGAATAAGTAACTACTCATACCCCATTACTATAGATAATCAAGGAGTGTGGGTAATTTTCATTATAACAGTAAATACAGTACAAACTTGGACACTTCTTTCGCAAGCAACAACTGAAATACAACCACCTTTCCTATGAATTCAGACAAAAATGTGGCGGCAATTCAACTATCGGAACACAAAGATAATACAGAAATGTAGAAATACAAAGTTTCGGCTTGTGAGTAGGACGGGCCGGATTTGTATATGACTTTCTCTTTTTCTCTTTCTTTCTCTATTTGGGTTTCTCTCTGGAGCTCCTTTCTCTCTCTTTGCCTGGCTAAGTGAAGAAGAAGGCCACGCATGGCCTATATATATAAAAAAAGGAAGTAGGAGGTGGCAGATGAAGATGAATATTCATAGACCACCGTCCGGACACCCTCTCCACCGTCCATACGATGGCGCTTTGCTGGATCCTGATCTTCTTGCTTTATTGGGTTTTTCTTGGTTGATTTAATCTTTGATCCTTGTTATTTTAAGCTTTGACATATTTTCCTTTGTAATTTCCAGCAATTCTGCAAAAAACCCTGAAATTTTTTAAATATATCACACATAATACCATAACTTACGCACAAACCCTAATTGATAGCTTTTAACTGTTTTATCTTTCAAATTTACTTATTTTAACTATTCTAATTTATATACTAATTAGGGCTAATCACTCACCAAGGGTTTCTCTAAAAAATGAATAACTCTATAAATAGCTCTTCATGTGTATATGTGAGATAGAATCTTGTGCGGTTTGTAATAAAAAAAATGGCATGCATGAATAACAATTGAAACGATCTTGAAATAATCTCATGAATGGAATGTTAGGGCAATAGACAGAAAAACTACCTTTTCTTTTCATTTTAAAGTGTGCTATCACCATGATTTCTCTATAAAACGAATGGTATGAAAACAAATTCTCAATTAAGGCTCAATCACGGCACTAGGGATAAAATTTTCACAAGACAAGGGTAAGGCTTAATGTGTGACGCTCCTAAAATCGGGGGTCATTTATAAGTCCTTTGATCACCCATCAACCCACGAAAATATCTGTGAATGTCGTATAACCCGACACCACGTCAATAGCATCCCTTTAGCCGGGCTCATAACCCTCAAGTGTCACCCGTGTTCATTTCTTCATTTGATCCAACCAAGGATCAATACACCCTGATTTATACTCTATTATAGCCCATTTATATCATTTGAAGCGAGAAACACATAGCCCGAAAATATTACAAAGCAGTTTTGAAATTTGTAAATTTTGAGAAGAGTACCGATACCATTTGCCTACTAGAAAAGTGGTACCAGTACTCAGTATCGGTACTCTCTGCCCAAATTTGTCGATTTTTTATTTTCAATCCATTCCAAAATCATCCAATACATGTTTAACACCATTTCTCACATAAAACTTGATAAGTACAAGTTCTATTGCATATATGTACATAAATATACCAGCCAAAAACTATGTTTTTGTCATGATTTTACAAAATTTCCAAGTAAAGCCACATCCCGACTTTTCTTCACTCTTGATGGCCCAAATGAGAGTCGTCCACCAGTGTTTGCCCTACATCTGAATTTTTTTTTCTTATAGGGTGAGCTACGCTCAATATAGTATCCCTACAGAGGCTACTCCCCACCTAGATGCATATGAAATGGACACATACAACAAACAACAACATTTATCCCTTTCAAACATGAATATGTGATTCAAGGTTGAAATTCTACCATGTCATGTCATGATATGAAATGACACTCACTCATGTACTTTAACCCGAGTCCTCACCGGCTCGCACAACACAATGCAATGCACATGTGTAAAACCTTCATCATTGACGAAGCACATCCAATGCTTGTTTGAAATAAAAGCCATGTGTTTATAAAATCAATCATTGTTGGATGTTGCACATCCAAGAGTATATTTATAAAACAAAATCTTGCGTCTTTGTTGCGCAATGGATTTTGGAATTGCACTGCCGACTCCGTACGCCTAGTTCACTTTTTTGGACTTGCACCGACGGAAGTGAATAAATCAATAACTGGGTCTTGCACCCGAGGGAGTGTCTAGTCCTTCTTGCTATACCTGACACACATTTTGCACGAAACCATGCGACTCAATGGGATCTTTGATCCAACCTTACCGATTCCACATATCAACCACCAAGTATGGTGTTTGATTAACCATGCACTCACACACCCACACTTATGCCTAGTGCCCATGAATTTTTTACCCAAATTTCAATGCATGCCAAGTGAGCAATTTCCACATATCAACATGTACCATGTCAATTTATATCATATGCATATAACCACCAAACTTTTTCACATTGTCAATAAATCAATAAGGATATATCAACAACCATTTACCAACATGTTATCACATAACACATGTCATTCCTAAGGCACAATATAAACACATAACATGCCACTGAACACCAAATTCCAGGAGGTTTCACAAGGAATTTTCGCATAACAAAATCAAGCTAGAGGTTCGTCTAAATCATTTCTATACTCATTTTCTCATTCTCATAACAATAGGCAAGTGATAAATAACCACATACACCTAACCATCTCTTAAGGACATTCTAGGTTAGAAATTAACCAAAGTAGGAAGAATCCTACCTCTTGAAACGTAAATCGAAGGGTAGAACCTTGAAGAACGCTAGCACAACTTCCAAAACTTGATTTTTCCAAAATCTCTCCCTTGGATCTACGGTGTAATCCCTCTTTCTTGGTAAGTTTGTATAGCCCTAGTCGAGGATATCGACTTTAAATCCTGGCTCGATGGATTCCGACTGACGAAACTCCACGAATCGAAGGAATAAGATAGAATTTTCTCTTTTCTCCTCTCTTCCCTCTTCCAACGTGAACCAGCTGAGAAATGGGGTATGAAAAATATATGATTGCCCCTACTTATAATTTTGATACTAGGCCCACATCGCGCCACACGCCCCCATTTGTTCTGGTCTGTTTTCGCCCCGAAGCGATTAATTTCATCCAGGTTTAAGTTTAAATAAATTTTATTTGAAATTGAATTCAATTATAAGTAAATTTTATAAATTTTGTTTTTGGGGACCTTTGTGAGGTCATCCGACACACAATCGTCTCGTAAAACATAAAAATTTTGACTATCTCGGAATTCGACGAAAATTTTCAAGGTAACTCTGTTTCGCGATACGTATCTAATGGTGAAGTCCATTGCATCATCCGAGTTCTAGATGAATACTATTTAAATTCCTCATTATAGTTTCAAACTACATTTTTGCTCTTTTTTGGAAAAATTTTAAATTTTCCCGGGTTTTACATTCTTCCCACCTTAAAAGAATTTCGTCCACGAAATTCACACGCTCCTACACATAAAATCACATGCATATGCAATAGTCATAGAATACTGGATGACTCTAATAATATAATTTCATCCTCGAATAAGAAAGGATAGATGGTATGTATAGTGTCCTCACACTCCCATGTTGCCTCATTCACTCCCTGGCGTTACCACAACACCGTCACTAGCCTCACGGTCTTTCCTCGCAAAACCTAATCCTGACTATCAATGATACGTATCAGTCCCTCCTCAAAGGTTCTAACTGCATCAACAACAAGCTCGTCCTATTCCACCACATCAGTCAGATCTGTGGTGTATTTCAAGAGCATGGAGACATGAAATTATGCATGAACACCCAATAAGTTTGGTGATAACGCCAACCAGTAAGCAACTATACCCACCATCTCGAGTATCTTGAATGGACCAATATACATCGGGGACAGCTTTTCCCGCTTATCGAATCTGACCACTCCTCATTTAGGCATCACCTTCAAGAAGATATGATCTGCCACCTCAAACTCTAAAGGTCGCCAACGTTTTCCAGGTTAGTTCTTTTGTCGGCTTTGAACCGTGAGAAGACGCTTTCGTATCAACTCCACCTTCTCTGAGGTGTCTCTAACCAATTCCGGACCGGTAGAGGGTCTCTTTCCTACCTCTATCCAAGAAACCGGAGAACGACACAGTCTTCCATATAATGCCTTGTATGGTGCCTTTTGTATGCTCACCTAATAATTATTGTTGTAGGCGAACTCCACTAAGGGTAGGTGTTCTTCCCAGCTACCCTTGAGATCTAGAACGCATGTTCGTAGAATGTCTTCTAAAGTTTGGATGGTCTTTTCCGACTTACCGTCTATCTGGGGATGAAAAGCAGTGTTCATCATCAACTGTGTCTCCATGGCCTGCTAGAAACTCTCCCAAAAATGAGTCATAAACCAGGGATCCCGATCCGATACTATAGATATGAGCACCTCATGCAACCGGATAATCTCCTGTATATACAACTTGGAGAATTCCTCTAGTGTGAAGGTCATCTGCACCGTTAAAAAGTGTACTGAATTTGTAAGTCAGTCGACTATCACCCATACCTCGTTATGCCCTTGCGATGTTCGTGGCATGTGGGTCACAAAATCTATCGTGACATGCTCCCATTTCCACTTAGCTAGATCCAAAGGTTGGAGTAACCCGACTGGTCTATGGTGCTTAGCCTTCACTTGCTGACATATGAGACAACGACTAACAAAATCCCCAACGTGTTTCTTCATCTCGCTCCAATAATACTGGTGACGAAGATCTTGATACATCTTCGAGCCACCGGGGTGTACAGTAAAACATGAACAATGGAACTCCCCTAAGGATCTCCCCTCTAAATTCCACAGACTAGAGAATCAAATTCTTCCCCTAAACCAAAGGCTACCGTCCTTATGAATGGTCCAACTCTCATCACCTCTACCCGACCGTACTCGATCCATAATGGACAATATCTTAGGATCTTGCCCCTAGTATTCAATCACTCTGCTCAGTAGGGAAGGCATAGCCACCAAACTCCTTAAAGTGCCCTAAGCCTGACTCATGTAGTGTAATCCGAACTGTCCCACAGTCTCGAGCAACTACCACTCTAAGGAAGCCACACTAGCCAAGACTCCCAGTGTTTTCTGGTTGAGTGCATCAACCACTACATTTGTCTTACCAGTATGGTAATATAAAGTGAAGTCATAGTCCTCTAGATACTCCATACACCTACGTTGCCTTATATTGAGGTCCCACTGTGTAAAGATGTATTTTGGACTTTTGTGGTCTAAAAACACCTCGAACTGCTCACGGTATAGATAGTAGCGCCAAGCCTTCAAGGAAAAGACTATGGACGCCACCTCCATGCCATGGGTAGGGTAATTCTGCTCTTGGTTCTTTAACTGTCGAGAATGATAAGCCACTACCCTCCCGGACTACATCAAAAAGTATCCAAGTCCGTCCTTAGAGGCATCACGATACACTGTGTAACTCTGTCCCCTTTCTAGGACTCTCAAAATAGGAGTTGAAGTAAGCCTCTTCTTCAACTCCTAGAATTCCTTCTCGAACGAGTCATTCCACTCAAATTTTACCTCGTTACGGGTAGGGTTGGAACACCCTATTTTGGAGTAGATCAAGATGTCGTCAATAAAGACCACGATAAATTGATCTAGGTAGGGTTAGAATAACCTATGCATAAGATCCATGAATGCAGTCGGGGCATTCATTAATCCGAATGGCATCAATGTGAACTCGAAATGTCCATATTGCGTCCTAAATGCTGTCTTAGGGATATCTGCCTCCCTAACCCTCAACTGATGGGTACTGGTGCAGAGATTTATCTTAGAGTAGACTCATGCTCCTCTTAGTTGATCAAATAAATCATTAATTCATGACAAAGGGTATATATTCTTGATAGTAACCTTATTCAACTACCAGTAGTCTATACATAGCCGAAGGGTCTTGTCCTTCTTTTTGGGAAACAACACCGGAGTGGCCAAATGTGAGGTGCTCGGCCTAATGAACCTCTTGTCTATCAATTTCTGTAGTTGGATCTTAAGTTCTTGAAACTCAGGTGGTGTCATTTTATGTAGAGTCATAAAAATGGGCAATGTACCGGGGTGTAATTCCTACATCCTTGCATGGAGGTAATCTAGGTAATTCATCCAAAAAAATATCCTCATACTCACAAACAACCCGAGGTAGACCTAACTCTTGTCTCGCCTCGTCCTCTAGGGTAAGGCTTGCTAGCCAACCCTCCAATTGACAGTGCCAACGGGAGTCATACACTACCTGGGGTAAAGTGTTATGTTTTTCGCTTTGAAACTTGAAACAAACACCTTTTGGCGTGTACACAGTGACCCTCTTACGATCACAATCAATGACGACTCGGTGTGCCGTCAACCAATCCATCCCAAGGATGTCATCAAACTCCAAAATTTTCATGACCCTAAATTCTAGGGTGAGTACAATCCCCGAGATTTTTAACTGACAACGCCGACATATCTAATCAGTACTCACCCTAGCTCCTAGCGGAGAACTCCCATGCAATGGATCTTCCATGGTTTTGACCTCTAATCCTAAATCTTTCACACATAATGCAATAATAAAATAATGAGATGCACCAGAGTCATATAATACCCTTACCCATAAGCGAGAGAATAGAAATATACCATGTATAATGTATAATCGATTGATTTACTAGCTCAGTCTGAGGCATAATGGCATAGACACGCCCTTGGGTCCCTGAATTCCCGACTTGTGAGATTTATCCTCGACCTCGACCCATGCCCTGGCCCATCTGGCCTAATTATGGGATTCTCGCACGCGAAGTGGTAGAGCCCTAGACAGTAACCTAGTACTAATATTGGCTCCCCTGGCCTATGTTGTGGTAGGAAGGAACAACATGTGTCTGTGTATGTCCCACCGAAGATTGGGACTAGGATACTCCATAGCTTTGAGATCCCTGCCGTTGATGACAATCCCGCTTCATATTCTCCTACTGGTGGCATTGAAAACAAGTCCTCTAGCTTATCAGGTTGGAAGGCCTCTAATTTCTCCCACCTTGGGAGGACTGACCTTGGCCTTGGCCTTGATAGTAATGGCCTTGTGGAGTCGAAGTCCTTTGTTTCTTTTCCGTACTCGAAGAAAAAGACTGGCCCTCCTTCTTCTTGTCTTTACCACCCACATCCCAGATGTTATGTTCGTCATATACTTTTCTCAGAATGACCATAGATGTTTTGACCATCGAGTCCAAGTCTTGCAAGCGGAGGCCCATAATTTTACCCTAGATGGACAATTTCAGACCATCCTGAAACTTCCTCACCATGGCCATGTCTATGGCCACATAATCGTCATCGAAACGGGTTAATTCTGTGAACTTAGCCACATATTCTAATACTGTCATAGTCCCTTGCCTCAAGTCTAGGAACTCTCGAGCCTTAGTATGTTGGACAAATATTTGCCCATGAAGAGTTCTTGGAATTCTCAATATGTCATTGCCTCCAAATTCTTTAAGGTTTTGGCCCAATCCTACCACAATTACAAGCTCTTGCAGTAAAGACAAAAGAAACGTTTGAACGACACCTAACGTTCGAACACCCTTAAAGCAAAAATAGCAAACACGTTCGAATGTCACCAACCGTTTGAAAGTACTTGACATACTGCTTACAGAGGGGTTGAATTTTCACTTTGACTTAGACGACAAGCACTATTTCTTCACCCTGTTGCCTTCTCCTTGCTTACAAATGCACCCATTTTTTAGAGAAGCAGGGAGACTAGGCAGCACTTCTACTTCTTCTTTGTTATTAATTTCCTCTTTGAGAGAGAGTAGGGAAGTTTAGACTCCCATTCAATTCTTTACATTCATGTTTACATTTACTTAAGTGTTTTAGTTTCTTTATTTGCTTTTAGTCTTTACATTTATGTTTACATTTGCTTGTATTAAGAATTTTATTTCTCTATTTACGTTTAGTCTTGACATATTTGCTTTTACATACATTCCTTTTGTTTATGTCTTTTACTTCCATTGCTTGAGCCTCCTTCTTTCTTAGACGAGTAAAACTCTTCCACTTTTCTAGAGCTTTGCTAAAGCCGTGAAGAGTGGAACGTGATTCACTCATTCTTTGTTAAAGATTGGCTCCTTGTTAATTTTTTTATTTCATAGAGTCCTCTACTTAGAGGCATGAGCATCACTCACTCTTCTAGCTTTACCAAAGCCATGAAGAGTGAGTAGTTTCATATTCACTCTTTAATAAGAGGTGACAGACATGTATAAATTATCCAAAAGTTATATTTATGCATTATTCTAATGCTTAATGTTTATCCCCTTGTATATTGGATGATTGGCTGTATCTAGCAAAATTAAGGTATTTTGTATAATCGAGAGTCTTTTTATGACACAAATGAATCTTCTATAGAAAGACTCCTCGTTTCAAGGCAAGTACCCCGGCTAGATCTTCATGACTACCCTTTCATCATACCCATTATTATGCTTCATTTAAAGAATAGAATATTAAAATTATGGTTGGATGTCTTGTAGAAACACTTGCATGTTTGTAGCTGGGTTAAGTCTCGGCACGGGCAATTTTTGTAAACTTCTAGAAAGACATTGGTACCATGGTTTTAATTCTCACAATCCATCTTTAGCTTCCGATTAAATTGTTGTTGACACAGGAGTTAATTGAGTTATTAATCATAAATATAATAAATCGGATAATTGAACACATGTCCTGATCCTCGAACTAAATAGTGACTTTTCTTCCATTTATATTTATCTTATATTTTGTCTATAAAATCTTCTTGGAAAGAAGTTCATTTTTAATCCAGGAAAAAATCCCAATCTCACAACTACAAAATCCCAAAGGTTACAATCGATTGATCTTCACCACTGCTTACTTTAAAATACCAACACAACAAGTTTCCTGTGGATTTGACTCCGTACTCAAACCGAATTATTACTGCAGCTTGACTGCCTGCACTTGGGTGTACGCATTTCGAATCAAGTCAAGTTTTTGGCGTCGTTGTTGGGGAACCTTAGTAAAAGTGTTTTAAGGTAAAAGGTAAAAAGATATTTCTTTTTCGTATATATTATGTAGTTGTGTTGTTTCCATTTATGTTATGTCTGAGAATGCACCTTACTATAAAAATTTGTTGGCAGAATCCTCAGGGTCTGTGAACCAATTTGAACCAAATTCACCTAGATCAATAGCAGACTTTTGTGAGAGTATTATGACAAGTATTGATAGAAATGGAGAAGTTCCCATGAGGGAAAATGAAATGCCTAACATTCAAACTTTGAGGGATTACTTAAATCCCAGAAGAAATAATGTCCCATCATGTTTTGTATTCCCTCCAGATGAACCCTCTTTACTGTAAAGCTGAGGACTGCACAGTTGTTACCTGTTTTTCATGGATTGGATACCGAAAATCCGTATCTGCATAAGAAATATTTTGAAGAAGTGTGTGGAACATTTCAAGACAATTCGGAACTTGCCAAGATGAAACTTTTTCCTTTATCCCTAAAGGACAAAGCCAAACAATGACTAAATTCTTTAAAATCTTTTTCCATGCCGACCTGACAGATCTTTCAAAATGAATTTTTCAGACAAAATTTTCCCTTACGTCAGACCAACACACTCAAATGACAAATCATGAATTTTTTGGTGAAAGAAGGGGAAACATTTTACCAAAGTTGGGAAAGATTCAAAGAACTACTCCAAGTCTGCCCACACCATGCTTTTGAGAATTAGGTTGTAGTAGGATTCTTCTATGACTCCTTGCCCACTAGACTGTGTCAGTTTGTGGAAATGATGGCCCAAGAAGAATTTATGTGTAAAAGTTTAAAGGAGGCATTCTATTTTTTTAACACCATATCTGACAGTTTTCAGGTGTGGGACTCAGCCTCACCTACCACTAGTGAAGCTAGACCATCCACTTCTCAAGGGGAAAAGTATGTCTTGAGAGAAGATGATGAACTGAGAGCAAAAATCTCCACTTTGTCTCGAAAGCTTGAAGCTTTAGAGATGAAAAAAATTCATCAAGTCGAAATGGGTCATTCCATAGAACAGGTGTGTGGAATCTGTGTATTAACAGGACATCTTATTGGGGAATGTGCTACCATCCCTGCATTCAAAGAAGTATGGTTGGAACAAACAAATGTAATCTCCAACTTCAACAAGCCTTACGCCAACCCATACTCTGAAACATACAATCCAGGGTGGCGAAACCACACGAACTTCAGTTGAAGGAATACACAACTAACTCTCGTGAACCAACCACAAAGTTCACATCCACCACCTCAAGGACCTCCTACATATCAACCATACCATCCACCACACAAGAGGAACCTTGAGGATACACTAAATCAGTTCATGCAAACTCAAATGAACTTTAATGCACACTCCACCGAATCTTTCACCGAGTTCAAAGCACAAACCACCCACTCCTTCGAAGATCTTAAAAGTCACATTCAAAAGTGGACTCAATCCATGAGCACACAAGAAAAGGGCAAGTTTTTTGCCCAACCAAAACCTCCACAAGACCAACCCCAAGTTGTCACTACACTGAGAAGTGACAAGGTAATTTACAAGACCGTCAGAGACATGCTAATCCAAAAGTCAAAACCTGAGTCAATGCTAATCAACTCATCAGTTGAGCCTGAACTTGTGATTGAAAAAGAGTCAGAACCTTCTGAGGAAAAAGAACCTTCGTGTTCAATTCCTCCTCCTTTCTTGCATAGACTCAAAGCTACACAAAAGTTGAATCATCACCCTAAAATTTACGAGCTTTTCAAGCAAGTAAAAATCAACATCCCACTTCTGGATGCAATCAAACAAGTACCATCTTATGCCAAGTTTCTAAAAGACTTGTGCACAGTCAAGAAAAGCCATAATGTCCAAAAAAGAGTATTCTTGACAGAACAAGCCAGTGCCTTGTTATAATGCAAAACCCCTAAAAAATACAAGGACACTGGGTGTCCACCTGTGTTATGTGTCATTGGAGATTTGAAAAAAAATACAAGCACTATTAGACATTGGAGCTAGTGTTAATTTGCTTCCCTACTTTATCTACCAGCAGTTGGGTCTGGGAGAACTTAAACCCACTTGTGTCACACTCCAATTAGCAGAAAGATATGTAAAAATTCCTAGGGACATTGTTGAGGACGTGCTTGTCCACATGGATAACTTTGTCTTCCCAATTGATTTCATTGTTCTAGATACTCAACTAACATTACCTTCGGAGAACCAAATTTTGGTTATTCTTAGTCGACCCTGCCTAGTAACTTCTAATGCACTAATTAATTGCAAGAATAGAGTCATCAAATTAACTTTTCGGAATATGACTCTTGAACTGAATATTTTTAATATTGCTAAAACACTAAGGAGAAAATGAGGAGGAAGGGGAAGTAAACTCCATTAAAATTTTCATACAGGAACATCTGAAGGACTTATTCTGTGAGAAACTAACTGAATCATCTCTGCTAGAGTCTATCTCATCTAATTCAAATGATGACCCAAAAATAAAAAGTTGCCCTACTTATGCTATTGAGACATGGGCCCCAAAATTTAAAGATATTTCACCAAAAGGCACAAAGCCATTCTCATCAAGTGACCGGCCACCAAAGTCTAAATTAAAGCCTCTCTCATCTGACCTCAAGTATGTATTTTTAGGTGAAGACGAGTCATACCCAATGGTAATTTCCTCTAAGCTCACATACTTGCAAGAGTTTAAACTGATTGAAGTTCTTAAAAGACATAAAAGCACTATTGGGTAGACCATCGCTGACTTGAAATGTATAAGCCCATTGATTTACAATCACACAATATACCTTGGAGAGGACTCGAAACCCTCTCGTCAATTGCAGAGAAGACTAAATCCTCATATGACGGAAGTTGTGAGAATTGAGGTACTCAAACTCTTCGATGTAGGGATAATCTTTTTCATCTCTGATAGCGAATGGGTTAGTCCAGCCCAAGTTGTACCCAAAAAGTCTGGGGTCACAGTGGTCAAGAATGATACCAATGAACTAGTGCCAACTCGAATCGTAACAGGATGAAAAATATACATTGACTACCAAAAATTGAATTTGGTAACTAGGAAAGACCATTTCCCTTTCCCATTTCTGGATCAGGTTCTAGAAAGAATTGTAGGCCATAAATTTTATTGTTTCTTGGAAGGATATTCCAAGTATAATCAAATTAAGATAGCCTTAAATGATCAGGAGAAAACCACATTTACATGTCCCTTTGGCACCTTTGCAATCAAAAGGATGTCATTTGGACTTTTGTAACGCTCCTGTTACATTCCAAAGGTGCATGCTAAGCTTGTTCAGTGACATAGTTGAAAAATTTTTGGAAGTATTCATGGACGATTTCTCTGTCTATGGTAACTCATTTGATTTGTGTCTGGCAAATTTAGAAAAAGTGTTAATAAGGTGTAAGGAAGCAAATTTGGTGCTTAATTGGAAAAAATTTCATTTCATGGTAGCGCAAAGTATTGTCTTAGGTCACATTATGTTGTTTGAGGGCATGAAAGTTGACAAGACAAAAATTGATTTAATTGGAAATCTTTCAGCACCCAAGACTGTAAAGGATATCCGATCATTCCTAGGACATGCAGGTTTTTACATGAGATACATAAAAGATTTCAGTACCATAGATAAATTCATGTGTCATCTCCTAAGTTAGGACGTAATCTTTTAGCGGAATGAAGCATGTCAGAAAGCATTTGACAAGCTGAAGGGCATGTTAATTTCTACTCCAATAATGCAACCCCCTGACTAGGCTCTTCCCTTTGAACTAATGTATGATGCAAATGATTATGTAGTAGGTGCTGTTTTGGGACAAAGAAAGAATAAGAAAGCACATATAATTTACTATGCAAAAAAAACTTTGAATGGTGCTCAAATGAATTATTCAAAAATTGAAAAAGATTTGCTTGTTGCATCCCTGCTCCTGAAAGCAACCAAGTAATAACATTTGGTCATTCTGAACCATTTGGTGACCACTTTTCATCAAGAAAAGCCACTGCAAAAATCCTGTAGTGTGGATTTTACTGGCCCACACTTTTCTAAGATGTTCATGCCTTTTGTTTAACTTGTGATTGATGTCAAAGATTGGGAAATGTTTTAAAAAGAAACATAATGCCTGTAAACCCCATTCTCATGATTGAAATTTTTGACTGTTGGGAAATTGATTTTATGGGACCATTCCCCCTTTCCTTTGGCTATCTATACATTTTAGTGGTAGTAGAATATGTATCCAAATGGGTTGAGGCAATTCCATGCCGAAATAATGATCAACAAACGGTGATCAAAATTTTCAAAGAAAATATTTTGTCCCGGTTTGGAGTTTTTAAAGAAATCATAATTAATGGGGCTGCTCATTTTTGCAATCGTCCTTTATGGAATTTTATGAAAAAATATCTGATTTTTCATAAAATTGCAACCCCTTATCACCCACAGACTAGTGGACATGCCAAATTAGCTAATCGGGAGATCAAATTAATTTCAGAAAAAAAGGTAAACCCAGACCACAAAGATTGGCCGTCAAGACTGACGGATGCACTATGGGATATCGTACTACTGTTAAAACAATTTTGAGCATGTCTTCCTATCGATTAGTCTATGAAAAACCATGTCACTTACTTGTGGAATTGGAACATAGGGCATACTGGGTCATTAAAGCAATGAATTTTGACCTGGACAAGGCTGGACTATCAAGAAA
>CM042196.1:17628849-17639300 GCA_023539305.1 Ilex asprella
AAGAAAGTAAGAGCATCAATGTAACGACAAGAACATAAAGTGCATGAATTTAACAATACAAGTAGGGAATTAAACTTCCCAACTATAATGAAGATGAAGACCAGTAGGGAATTAAACTTCCCAACTGGAATAAATACTTGAATTGAAAGAGTTGGAATGTAAAGACTTGAATTAAAAGAACTAGAAAGTAAATACTTGAATGAAATACTAAAAATACATGAAAAAGACTAACTATTCTTCAAGAGGAGAGCTCTTGATCTCTCCCCAAAAAGTTCTCTTCAAAGGCTCCCAAAGAGGGGAGTATATATAGGCAGGTAAGAGCAAGGGAGGGGTGAAAGAATAGTGCTGGACGAGTCAAAGGGAAAACTGAAGTTCAGACAAAGAATCAGGAATTCTGCAGTCTGTCCGTGGGAACGGTTCAAAAGGTCCCTTCCGTTCGAACGTGAAGGTTGTTTTGCCTGTATGTCTGTGTTGATTTTCAGGCTTCACGTGGGTTGGAGTCCTTTGTAGGGCCGTTCATTCACCTACTCTCTACAGCTATCAGAGTCTTCAGCACTTCAGACTTGGTCTATCATGGCACCCATGTGCCTGAGGGTCTTTCTTCAAGCTTGGGCGTCTGCACTCGCGAAGTATTCCATTCAGCCTGATCGTGTCAGCATTTCCAATGTCGTTCGAACGTGATGATGCGTTCGAACGGGGTGATGCGTTCGAACGAGGCTTGGTGTTCGAACGTTAGGTTTTAATCTCCAAGATTTGCAACACTTTTTTGCCTCATCTTCCTGGTTCAGAGGGGGCGTTCGAACGTTGATCTCCGTTCGAATGTTCTTGATGTCCTCGAATTTTTTCCTTTCTTGATCAAATGCTGCAGTTACACTTAAATGTTGTATTTATTGTCCTTGACCCTTTTCCTCACTTTAGCACCTGAAACATCATCATTTGAACTCCATCAAAGTATAATTAGTGCAGACAAAGCACAATAAAATGTTATAATTGAATGCCAATCATACCCCCTCGGAATGGCCACAATGAATAAGTACAAAGCCAGAATGAGGAGGTAGAGAGGAATGATTTCTTCCCCTATCAACAAGAAAGGAAAGAACAATACTGGCAGCAGCGCTTCAAGGGTATCTATCAAGAGCTCAGGCATATGAAGGAGGCGGTGAGGGGTAAAGCTCCAATGACGATGTATGCCCTAGTGCAACACACTGACTCGTCATTCACCTCTGGGATGCTACACTTTCCCCTCTCTCTGAAGTTTAGAATGCCACAAATTGAGGCTTTTGATGGAACGAAAGATCCCTTAGATCGCATCAATACCTACAAAAACCAAATAGAGTTGCATGGATACTAGAACCCTGTGCGTTGCAGAGCTTTTGCCATCACGTTAAAGGGCTCTCCCTTAGGGTGGTTTCATAGGCTCCCCTTGAAACGATCTCCTCATTCAAAGAGCTATCTATATCCTTTGTATCCCACTTCATTAGAGCTCGAATTTACAAAAAACCAAGTTACCATTTGTTAAACGTGAAGTAAGGATCCCATGAAAACCTGAGGTCTTATGTCAAAGGTTCAATTCGGAGTCACTGAAAGTGGACGTCCCAAACAAAAAATTTGCCATTACCGCTTTCATAGCGGGACTGGGAGTACAGTCCAAGGACCTGATGCTTTCCATATCAAAGAACCCTCAGGCGAGCATGGTCAAGGTGCTGGCTAAGGCAGAGAAGTACATCAATGGCGAGGAGGTCCTTCTCTCAAAGGTAGGAAGCTCTTCCATACAAAATGAGAAAGGAAATGGAGAAAGAAACAGGGACCAAAGTCCCAGAAAAGAAAAAAGAAGAGATAAGTCTCCAAGAAGAGACAAAGATCAGTACCCTAAGAGAAGGGGAGACATAAGGGATCGCTTAGGCCTTCCCCAACCAGAATTGTAGCCAAGGCACGTACCTCGGCAGCTACCTCCTCTCACCGTAGTGATATCATAGATTTTTTATGAAGTACAAAATGAGAAATTCCTGAGGTGGCCACCCCGGATGAAAGCAGATCTAGTCAATAGGGATCCCACCAAGTAATGTGAGTACCATAGGGATCATGGCCACCACACGGATGATTGCATTCAACTGAAGAATGAGATTGAGTTCCTAATCCAACGAGGGCAATTACGCCATTATGTTGCCCATAACAGTAAGAACCAAGCTCTTCAACCTCTATAACCTCGGTAACAAACCCAGCTCAACATTAGCAACGTCTATGGGAAATCAGGGTGATATCTGAAGGGTTTGCAGGAGGTAGAGAGTCCAGCTCAGCCAGAAAGGCCCACCTGCGCAAAATTAAAGCTGGCGAGGCTTTGGAGGTATATACTGTCTCCAAGGTAACATGATTGAACACCGCCATATCTTTCTCTGATTCGGACTTGGAAGGCTTTCAACATACCCATGATAATCCACTAGTAACAAGAGCTACTGCAGCTAGCAGGATAGTTCATCGCGTTCTGATCGATAACAGGAGCTCTGCGGATATTATTTTTGCCTCTACATTCGATAAAATGGGCATAGGCAAAGAAAAATTAGAGCCAGTTAGTGCTCACTTAGTGGGATTTTCAGGGGAGAGGGTGTTTCCTCGGGGGTCAATCCAGCTTGTGCTCACTATAGGGGATCCCCCATGTCAAGCCACCACCCCTGTAAATTCCTAGTGGTAGACTCCCCATCTACGTACAACATGCTGCTAGGAAGGCCTTCCCTCAATGTCATGATGGGTATCCCCTTTGTCTATCACCTGGTTATGAAATTTTCTACATAAAATAGAATTGGAGTGGTCCGAGGAGACCAACGTATGGCCAGAGAATGCTATACCACCTCGATGAAACAGAAAGAAGTTGAGAGCATCCAATTGGATGAGCTCGACATGAGAGATGAGCTAGACACCATACCAATGTCATCAGAAGATCTAGAACCTGTTCAACTTGACGAGGAGCCAGAGCATCTTGTTTACATCAGATCTAAACTAAGCAGAAAAATTAAGGTCCTTCTTATCCAGTTCCTAAAAAAGAACATGGAAGTGTTTGTCTGGAAGCCAGAAGACATGGAAGGGATTAACCCCTCAATTATCACGCATAAACTAAGCGTGAATCCCACTTGCAAACCCATCAAGGAAAAACGAAGGAGCTTTGCTCCCGAATGCCATAAGGCAATTAATGAGGAGGTCAACAAACTACTTGGTTAGCAAATGTGGTACTTGTTAAGAAAACCAATGGCAATTGGAGACCATGTATTGATTTCACTGATCTCAATCTAGAATGCCCGAAATATAGTTTTTCCTTGCCCCGGATTGATTTAATAGTGGATGCTACGGCTGGGCATGAGCTCCTTAGCTTTATGGCTGCCTTCTCAGGCTATAATCACATCAGAATGAACCCTAGCGACCAAGAGAAGACCTTTTTTGTGACTAAACAGGGAACATAATGCTACCAAGTCATGCCTTTTGGATTGAAGAATGCTAGAACCACATACCAACGATTGGTGAATAGGATGTTCCAAAAGCAAATCGGGATATCCATCGAAGTCTATATTGATGATATGTTGGTAAAATCACTAAAGTCAGAGCTCTATATCCAACATCTAGCAGAATCATTTCGGGTCCTCAAGGAGTGCAAGATGAAACTGAACCCAGTAAATGCGCCTTTG
This sequence comes from Ilex asprella, assembly GCA_023539305.1. Taxonomy (NCBI): domain Eukaryota; kingdom Viridiplantae; phylum Streptophyta; class Magnoliopsida; order Aquifoliales; family Aquifoliaceae; genus Ilex; species Ilex asprella. Next base: position 17,632,524 of record CM042196.1, read on the forward strand.
GGGTGTCAGCGGGAAAATTCATAGGCTTTATAGTCAACCGAAGAGGAATTGAAGCCAACACAGAAACTGTTAAAGTAGTACTCGATATGCAACCATCATCTAACCCAAGAAAGATTCAACACCTGACAGGTAGAATAGCTACCTTGAGTTGCTTTGTGTCCAGATCAAGTAATAAATGTTAACCCTTCTTTCAAGTCCTAAAGAAGGCATTCCAAAGGGATGCATAGTGTAAAGAAGCGTTTAAAGCATTGATGGACTATCTCAGCTCACCTCCTGTTATAGTAACTCCCTTGGAGGGAGAAGTACTTACTCTCTACTTAGCTGTATCAGATTTCTCAACCAGCGCAACACTATTAAGGGAACAAAACAGAGCTCAACAGCCAGTCTACTACTGTAGTAGAGCTCTGAGGGGGGCAGAGGAAAGATATGTTATGACACCCCAAAATTCGGGGTGCCTTTTTAAACCGTTGGCCACTCGTCAACCCGCGAAAATAAAATTTCTTTTCTCAATTCCTGACTTTAAGTCCAAACAAATTCCCTTAAGTGGGACTTTAATGCATGTGTAAATTCCGTGTTCTTTTTGTCATTTAATTCATCTGAGGAGTTAGGTACCTCAAAATACTTCATTTTGAGTCCATTAGCATCCTTTGAATCAAGGAAGACAAGATCAAAAAGTGTGCAAAACAAATATAAAAATTCAGCATCTTTTGGCACTACTGGTACACCGTACCGATACGCAATAGTACTGGTACGCAGTACCGGTACGTCGAACTCTCTGGAGTAAGTCGTACCAGTACGTAACCGTACCGGTACACTGTACCGGTACTGCCTACCCAGAATTTTCGATTTCGTCCATTTTTTGTTTCCAACTCATTCCAAACTTTATTAAAACTAACCCAACACTTACATAACATGTAATTCAGCATTTCACAAGGTTCATACAAAGTTTGTTGCAACATTTGAATGCAATCTCATTTAATTACATACCAAAAGCAAATATTCATTTCAATTTTTCATTTTTTGTCAAAATGAGCCACATTTCGGTTTCTTCATCCTTGAGGCTCAAAGTGAGAGCCATCCACCGGCACAAACCCTACACCTGAAATTATTTTCCATAAAGGGTGAGCTACGCTCAATAGAGAACCTCCTAAATAGGTTACTCCCCAACCTAAATGGACATGAAATGTTCACATGCAATCATTCCACCATTCTCATATTCCAAACACTTATATGCCATCAATGTTAGAAATTTGCAATGCAATGATATGGGATGAGATGAGACTCACTTCCTATGACCAACTCGGGCCTTTTCCGGCCCTTCGACACATGCAAGTTGCAATCAAGCAATTGCCCGTCATCCTTGATTCCAATCCCTTCCCGACTCTCCTACACATGCAATATCTCATGCGTATCAATCCGTCATTTATGTTACACATCAAATGACATTTTCAATCCGGGGTCTTGTATGGGGTGAATATTTATGGACTTACACCAATGGTACCCAACCGACACGGGATTTATGGACTTTCACTAACGGTCCCGCGTACACCGACACATTTTATGGACTAATACCAACGGTAGTGCGTATCCAATTATCGGGACTTACACCCGAGGGATCTTCTAGCCCTTCTTGCTAACCTCGACCCTCAACCATACAAATCATGCGACTCGGCCAAGTTATCGACTTAGCTTACTCGAGCCCACATGTCATCCACCCATGTGGTGTATGACTACTTCCATGCACAACCACCTATTTTATGCAATGTCTCATGACAACTCTACATCGATGTTCAATATTCAATGTATGCCATATGAATCATTTCATGCCCAATTCATACAATCTATGACAAAGTATATCATAAAACATATAATTTCATAACTTCCATTGTCAATAAACAATTTTGCATTTGTCAACATTACATCTAAACTCGGTTCACAAGCATGTATCTCATATTGAGCAAATAACATGCTTTCAAATAAAGGTATTTTATAAATACATACCATGCCCACACTTTCACACAATTCAAGAAGTCAAATTTAGCAATTTTTACATACCCATTTCAAGATAGAAGATATTCTACCTACTTTCAATACCCATTTGCTCAAAATCAATTTCATAGGCAAGTCATATATATCTATATAAACCTACCCATTTCATTTAACATTCTAGGTTGTGAATACCACCCAAGTAGGAAAATTCCCTACCTCTTGTAGCGTGAGGGAGCAACCTTAGGAGTCCCAAAAATTCACCTAAGCTCAATCCCAAACTTCCCCCAATTTTTTTGTTTTCTCACCTTCGGTGAAAACCCTCCTTTATGGTGTGTACGCGTAGCCCGTGTTGAGGAGAACGACTTTGCTTCTTGACTCGTGTGTCCGTAGATCGTAGAGAGAAGTTTGAGATTCCTTCTCCTTCCCTCTCCTCTTTATCGGCTGAAACCGGCTGAACAAAATGGGAGAAAAATCTGATTTTTCCTCCTATTTATAATTTTAGAACACTTGGCCCTTATTGCGCCACACGTCCCTTTTTATTCTGGGTCCGTTTTCATCCTGAAACGATTAAATTTTGCTCCGGTTCAAGTTCAAAATATTTTTAATTTGTCTTAACTTCATTTACTTTAAAAATCTTATAATATTCCCAAAAAAATTCGTATGTGGGTCTCCCGGGGTCCGACCACCTCGTAAAATGTAAAAAATTTGACTATCTCGAAATTCGATGAAATTTGGCATTGTCACTAGATTTTGCGAGACGAATCCAACGGTGAAGTCCGTTTCGTCATCCGAGGTCTAGAAAATTTCAGGTTTACAACCCGAATTATTGTGACAATTTACCGTTTTGCCCTTTATTATTAAAAATTCAAATTTACCCGGGTTTTTATATATCCTAAAATGGAAAAGCCTGTTTTAGCTCTTCTTACAACTGCTAGGAGACTTAGGCCCTATTTTTAAGCTCATACTATTGAGGTTCTAATAGATTAGCCGATGAAGCAAGTGTTACATAAACCATAGCCTTCTAGAAGGCTAGTTAAGTGGAATGTAGAACTTAGTGAGTATGATATCAGATATAAGCCAAGAACTTTAATCAAAGGGTAGATTTTGGCAATTTTATCGCAGCATTTACAACAGCGGCACCCATGGGGATAGAGGCAATTCAACTAGTACCTGACCTTCCCACGTGAAAACTTTCAGTATATGGAGATGCCAATGCTCAAGGAACGGGTAGGCTTAATTCTAACTTCTCCTGACAGGATAGACATTGAATACGACCTCAGGTTCAGGTTTAAGGCTTCAAAGAACGAGGCAGGGTATGAGGTCATCATCGCGGGACTCAATCTCACTCACTCGATGGAGGCAGAGTAGCTGGAGGTCTGTAGTGATTCCCAGCTCATAGTAAAGCAGGTAGAAGAGTCATATGAAGCTAAGGGTGAGAAAATGGCCCTTTATCTCAGGAAGGTATAGGAATTAATTAAGAAGTTTGTGCAAGTTAAGATTAGGCATGTTCCCAGATTTGAGCACTCACAAACGGATGCTTTGGCAAGGCTTATAACTGTTTCGCAAGAGAACTTGGACAGGTAGTGGAACCATCAGTAAATGTTGAGGAAGAAGAAGTGCTCCCAGTTTTAGCCCAGCCGGGCTAGGTGGATCGCATCATGGGGTACATATGGGATGGAGCCTTACCAGAAGATCCCAAGGAAGCTACAAAGTTGAGAGCCAGGTGAGCTAGATTTTTTATTTTACAAGGAAATCTGTACAAAACGAGGTTTCTCAGCACCTCTCCTTAAATGAATGGAAGACGAAGATGCTAACTACAAGCTCAAAGAAGTTCACGAGGGAATTTGCGACAATCACATCGGAGCTCGAGTTTTGGTAAGAAAAGCATTGAGGCAGTGATACTATTGGCCCACTATGCTCAAAGGCGCCACATATTTGGTTAAGAAATGCAAGGTCTGCCAAGTACCCGACAATATCCCCCATTGCCCACCCGAGTTATTGACCTCGGTGGCAAGCTATTGGCAATTCCAACAATGGAGATTGGATATACAGGGACCGCATTCCCACCAGTATGGGAGAGAGTAAGTTTGCCAATATAGGAGTGGATTATTTCACCAAATGGTTAGAGGTAGAACCCTTGGCAATATTCATCGAACAGAAGGTTCAAAACTTCTTTTGGAGATCGATAATCTGTAGGCTTGGAGTTCCCACAGCTGTCGTATCTGACAATGGGAAGTAGTTTAAAAATCTAAAATTTAAGAAATTATGTGTTGAGCTAGGAATAAAGAACTATTTTTTAGCTTCGGCTCATCCTCAATCTAATAAGCAAGTAGAGGTCACCATCAGGACCATAAAAACAACCCTGAAGACCAAGTTGGAAAACCTAAAAGGTAAGTGGGTGGAGTGATTGATTATTTTACCTCACCTCCATTAACCCCTAACTACTATCCCTCAAACTATGCAATGTATGTGCGAAGGGAAGGATTTCTCTCCCTTGGGATAGTGTCAAAAGAAAGGGCAAGGAGGAAGGAAAATGGGATGATGTTAATATGAGATGTTAATGCACAAAAATGCTCTTCAATCGCAAGGAGACTTTCATGGGTCGTGTTTTACTTGGAAGAGTATTCCAAGGTCGTATCCACGGGGAATGAAGTAAACCAATGTGAAGGTGATTTGATGAAAATGAAAGTGTAAAAATATTTTTTCTTTGAGAGTTGTTTGGTGAAGTGTGTGCCAATGAGAAAACAAGTGTTGGAAATCCCTAGAGGTTACTCCAGTAGGTATACAATCTCAACTCAAACCATTCCTCCGATCGAGCATGAATGAACGATTGATTCATGGCAAGCCGAGGATGAGGTCGGTGAGTATCTAAGCATAAACAGTGACTAGGCCTATGGTTTATCTAAGACTCACAAAATCATCCACCTTCAACCCAGTCAAACCGAACCATTGGTCTTTGAAGAGAGGAATAAAAATGAGTCGAAATCATATACCCAAGAAGAGGTTCCCTTTGGTTTTGCCAACTAAGAAAGTTAGTTACACATACTTAAAATGGAAATAACAATGAAATGGAAGTGCAATGTAATGAAATGAAGATCTAAAGTAACTAAATGCAATAACTCATAATCTAGGAGTGAAAGAGAAGCAAAACCATTTTTAGATCTATGGAAAATGAAAAACTTGAAATATTAATGGTGAAGCATTAATGAGAGCATTAAACTAAGAACCAACATAAAGAAACTAGCATTAATGACACTAAATGAAGTTCTAAAGATCATTAGAAGAGATTACAAGCCAATGCAATGAACAACACATGAAAAACATAATTTTCTCTCTCTAGAAACTACTATTCATCATCATCTATACCTGGAGCTTCTCTCTATATATTCCATACAATACCATCCATCAACAATCTACACTCCCCCCTTTTCTTTTATCCAAAACGTGCCTCCATAGCTCTGGGTAGCCTGGGGTGTCCCTTTCATCCAAGGGTTGTAGGGGCATGGGTTGGACAAGGGTGTGCAGAGATTTTCTGCAAACCCAGCTTCTTCCTCTTTCTCTTTCTTCATTGATGAGCAAAGTTCCAAACATCCAATCCATGGTGAGAACAAGGTGAATAGTATTATGGGCGTGTCAGGGGAGTATGGGAGAACTGATGGTGGGGTCCACAAAGCAGCTGGAAAAGATCTGTAAAATTTTGGGTCTGTCAGGCGAAGCATACCGGTATGCGTACCAGTACGGCGAACTCCATTAGGTTTAATGTACCGGTATGCGTACCGGTACGGTCAACTCCAGTAGGTTTAGCATACCGATATGCGTACCGGTACGGTCAACACCCGTAGCATCATGGTACCGGTACGCGTACCAGAACAGTTTAACTGGTTTTATGATTGTCTGTTCTTCCCCTCTCCTGAGCTATCTCCATGCTAGCTTTTTCATCCTCATTCCACTCAACTAGGTTGGGGGGGCCTTAGGAAGGCTATTTTGCACATCCTTTACCTGCAAACATCAACTGCCCTAGTTAAGAACACATTTAGCCAAACTCTTATCCTTTAATCACAAAAATTATTCAATTAATCAATGATTAGCACATTGAATCATACAATATTTTGTGCTAATCACGCCCCCAACTTATGTTTTTCTAGTCCCTTAGCAAAAAAAAACAAAATCAATCTCAATGCAAAATAATGGACCAACATATAGCAATTCATCTACAAATCAGAAAACAAAATCGTAATGCAATTCACAAAATAAAAATGGAAACAAACTGTGATATTTCATTACTGTGGTTCAATTTGGAGTACATAGAGTCAAATATCAAAAAGAGATAAAAGTTGGCCTATTTCCTACAACTTCTTCTACTAGGCCAAGAACAACTCCATCTTATTGACCTATACTCCAACTCAAAAAAAAAAAAGAAAAACGAACAAAACTACACATCCTACTGCTCCTCCCCATCTCCTTCATCATTGTCATCATCCTCTACAAACTCTTCACCTTTTTCATAATCCCCCTCCACCCCAAATTCTTCAGACTCATCAGAATTGATATCATCCTCTTCCTCCTCTACACCAACAGTTGTGGAGGAGGGAGGGGTCGGAGGATCAATGACAGGTGAGGGCTCTCTTGGTATAGGCCTTCCAGGAAAGTTGTGCACGAACAATTGTCTCATCGTTGCCTCTATGGTATCCAAGCGCTGGGGAATTGAACACTCTAGTGCAATAGTCGATGGTCCAGTCGATGACGATGCACCCGGGGCCCTGATTGATTGAAAATAATGTCGTTTCC
>CM042196.1:17674076-17695026 GCA_023539305.1 Ilex asprella
TTGTAGATCTAGATGTCTTCTATATTGTGTCAAAATTTCAGTTCAATCGGACAGTTGGATCAAAGTTTATAACAATTCTACAAAAACTGGTCTGAAGCAGACAAAGTGTATCAGTACGCAACTGGTGTGCCGAACTCCAGTAGCTAATGAGTACCAGTACGCCATGCATGAAGTGCCCAGAACGCCTGCAAATCATGCTTCACTTCTTTGGGGGTCACACCATTGATTCTCCCACTTGCCCTTGACTTTCCTCACACATCTACAAGCCTTCTACACCATGCTTGAAGACTTTGGAGGCACTGGCATTAATGGGGATGAGAAAGAAGGGGGCTGCCATGGTGTGTTGCAGGCTTGGCTTGTCTTAGCCTTTGCAATGCATCCATTTAGCCTCCTATGGATGGGAGGCCTACACACACCTTGGGGCACCACCATGGATGAAATTGCAAGGCTCACACTTCATATATTCAGCATTCACAAGCATTTCAATGGGGTGGGTACCTAAGCTTAGGAGTATTCTTAGCTCAGTGAAGAAGATGATGAATAGAAGATAGAAATTTTATGTTATTGCATTTTCTTCAGCCATGTAATTGTCGTAAGTTGTACTTCTCTTGTAATCTTTATTTCTTGCATTGTAATCTCTTTTAATTCCAGTGTAATCAAGATTTATTCAATGTTCTTGCATTTCCATAATCTTTGATGGGTTTGAATTTTCTTCTTTGCAACTTTTCCATTTTACTTTTAAATGAACTTCTCTTTGTAGTTTACCATTTCTTAACATTAATACAAGTTCTAAGTTTCATTTTCATCTTATTTTCATTTCCATTTCCTTTACTTGTCCCTTTGCATTATAAATGCTTTTACTTTAAACATGAATGGCTAGAGCTTTAAGTTGACTAATCCAAGGGAGAAGTGCTATTGGGTATGCCAAATCAACTCACCTTCTTTCCTCCTCTTAGAGTATGATGGTTCGGTTTGACTTGGTTGAGAGTGAATGTAGTTGTGAGTCTTTGATATCTCATAGGCCTGGTAATAGGTTATGCTTGGATCCTCACATCCATCTCGTCCCTAGCTTTGCACAAATCAATCGTTCATCTAAGCTCTATTCAAGGAAGGTTGCGAGTTGATTTGGGATTCCCATTAGAATGAACCATTCGAATTAGCCAATACTTGTTTTATTTCATTTTCCTCAAAATTTCACTAACAAAACTCAAAACAAAAAGATTTTTACACTTTTCTCTTTTTTACAAAATCACCTTCACGTAATCCCCCTCCTTCCCCGAGGAGACGACCTTGGAACACTTATTCCAAGTAAAACACGACACTCAATAGACTCCTTGCACTTGGGAAGCATTTTTCTTCTTACATTCTCCATTTCATACATTTTATTTCCACTATTCCGTTGCCCTTTCATTTGACATCATTCCGAGGGAGAGTGACACTCCCTTCACACATACACTATACACACTTTGAGAGTGATATCCGAAGAATAGGAAAACTACAACAATTTCCATCAAGCAGATAGTAAGAATTACCTGATCTACCGGCTCAGTCTAAGTAGTGATGACATAGACTGGCCCCTAGGGTCCTGATGTCCCGGCCTATAAGCCCTATCCTCAACCATGACCTATACCTTAGTCCATCTGGCTTGATTGCGGAGTCCCCGTTCGAGAAATGGTAGGGGCTTGTGTAGCACCCTGGAACTGACTTTCCTAGCCCATGGTGGGGTAGGAAGCAATGAAATAAGTCTATGGATGCCCCAATGATGATTGGGACTGAGATGCCCCATAGCTCTGAGATCCCTTCATTTGAGGATAATCCCGCTTCATGTGATCCGGATGGTGGCATATGAAATATGTCTTCTGGCTTGTTAATCTAACATGATTTATGTCATACACCCAAGTATAAGTGATCAAATTTTAATATTTCTCAGTTAAATCCGATGTCAAACCCACAAGGAGCTAATTGTCGGTATTAAAAGCAAAAAAGGTAAAATTGTTGTGCGCACAGTATGCGACGTAACAGTTTATGGTGTGAGCTTAGAATTGTCAAATAAACACTTAACTAAAACTTGGAAAAAATTTGATAAAATGTACTCTTCAGTGTGAGGATCCAACATGCTTAATATTTTTTATTTATGAAAATGTCACATTACCACAATTAACTCCCATTTTATTAAAAAATTAACTAGTAGGTTTGATGAATATTGAACCATAACACAACAACTGGTTATGTTAGCTAGAAGGTGTATGTACTATGCATCAATAAAAAAAACCCTAGTAAACCCAAAGGTGAACCATTAAAAAGGTTTACTCTTGCTATTTAATCGGCAAGTTGATGATTTAATGATGGTAGAGTTTTGGTTTATGCATTGAATCAAAAACATTGGCCATGGCGAGATTTAACCCATCTATAACCAATCTCCCAACTGTTACATAAACCCCAACTACGTGCATAACCATATCATGCATGAAGTACGTAATAATAATAGATAAAATGGTATGTATCGATAGGCTTTGCTTAGTGTTCATAACCATGAGCATATTATAAATGTAACCATCCATCAACTAAGGGAGGTCTAAACATTCACGCATAAATAAAACATAAAAATTTTCATAACTTAAACAATATTACACGTGCATTCACCATTCACTGAAGAGCGTAAATGGACTACTCACACCTCATTGCTATAGATGAACAAAAGGAGTGAGATGATCCTTTTACAACCGAAAACAAAATACAAAAAGTCCTTCCCCGAGGAATAGTTGAAACACTACTACTCTTATTATCAGCTAAAGCACAAAAGTGAGAGAGGTTTAAACCTCATAATAGAAAGGATAAATGAAAATGTAGAAGTAGAGAAAATTCTAGTAGAGAAGTGATTAGGGCTAGGCTCCGCTTGTTTTCTGGCTAGAACACTCACTGCAGTCTCCCTTTCTCCCTTTCTTTCCTCTTTTCTCTCCTATCTTGCACTGGACTGAGCTCTCTTGACCTTCCCTAAAAAATGAGTTGAAGAGGTTTATTTAAAGGCATTGGTAGAGGGGTGTAAGGCGGCAGACACCCAAACCATCCAATCATATCAAGTTATTGCTAAATTTGACCAACGGGAGAGGAGAGGAGAGGAGAGAGAGTTGAGGAAAATTAAGCACCGTCCAGAAGCCATCACTACCGTCTGGACAGTAGCATTTCTCTAGTTTTGTAACCTTGGCAGCGTCCTTGTTTGACTTGTTGACTTGGCAATTACACTTGACTCATCTTCTTCATTTAGCCTTTACACTTTGATCCTCCTAATTTTTTGTATTTTTTCTTGAAACCTTTGCAAAATGCATAAATTACGCATTAACCCTAATGCTTTATAATTTAATCATTTTACCCTAATTTACGCACATAACTAACCCTAAATCTAGAATCAATTATGAAATTTTTTAGGGTTAATCACCTACCTAGTAGGAAGCCCTGAAGTTTCTCCTGTATTGGGAGGATTGTCCTTGTCCTTGTCCTTGGCCTTGATAGCCACAGCCATGTTGATGCACTTGTGGGGTAGAAGTCTTTTGCTTATTTCCCGAACAAGATGGAGAGGATTGACCCTCCTCCTTGTCCTTAGCACCCACTTCCCGTATGCCTCTTGCCTCTTGCATCTTCCATCTTCCATCTCTCTCTCAATGGTCATGGCCAACTCGGCCATTGAGTCCAAATCTAGTAGGCAATGGCCCATAATCTTCCTCTGGATGGATAACCTCCTCACTTTGCCCAAGTCTTTGGTCACATAATCATTGGCAAAATGGGTTAACTGGGTGAACTTAGCCATATATTCCATCACTGTCATAGTCCCCTACTTTAAATCTAAGAATTCTCGAGCATTCTCTTTGTCGAACAGCTGGCGTAAAGTACTTGCCCATGAAGAGCTCACATAACTCTCCCCAAGTCTTTGCCTCAACATTCTTCAAGGCCTTTGCCCATTCCCACCATAGATGGGCCTCCCCCTCAAGCTGGAACATAGCAAACCTTATCTTAGTAGTATCGGGTGTGATTTCCCTAGCCTCTAAGATCCTATCAACTTGTTGGAACCAATGGTCAACCACCATCGGACCCGGCCCTCCCATTAAAGCTGGTGGCTCATGTGCCTTGAACTTTTAGAGATTACTTGAGCCCACGTTGGCACTAGCTTGTGCAAAGGTATTAGCCATTATGCCTATAGCTTCCATGAAGACTTGTTAGTCACATATCAGTGATGGTTGGTTGTTGTTCTACCCACTTTCTCAACTATCCTAATGTCCTTTTCATCTATTTGTCATCTACAGGCACGTAAGATAGCAATAAAGCGCTAACCTAATATCCCAAAGTAGGGAAAAAGTCAAAACATTGAGAATTTCCTCTCCTTGTCTCACTAGTAGGATGTGTGCCACCCACCAGTAGACACCCATGCCATGACTTTCTCGTTCCATCTTTTTCAACCCCAAGGTTATGTTCTTGAACCCTAGTGTCTCATTTCCATACACATTTAATCATGCATATAATTCATATAGCACATAACATGTAGCATTTAAAGAACATAACATGCAATGTATAATGGATACAATAGCCTAGACCCATGCCCTACAAGTCCTAGGTAAATCCAAAACCTAGGCTCTAATACCAAGCTGTGACACCCTAGAATTCGGGGGTCTTTTCTTAACCCGTTGATCACCCATCAACTAGCGAAAATACTCGTGCATGCCGTATAACCCAACACCACATCATCATAAAACCATTCTAAAGTCCAATATCCATCAATTTATCATCAATATTACTCCATTTACATCATTTGAATAAAAGGGCTCAAGAACCAAAGGTGTAGAAAAGTGATTTCAAATTTTTAAAAATTTTGCAGGAGGTACCAGTAGCTTGTGTACTTAGTACCAGTAGCTGAGCCTTCTGCCATCGAGTAATTGGTAGTTGTGAACCTAGCTATTGCTTGATTGTTTTCCGTTGTGTTCCTTAACATCCAAACATGAACCCTCAAAGTGTGTATGGTGTATGTGTGTGGGTTAGTGTCACTCTCACTCGGGTTCAATGCAAGGAATGGGAAAATGGGTGTGTGAAATGAAATGTGTGTGTGTGTGAACAAAAGTGCTCCCCAAGTGCAGAGAGACTTTCGAGTATCGTGTTTTACTTGGATATTATATTCCAAGGCCTTCTCCTCAGGGAAGGAGGAGAATCATTTTGAAGGTGATTTTGGTAAAAAGGGTAAAGTGAAAAAATCTTTAAGTTTCAGTTTTTGGTGATTGCGTTTTTGCTAAAAATGAAATGGAACAAGTGTTAGCTAATATGAATGGGTCGTTCCAATGGGGATTTCAAATTAACTCAAGACCTTCCTCCAATGGTGCCTAGATGTTCGATTAATTCGTAGGAAGCGGGGGACCAAAATGAAGGTCAGGGCTCAAGAACACCCCATGACAAGTCTATGGTGTATCAAGAACTCACAATCACGTCCACACTCAAGCTAGTCAAACCAAATAATAGTGCACTACGAGGAGGAATGAAAATGAGTTGAAGTAGCATACCCAAGGGGAATTTTCCCTCGGATTAGCCAACTAAAAGCTTAGCTACTCATATCTAAAGCAAAGATATAAATAAAATGAAGTGACATTGTAAAGAAATAAAAAATGGAAATTATTTTAATACTAAACGAAGAATAGAGACATTCAATACCCATTTTAAAACTTGGAATGAAGAAAACTTCTTGCAACAATGGTGAAATCCAAAATGTAGAATTAAACTTGAATTGTACTTGTAATAATTGACATTAAATGAAGTTTACCAAAGTCTTACAGGAACTAGAAATGAAAATGGATGGAAGGAATGCAAAAACATAAACTTCTCTGTCTAGAACTTCATCTTCTTCCTTGCAGCTTATCTTTCTACAATGCAATGTGTCTTGTATATTCTTGTATGGAGCTCTATGTTTTGTCCATGGAGGTACCCAAGCTCTGTGTGATAGGCCTCCCATCAATAGGGGCTGAGTGGATGGTTTAGGCAGGCTAGCATAGGCCAAGCCTCCACTCCCAGGCTTCACCTTTTCTCTTTCTCCTTATTAATGTCCCAACCTCCAAAGTCTAAGCTAGGGTTGTGATGCCTCTAAAAACGGAGGTCATTTTTAAACCGTTGACCAACCGTCAACCCGCGGAATATACCCATGAATGTCGCACAATCCGACATCACACTAATAGTAACCTTTTTACTAGAATTATAACTCACACGTGCTACCCGTGATTCCTTTAATCATTTAATTCAACCGAGGTCCTATGTGCCTCAAAATACCTCATTTAATGTCCTTTTATATCATTTGAACTAAAAGAATCAAAGTCCAAATCCACGACAAAACAATTTTAAAATTTAAGATTTTTGTAAAATCTTCCAAAAGGTTTTGATCGACCTTCCGGAAGGTTTTGCCTACTGGAAAAGTTCTTCTGGAAGGTTTTCATTAACCTTCCAGAAGGTTTTACCTTCTAGACAGAAATTTACGTTAACCTTCAAGATCTTCTGGAAGGTTTTGCCCACTAGAAGGATTTTACCTTAACTTTCGAGATCTTCCGGAAGGTTTTGTTCGACCTTTTGGAAGGTTTTACCTACTAGAAAGGATTTTACCAAATTTTTCCCTTAACCTTCCGGAAGGTTTTTATCGACCTTCTGGAAGGTTTTGTCTATATTTTTCACAAATCCTTCCTTTTTCATTTCAATCCATTCCAATCAATTCCACAACCAACCAAAACATGTTTATTAAGGTTTTTCCACCTAAAACATGATCCATACTAGTTCCATTACATACAATTTCATATATTTACACATCAAAATAGAATTTTAACAAAAAATTTACACAATGAACTATAAAAGCCACTAATCAGCTTCCTTCATCCATGAGGCTCAAAGTCTGAACCATCCACCTGCACGAACCCCGTCCTGAATGTTTTCCCATAAAGGGTGACCTACGCTCAATAGAAGATTTCCTAAATAAGCTACTCCCCAACACAAATGCACATGAAATACTCACATGCAACCACTTCACCATTTATACATTCCAAACATAAATATGCTATCAATGTTTGAAACTAACAACACAATGCTATGAATGAGATGAAACTCACTCTCAATAACCAACTTGAACACTTCCCGGATTTTTGACACATGCAATTGCTAATGTGCACTTGCCTGTCATTCATGATCCCGAGCCCTCCCCAACTCGCTAACATATGAAATTTCTCATGTGAACAATTCCGTCATTTATGTTATACACCAAATGGCATTTTAAATTCAGGGTCTTGTATGGGGTGAGTATTTATGGACTTACACCAACGACACACAACTGACATGGGATTTATGGACTTCCACCAATGGTCCCGCGTACACCGACACACTTTATGGACTAATACCAACGGAAGTGTGTATCCAAATCACCAGGCCTTACAGCCGGGGGATTTTCTAGTTCTTTTTGCTAACCCCAACCCTCAATCCCTTGTAAACCGTGCGACTCGGCCAAGTCATTGACCTAGCTTACCCGAGCCCACATATCATCCACCAAGTGTGGTGTTGACTCCTTTCATGCACAACCACCCATTTAATGCAATGTTCTCGTGCATGTACAAGGCAATGTCTCATTGCAATTCTACTATAATGTTCAATATGCAATGTATGCCATAAGAACCGTTTAAAACCCAATTCATATAATCCATGACAAATTACATCTAACACATATAATTTTCATATCTCTCAATGCCAATAAATCAAAATGCATTTATCAACATTTCATCCAAAACTCATATTCAAGCATATTATCTCATATTAAGCAATAACACACTTTAAAATCAAGACATTATGTAAACACATAACATGCCCACAATTCACATAATTCAAGAAATTACATTAAGCAACTTCTACATACCCACTTCAAGACTGAATATTTCAATACCCATTTCATCAAAATCAATTCCCTAGGCAAGTCATAAATATATATATTAACCTACCCATTTCAATATAACATTCAATGTTGTGAAAGGACCTAAGTAAGAGAATCTCCTACTTCTTGTAGCGTGAGGAACGACCATAGAAGTTCCAAGAATTCAACACAAGCCTTCCCTAAAAATTTGGTTTTCCCCCTTTTAGTGAAAACCCTCTTTCTTGGTGTGTACGTGTAGCCCTCGATGAGGAGATCAATTTTCCTCCTGGCCCAAACGGATTTGAGCTCTCTAGCTCCGTAGATCATAGAGAGAAGTTGGAGATTTCTTGGAGCTTCCCTCTCCTCTCTATCGCCTGATCAATGAGGAAAATTTTGATTTTTCCCTCTATTTATATATTTTGAACACTTGGTCCACAACGCGCCACACGTCCCTTTTTATTCTGGGTCCGTTTTCATCCTGAAATGATTAAATTTTGCTCCGGTTCAAGTTCAAATTTTTTTATTTTGTCTTGACTTCATTTATTTTAAAAATATCATAATTTTTCCAAAATTTTCGTATTTGGGTCTTCCGGGGCCCGACCACCTCGTAAAACGCAAAAATCCGACTATCTCGGAATTCGATAAAATTTGACATGGTCACTAGATTTCACGAGACGAATCCAACGATTAGGTCCCTTTCGTCATCCGACCTCTAGAAAGTTTCAGGTTTTCAGCCCAAACGGTTGTGACAATTTACCGTTTTGCCCTTTATTTTAAAAAGTTTAAATTTATCCGGGTTTTTACAAGGGTTAAGGAGGTGATGTATGTTTGTAAGGAGTGTCAGGGACAAATGGGATACCCAATGTTGGGACCCCCAAAGTTACAGAATCTGACGTGTTTCAGTAAAACATACCGATAGGTTGATGGAAACCTACTGGTAGGCTTTACTTCCGTGAGCAAAATCTATCGGTAGGTTTGTGGTAGGTGCAAGACTAGCAACCAAAACCAACCGATATGGCCTACCATTAGATTTTCTCTTGTTTTGCTAAATTCTTGGTTACTTCACCTTTCAAGTGATATAAAGCACCATGATAGGGCCTAACATGCACCATTTAGACCTTTTACCTATAAACATACTGAAACTCCGTTAAGAGCTCAAACATTGAAATTCCACTCATTTTAACAGCAAAAGCAAGCATAAAAGGGATGCAAATGTACATAATATATGCAATATTTTGTGCTAATCAACTACCATTAACTACCCACTGCCAGCGAGATATCGATACCTCAAGCTGCTATAGGTACCTGAGCCCATTGGGTACCAGTAGCTAATCAACTTCCTATTGGTACCAGGGCCCAGTTTTTCCCCAATATGATATTTTTTCAATTTCAACTCCCACAATCTCATACAACATTCACCCAAACTCATATAACATCTAACTGTACTCAAAATATAGTCTGTAAAGGTTCATTACACAACCCTTTTAGCACTATTATAAGTCCAAAACAATTTACACCATTGTTTTACAAAATGCAAGCTTAAGGCCACATGTCAGTTTCTTCTCGACAAGGTCCCATGTGAGGGTAATCCACAACATTTGTCCCATACTTGAAACGTTATCCCCATAAAGGGTGAGACACGCTCAATAGGGTATCTCCAAAAGTGACTACCTCCCAACCTAGATGCATATGAAATGCTCACATGCAATTCAATAATCAAACAATCATTCATCCAAGAACATACAACTTCAAGAAATGAGTGTCACAATGCTAAGTCATGTTATGAGGTGAGACTCACACATGCAACGCAACCTGAGTCCTCTACCTGCTCATATATCACTTGTAATGCCATGAGTATGCTTCCGGGCATTTCAAGCTTCCGCCATTAAGGTTGAACATCCAATGACAATTTATAAATTTTTGGGTCTTCCTTGGGGTGTGTGTTTATGAAGTTTCATCAACAGGCACCCAAACGACACGACATCTATGGACTTCCACCAATGACTCTGGGTACGCCGACAAACTTTATGGACTCAATATCAATGGAGTTTGGAACCAATTTTCTGGATCTTGCACCAGAGAGACAATCTAGACCTTCTTTCTAACCTTGACCCTATTTTCCATACAACCCATGCGACACAGTCGAACCTAGGTCCAACATTCGTGAGCCCATGCATCAACCCACCAAGGATGATGTTTGATCAAGACCATGCACGCACCCACACCCATATCACATTCCCACGAATGTGATGTTTCTCGTGCATTTGCAATATAATGTACAATTGCATTACATATCAGTATGTAACCAAGTTTTCAATTGCAATTACAACATCATGTTCAACATGTTATGAGCACAACATGAACAATTCCAAATCCTCAATTTAACTTATATCATAAAATATATAATTACATTCTAACATCATCACAAAGCATGTTATTTAAATTTCACTCAAATAACATACTTGATCAAACATAGGCATTTTATCAAACCCAAAAGACACAAAATCATATAAACATATAATCAGACCTATTTTAGCACATTCTCATAAAATCACCCAATAAGCAATTGCAACAAAATCCAATTCATTCAAAATTATTTTTATACATTTTTATACCATTTCTCATGTTATAGTTACACTAGAAATACATTTGGACAAGAGATTTCATCTCAAATCATGCTACCCATTTCATACGAAACAATAGATTGAAAATAAACCTAGTTAGGAGAAGAACTCTACCTCTTGAAGCGTAATACGAGGGGTAGAAACTCCAAAAAGCTCAATTCAAGCTTCAAACTTTGATTTCCAAAAATATCATTTTTGAGACTTCGGCGAAACTTCGATTTTTGGTACGTAGACATAGCACTCGTCTCGTAGATCAACTTTCGGTCTTAGCCCAAAGTGATTCTAGGAACGATTGGCCCTAGATCGGTAGAAGAAATGGGAAGAAACCCTCATTTCTCTCTCCTCTCTATTTTGAAAAGTTGTTGGATAATGGGGAGAAAATTTTAATTTTTCTCTCCTATTTATACTCCTTGGATACTTGGCCTAAAACGCTACACATCCCACCTTTTCTTAATCCAATTTTATTCTAAACCAATTAAATCTCATTCTGTGTTACGTTTTGAATATTCTATCTAAACCAACTTTAAATTATTTTGTGTATTTTGCAATTAAAATTCAATCACGTTTATTTTGGTCACGTTACACCCGATCACATCATAAAACATGAAAATTTTGATTATCTCGAAATTCAAGAAAAAATGTCTGGGCAATGTAGTCCGAATTTGATATTGACAATATAAGTGCAAGTATACATGATCAACAAGTAATAAAGTGATAAGTAGAGTATCGTTCCCATGGAGAATTATTACTAATAAATTTCAAGTACTAACTTTGTGTCAGTTCAATTTTATTTAAACAATTGGAATTAAATATGAATTCACTAATTTAAAACTAAATCTAAATTTAATAATCAAAGATTGAATTTACCGGATTAAAGAATTTAAGATTACAACTTTCCCTAATGCTTCATATAAATCTTTCCACTCTCTTTCCAGATAAATGATCAAAATAAGTTGTTAACTGAGACTTCAAAATTATTTATCAAACCTCTTCCGATAGTAATATAAACATCTCTCCCAATTAAATTACAATATTCCTATGCAAAATAAGTTGGAATAGATACATTAAGTTCAAACTCTCATAAAAGTTACACATGACATAGAAGTATATTCCTATCCTATACACAAACTCAGCTATTCAATCTTAAGAAGAATCAACTAGACGCTGGTCTTCATATTCCGATCTAAACCAAGAATTCATCTCTCAATTTCATCTAGGCTATCAAATTAATTTATGGCCTAACAATTCTATATTAAGGACAAAATATGATGAATAACTCATATATGATCAATAAGAACAACAAACGAGAGTAGATTAATTTAACTAAACATTAGGTTCCGTTGTAATTTTTATAAAAAATTCATTCATAATGTAATTGAAAAACACCATTCTAAAATTAAACAGCATCTCAGAAATTCAAGAAGTAAAAGTAAGAGTAGAGAATGAAAACTTAGTTGCAATCTTCACTCTCTCTCTAGCATTCAAGTCCAATCTTTGTGTTGCTTCCTTCGATTCTTGTCTTCAATTTTATTTTAATCCTTAGTCTTTTCTTATGTTATCAGCCCCAAAAATTAGTATAGCTATATGTTAACTCAAAACCTAGCATATATGTAGTATTAAAGTTCAATTTTGACTCAAAAAACCAGCCAAAATTTGTGTCCAGAGCCAACACAGGCGCAACACCGCTTAAAATCAGCATAGGGGTGCTGACTTTCTGCCCTTCAAGTGCCTAGGCGCTAGTTAGGCATTGTCCCCTTCAAAGCCTAGAACTTCCCTTGTTTCTTAGTCTTCAAAAATCCAACACTTAGGCTCTCAAATGACCTTGTATCCTTCCAAATGATCTTGTTTCCTTCCAAATGATCTTCCCTATAAAATAATATTAAGACACATATAAACAAATAAAAAGAAACATAAAATATTTGAAAACTTGCAATTTCATCAAGCTGAGAATACTCATTTTGTAGGTATAAAACCCACTCATCAGGTAACTAGATTTAGTGAGGCGAACCCAACAATGATGTCCCCTTCATCAACTAAGTTTTAGAAAAATTCAGGTTTAATTACCATTTTGCCTTGTTCATAAAAGTTGAAATTTTCCTGGGTTTTACACACATTCACAACGATACATTTCACATATGGTTTGCCTCCTATGTATGTAACATAAGAGAAATTTACATATAATTTCAAAATTATGTTTAATTTCAAAATTTTTTAATTGCTATAGGTACATAAGTTAATAGTAGCAAAAATACGCAACTTTCTAATGAGATTATGTCACTTGCTATGGGTCTCTCTAAACAAGCCACTAGGTTCATGGGTTAAATTATCAACAGTACAAGGTATCATATGATGAAACGTGAGAAGAAAAACTCAAAACAGTGGCATTATCATAAAGGCAAGCACTCATAGTTATGGTATTTCAAGGGACATGCATCCCATGGAAGGAGATGGTACATATTACAGAGTGTTGATTGATATTGTTGAATTGTATTATTCACAAGACTATAAGTATGTATTATTTATGTGTGATCAGGTCGATAACAATAAGGGTCTTGTCGAGTTGGATGACTTTGGTTTTACACTAGTGAATTTTAGAAATAGATTTTACTCCAAAGGATTGATCTCTGATGAACCATTCATCCTAGCATCTCAAGCACCACAAGTGATCTATCTACAAGATCCCATTGAAGAAGGTTTGAAAATCGTCATCAAGGTGAAACCTAGAGATTTATTTGAAGTCTATGGAAAAAAACCAAGAGAAGGTGCTAGGATGCATCATAACCAGGTGGAAGAATATTGGCAACAAAATTTAGATGACACTACTATCGGTCATGATGATGACGACATGGACTGGGTTAGACAAGTTGTTGTTAGAACCATAGTTCATGGTTGTGGTGATGAATGATAAATAGATATTTTTTTTAAATATCATGAGACTTTATATGTTTAATGGTTTTAATTTTCAAGAGTGTGGTATTGGTGTATGGTGATGGATAAGAGTTTATATGTTTAGAATTTTTATTAATGAAATAATTATTGTTTTTCGGTTAACCTTTGGTCATACTATCTTAATTAATAAAGTCATTATATCATGTACGCAAAGTTGTTTAATAGATTTTTATTGCACGAGATGACATGACTCCAGACCCATCGTCATGGTGGCATCCAACTTCTACCCTATCAGGTACATCACTTGGTTGTTGAACTTTTTTTCCATTACATGTGTTAATTATTCGTATAATAATATATCTCATTATTTAAGTAGTCATTGTAAGAGGTAAAAACAAATGTACCTCCTAAAAGAATGAAGGATTGATATTTCAGGAAAAAGTGAGCTCTAAACTTGATCTCCCAGTCTTTCTTTCTGCAAAATGAACAAACTGCCCAAGATCAAATTGCTTCAATCAAAGGCACTATGATGCTTAAGTCAGTAATGGAACTGAGTGAATTGCAAGAAGACAAGGAGAGTTCACTGTACCTTTCACCTTGGTTCCTTATGCCTTTTATAGAACTCTACTTAGTTAGGATTTCCATGTTTTTTTATTCAAGGTGGAACACCTTCCTTTAATCAAGTAACTCTATTTAGGAAGTTACTAAAATCTCTCTAGTAATTCCTTCTACCGAGCCTATGATCATACCCATTCGTTTGACCAAAATACCAAAATTATAGGCGTTTCTTTAGCCCCTCATTTATTGTTTGAAACAGCTCGGTCATGTTAAGGGCCAAGCTCGTTTCCTCCTTCTTGAGTCCTCTGAATAGCTCGACTACGGTCTAATGACTAAGTCTATTGATGTCTTTCTGATGTGACATGTCTTATCACCCTCACGTGGGATCATTTAATGCGATTACACGTGTCATAAAGGGAGCAACCCCTTTCATTTTCCCCCAGGAAATGTGTGATAGATTCTTATTGTCTATCAGTTGTTTCATGCCCGAAAACCATCATTGTACGTACTTTTGTGACATCTCCCTCTGTTATGGTGTTGTACTCTACATTTAAACTTTGTCTCTTGAAATTCGCTCTTCTCTTTTTAAGCGAGTTTTTTCTATCTTCTTCTCCTTTCCCTTCCTACTTTCATACTCTCTTTTCCATTCTTTGCTTTCTTCTGCACTATGTCTCCTCTAACACCCTTTGGATTCCATCCAACAAATCCAAGTATAAAATTCCTGACGATGTTGATGTTTGAGTGGCAGGTATCGATGAACCTCTTATTGGTACCAAAGAGAGCATTCCTATCCATACTCATGCAGTCACAGAGGGCGGTGTTCATTTCCCATTGATCCCTTGCTTCTTTGGGGGATTTTAGCAATGAAGTTGTGCCCTATCCAATGATGCCCCAAATTTTTTTAGCATAGTGATGGGTGTGGCTACTCTGAACCGACTTCTGAACCTAAGCCTTGGTTTATGGGAAATCTTGTACTCTTACACCATCAAAATGGCTGGAGAAAATTACTATCTTGTAGTGAGAAAAAAGGACCGTTACTTGGTGATCCATCTTCCAGATTCCTACAAAGGCCATGAGAATGATGTGATAATTATTTTTGGAAATTGGGAGTATACATCTGGTGCTACTCCTTCCTATCATTGTCTCTACGAGGAAGGTGCACCAGATGACTGTCTTTTTTAATTTATCTTCTTGATTTATTCATCCACTACTTTTGCTTATGTTTTTTTTATTTGAAGGCGAGACAATGAAGGGAAGAGCCCGTGAGCATTCCATCAAATTGGATGAGCTCAAGAAAGTGTGGGACTATAATGAATTTCTCTTTTGTCGTGCCACACATACACTGCTCAGGTACACTCCCACCTACATATCTTTTATTTCTGTTCCATCCTAACCCAACTCTGCTCTTGTTGAAAACTGCCAAGCTATCCAATCAGCTCAAGACCAAACCCCTCGTTCCCACAAGCGAGCAGAGCCTGGCACTTCTAGAAGAAACATTGATTGTAAAAAAAATTCTTGATTTTTTGTCAACTTTCGAACCAACTATTCCCGCAAAAACTTCTTTGCTAAGTGAGCTTGCTGGTCCTACTAACCCAATTTTTTTAGAACTTGAATTTGAAGCTCCTGCAAGACTTATCCCACCCGAGCAGAACAACCTAGTTCAATAAGATGAGGAACTAGTGACTCGGTCCATAGATTCCCCCTATTCATGTAGGGCTCCCTCCATCTGCCCCAGTTCATTCTCCCGAAAACCATCCTGATTCAATTCTTGAACTTTTCAAGCATCCTGCCCCCAAGAAATGTAAAATTAGAGAGTCTGAAATAGTGCGTTTCACCATGCCTACCGCTCCTCCTTTCCAACCTGCTCTTAATATCTGTATAGGGATTACTAGGGGTAATTCTTCCTCGAGACTTAACAACAAATAAGGCTTTGTCTGATGATGAAATTACTCTCCAAGAAATCCAACAGATGGTTCTGGTACTTTTCTTCTTCACTTTATCTTCATTGTTAGGAAGTAATCTTGTCCAAACTTCTCACTTTTCTTTTAATTTGTAGGGGCTTCAAAAAGTTCATGAGGTGGGGCTAAGGATAACGAGGAAAGATAAAGCCATGAAGGATGGTATTCATGCCCGAGCTCTGCCTTAGCGAAAAAAGAGTGTATGGATGGTATTCCAAGCTCTGAGAAAAGGTTCTAGTTTTTCAAGATCAAATGCATAGCTTGACCGAGGAGAACAAGAAGATCTCTGCAGAGATCGAAGGATTAAAGGAGTCCGAGCATGTGGCAAATGTGGAGCTTTCCCAATCTCAACTCGATTATGCTAACCTTTTGGAAGAATTTGAGAAATTTAAAGCTTAGGCTAAGGATCGAGAGGGACGGAGAAAGCAGAAAATGACTTAGCTCTGCAAGTCCCACTCTTGGAGAATGCATACTTCAGCAAGGGCTGGCATGTCGCTTTGGCTGCTGCTGGAGTGCCTCAATCCTCAAAGCCTCATTCTCACCATTCTATGTCGAGCTCTTCCCAACAGCTTCATTCATCTTGAAACACTTTAGAAAACTTCTGGGTCAACTGATAGTTCTATTGGAAATATTTTGTAATTTTTTGAAGTATACCTTTGAAAGTTTCTGTATCTTATAACTTTTTTTGAAGTGTAATGAAAGTTTCATTTCATGGCTCTCCGTTTGGTGTTTCTGTTTCCTTTTCGGTTTTGATGACTTGTACAAAAATAAAGGATTGCTCAAGTCATCGTGGCCTCCACTCAACCTTTCTTTACTAAACTCAGCTTCACCTTAGGGATCCTTTAACACAAAAAATTTAAGCTTTAGAAGTTATGTCCCTTACTTGAACCTTCTTCAAATAGCTCAGTCCCCGCATAAGGACCTTTAAACACTTTAGAAAATTTTAAGCTCAAGAAGTTATGGTCCTAGCTTGGCCTTTCTTCGAAGAGTTTGGTCCCAGGACATGGACCTTTTAACACTTAGAAAAGTTTAAGCGTTAGAGGTTATGGCCCTAGCTCGCCCCTTCTTCGAAGAGTTCGGTCCCAGCACAGGGACCATTTAAGACTTGGAAAAGTTTAAGCTCTAAAAGTAGTGGCCCTAGCTCGGCCCTTCTTCGAAGAGCTTGGTCATCATGTAGAGTTAGAATCTGGCCCCTTAGGCATCTTAAGAGATTGTGTCTACCCTGCACCGACCCACCGATCTAATCGGGCTCAAATCCCTCCCATTCAACTTAAATTGTCATGCCTAGCTGAGGGCCTGGATCTAATTGGGTGGCCACTTTTGATTTAAGTTTACACTTTTATCCGGATTTTTTTCCTCCCTACCTTAGTAGTAGGACGTATTCGGTAATGAAAATTGTCAGATGAATCATAGAAAATTTTATTAAAAACTTTTATTCTTACTTTTTTTAGTACATTGCAAAGAATTTACTAATCATTAATCAATCTTGTTGAATCTTCAAGATAAAGGGCACCCTTATCTTCCCGAAAGCACTTTTAGAAATAGAACTTTCCCAAGATTATAGAGTTCCAAGGGCGCGGTACCATTTTATTGTCCAAAGTTTCCAGTTCATAATACCCACTGCTCCCTGCTCTTGTTACTTTGTACTACCCCTTCCAATTGGCTCCAAGCTTTTTCATGCACTGGGTTCTTAACTGATCCAAAAATACACCTAAGGACCAAGTCTTAAAGGGTGAAAGTTCGAGGATTAACCTTCTTGTTGTAAGCTTAGGACATTTGCTGCCGATAAGAAGCCATCTGAATTGCTGTTTGCTCTATTTTCTCCTCAGCTAAGTCAAGTGCCCGAGCAATGATGGCGTCGTTTCTTCCACTATCTACAAGCTCGGTCCTTAATGTCGGTAATCTAATTTCCAAATGTATTACTACCTTCATCTCATAGGCAAGTGCAAAAGGGGTTTCTCTAGTGGAGCGCCAAGATGTGGTTCGATACGTCCACAAAACGCTTGGCAGCGCTTCCACCCATCTTCCCTTCACGTCTTCTAGCCTCTTCTTAATACCATCCAGGATCATCTTGTTAGAAATTTATATTTTTCCATTACTTAGAGCATAAGATGGAGTAGAATAATAGTTACGAATTTCGTACTAGTGGCAAAAAGCTTTGAAGGGACCGCTAACGAACTATGTCCCATTGTCAGATATAAAGGCGTCAGGTATTCCAAACCTAGTGATGAAATTTTTCCATATAAATTTCCTGGTGTCAGTATATCGAATGTTAGCTAGGGGCTCAACTTCTACCCATTTTATAAAGTAGTCTGTCACCACAAGAAGGAAACTCTTATTCCCAAGGGCCCGAAGTAGTGGTCCGACTATATCCAGTCCTCATTGTGCAAATGGCCATGGACTAGCCAATGGAAGTAACTCTTGGGCGACTGGCCTTCTCGGTATTGGATAGAATTTCTGGCATTTCTCACACCACCTAACAAAATGTTACATATCTTTCTATATGTATAGCCACTAGAACCCTTGAGAAATATCTCAGTGGACTAGCGATCTCTCACCAGTATGAGCACCATAGCTCCCCTCATGGATCTCAGAAAAAAATCCTGGAATAAACTTCAGGTGGACACATTTTAGGTACGGTCCCCCGAACGATCGTCAATGAAGCTCATCTTTCAGAGATAACCAAAACCTGGCTACTTTTAATCATAGCTTGTGGACTTCCTTCTTATCCTCAGGCAAGTCTTCATTATACAGAAAAGTAATGATCGAGTCTATCCAACTCGATTCCATTTCACTTGATAGGACTTCATCCGAGCTTACTACCAAAATGCTTGGCTCGGGTTGAAATTCAATAGTAATAGTCCTTTCATTCTCCTGATTGATGGTTAAGGCCAGTGATGCTAGGGCATCGGCATGGGAATTTTTGGTTCTTCCTACTTACTAAATTCTATATTCTGGAATCTAGCCTAACTCTCTTTATGCAGCAGTATGATAGGCCATCATTCTCTCGTCCTTTGTCGTATATTTCCCTATTATCTAATTCACCACTAGCTGTGAATCAAAAAATTTCTGGAGCTTACTCACTCCCAATCCAATTGCTAGCCTTACTCCTGTTATTAGGGCCTCGTATTTTGCTTCATTGTTCGAAGCCTGAAAGCCAATTCTGATGGCTTTTCCTAGTACACATCCCTCCGGGCTTCCCACTATGATGCCTATGCTTGATCCTTTTTGGTTGGATGATCCATCCATAAATAAGCTTCATTTTCCCTGAATTCATTATTACTTTCAACCCTAGACTTCTCGCTCGATTCTGAGCTCTACTTGGGTTAGAATTCGACGATAAAATCAGCTACCTCCTATCCTTTAATTACAGTTCTTGGTTCGAACACAATATCAAACACTTTGAGCTCTACTGTCCATTTAGCAATATGACCAGACATGTTGGCCTTTCGAAAAAGTGCTTTTAGGGGTTGATCAATAAGCAACACGATTGGGTGTGCTTGGAATTAGTGTTGTAGCTTCCTAGCCGAGTTTACTAGGGTAAATGCAAGCTTTTCCAATTGCGTGTACCTTGATTCGAGATCCAAAAACATTTTTCTGGCATAGTACACATGACTCAGATTTCCTCAGTCGCTTCTCATTAGTGCTGCATTTATCGCGTGCTTGGATACAACCAAATATAAGAATAAGCACTCTTCAGGGAGTGGTGTCTTTAAAATAGGTGGGGAAGCCAGCTACACTTTCAAATTAGTAAATGCTTCCTCACACTCTTGACTCCATAATGCTCCTTTCTTTCCTTTGATCGACTGGAAGAAAGGTCTATAATTATCTGAGGCTAGGTGTATAAATCTTCTGAGTGCAACTGTGATTTCAGTTAGCCTTTGCACTTCCTTTACTATTCGAGATGATTGTAGTTTTGAAATTGCCTTTACTTGATTGGGATTTACCTCGAATACCTGGTGGGTAACTATAAACCAAAGGAAATTTCCCGTGCAATGCACAATTTCAGGTATTCAGCTTTATTTTGTATCTCTGAAGTATGTCAAATGTATTCCTCAAGTCAAAGCAGTGACTGGTGTGGCCCTCTGAATTTTAACCACCATGTCATCAATGTAAACTTCCATGGTGTTGCCCAGTATGTGGGAAAACATCTTTGTCACTGACCTCTGATAGGTCGTTCTTGCATTCTTCAACTCAAAGGACATTATCTTGTAACAGTGTGTCCTCTCAGGTGTTATAAAGGTAGTATTTTCCTGATCTCCTTCGGCAAAAGGGATTTGATGATATCCTTTATGCGCATCTAAGATACTTATCTACTCGTGATTGGCGGTTACGTCAACTTCATTCCCATTTTTTCTTCTTGACGACTATAGTATTTGATAGCCAGGTCGAGTATTGAACCTCCTTGATGGTCTAGGACTCCAACAACCGTGCCACCTCTTCCTGATGTTATGGTGCCAACCTCCGAAGTTTCTATTTGATTGGATTAAAGCTAGGGTCAACATTCAATTGGTGACATGCCACCTTGGGCTGGATGCCAGGCATTTCATATGTTGTCCATACGAAGACGTTAGCATATTCCCTTAGAACTAAGACAAGATTATTACGCTGCTCGGGGCTTAAAGAGGCGCCCAAAAGAAAATACTTGTCATCATCCTTGTCTAATGGTACTTTAGACAAGTCTTCAATAGTTTGGTCAGTCAGCTCCTGTTCTATGCCTAAAGGTACTTTAGGTTCTGAATTGATAGTTCAGTCAGTCGCATCAACCGACCTATCGAGGTTTAGTTGTTTTTTCATCATTTCGACTACCGAACTCCTCTCTCAACTTTTTGCACCTTGCCTTCCTTTAATTGAGGCAAGTAAGAAAGTTCTGGAACTTACTTGGTCTCCTCGAATGTTCACTATTCCTTCTGAGCATCTAGTGGTATGTTGATGGTACTGTCTTCATTTTGTGTAATCAAGTTTGACCCATAATGACCTTGTATGCGAGTTCATGTCCACTATAAAAAACT
>CM042196.1:17713754-17724340 GCA_023539305.1 Ilex asprella
TGGTAGAAGTCCATGAATTCGGTGTCGGTTGGGTACCGTTGGTGTAAGTCCATGAATATCCACCCCCAAGAAAGACCCTGGATTTGTAAAAATCATTTGATGTGTAACATGGATGGCGGGTTCATACACATTGGCACTTGCATGTGTTTAGGAGCCGAGAAGAGCTCGGATTGAGTGCATGAATGAGTCTCATCTCATTGCATGACATGTCATAAAAGATTCAATCATTGAGTTGCATATACTTGATTGGAATTGTTGTGGATAATTGAATGTTGCATGTGAACATTCTATGTGCATCTAGGTGGGGAGTAACATCTGTAGGAAATATTCTACTGAGTATGGCTCACCCTATACGGGAACACATTTCATGTGCGGGTTACACGCCGGTGGACAAATCTCGTTTGGACCATCAAGGGTGAAGAGGGACCGACTTGTGGCCTTTAACCTTGAATTTTTGTAAACCATTCACTAAACTATGTTTTTGGCATGCTACTATATGTAAATGATTGTAATAGAACCTTGTATGAATGATGCATTATGTAGAAAACTTCATTATATGTGTTTGGGATGAATTTGGAAAGATTTGGAATTGATTGGAAATATGAAAACAATGATACCAACATTCTAGAATTTTGTTTGCGTTCGAATGTAAGTCCACGTTCAAACGCAACCTACGTTTAAACGCAATCCACGTTCGAACGTCAGGCCACTTCGAATGTGGGGAGCTTACAGTACTTTGTTTTCTACAAAGCTCTGATAGAAATGCAAAAGTACTGGGAGCAAGTGACGTTCAAAGTCCAAGTGACGTTTGAACGTAAAGTAAACATTCGAACGCCAAATAACGTTCGAACGTGAACCTGAAATTGGAATGTTTAAAATTTTGTGCTATGCTTTTGGGCTTGGGTTTCTTGGTTTCAAAGGACACATATGGACCTAAAACAAAACATATTGAAGTATATTGGACTTCGATTGATTAAATGGTAACGTGTACATGGGTAGCACGTGTGAGTTATAATCCCGACTTAAGGGATGATATAGATGTGATGTCGGGTTGTGCGGCACTCACTGGTATTTTCGCGGGTTGAAGAGTGGTCAAGGGTCAATAAAGGACCCTCGAATTTTGGGGTGTCACATATCCCACTATATTAAATAATAATTTTTTAAAATATGTAATTCGATAAAATTTCTCATCATATGTATACTGTTGTGTATGTATAATATTTGAAATAAAAATTATATTCAACTATAAATTAATCAAATATTAAAATAATTAAAAACGTGATATAAATAAGTGATGTGATGTTTTAAGAGAAAAAATATGTAGGAGATAAAATTCAAGTTATGAGCTATCTTATTATATAGATACTTAAAGAACGCTCATGTGTTTTAAAAATAGTATAAATTTTTGTTGATTTATTGTATTGTATATAAATTCCAAAGGAGATGTAAACGATTAAATTCACAAATTATACATGTTGCTTCCTTGCAATAGTATCCTTAAAGTTTCCAAGTATTTTTTTTTTATCTAAAACATAAGAGGGATATCCCATTTGTATCCTCAAATATCTTATGAGTATTGTTGTATCAAAACTTTCAATCACCACACCTTAATTCCCCTTCACGAAATAGGAAACATTTGATGAGCATGATGAGTTACCATCGCCATCCGGGCCAATTTATTCTTCTGAGCAACGTCTAAGAAAAGATGGGGTGAAAAAAACTACTGAACTCTGTCACCACCACATGATCTTGTCATTACTTCAGAATCTGTCTCTGTTAGATAATGTAGAACGTGAAGATTTGCTAAATTGCCCATATACCAGAGAAGTTGCAGGTTTCTCAGTCTACAATTCGAGTAAAACTTGGTAGAAGCTATAATAATATTATGCTTATCAAGTTTTTTATCAAATTTTTTTCATTCAAAGTGATGTGTCACAATCATAGTTCTGAATAACGGTAACGGTCGTCGTAACGGTAACGGTAACGGAATAAAACGGACGTTATGTAACAGTAACGGAAACCGAGAGCGTGATTTTTTTTTTTCGTTCACAACTCTCTCAAAAAAATAAATTTTTTCATTTTTAACTCTTAACCTTCTGTGAATATAGACATTTTGTGATATGTTATACATTTTATTGTATTATAAACAATGTTATATGAATTTATCTTTAATAATTACGTGATAAGAGTTTTTTAGTGACTTTTAATTGAAGAGAACCCACTTAAATATTTATGTGATAATTTAAAAAAATTGCCAATTGAGATTTTATCAAAAATCCTTTTTTGATTGTGAGTATACATTCCGGGAACAATATTACCAAAATATAAAACAAAAAAATCTGTTATTCTATTGGGCCATGTAAAAGCTATTGGGCCATGTAAAAAATTTGTTAAACTCTTATTCTCATAAGAAGGGGTAGCTTAGTCTTTTCACCATGAAAAAAAACCCTAATATAACCTTTTTACCTCCATCCTCTTATCCGCCGTTCTTCTTCTTCCTTTTTTTTTTCTTTTCCATTGGTGCTACAGCAGAAAACCGTTCTACTACCCAAAACAGAGCAGTGCTCTGTTTTTCTCTCCCCTATAAACGAAGGGCTGTGAACATGGAAACTCCACCCAAAGTAGCGACGCAGTAGAGTTTTGAAGCCGATCATTGAAGAGATACCAGATCTACACACCTCCTCGTCTTATTTTTTACTCTTCTCCTTTCATATATTCTTCTTGATTTTCTTATTTTCTGGTAGCAAAATCTAAAGATGTTATTGTGTAACGGTCGTTATTACTACATAACGGGTTGTAACGCCCGTTACACTCCGTTACGCCGATATAGCGCCCGTTATGGGTGTGAATTTTTTTCTGACCGATAAATCGGGATGTAACGGTATCGTCGACCTCCATTACTGTTAGGTAACGGCCGTTACGCACAGTAACGGCCGATTTTCCAAACCATGGTCATAATCTCCATCATTGAATATTAATAGAATCTATTTGTTTGATGGTAAAAACTCACATAATTTAAAATGTAAAACTTGATAAAAAATTATGATCAGCATAAGATTATTGTACAAAGCTATGATAAAGCAGATTCGAGGTTAGATAGAATAAAGAAGCACAAAGATAGAGCTTTAAAGAGAAAGTTTTGAGGATTTCACATAATTATTATGCCTTTGGAAATTCAGAAAAATTTCTTGTATGAAAACATGAAGGCGACTGATGTACAGAACTACAAACATTTTCCTCCCCTTCTTAAAGTACATTCTGGTGATTATTATTATTAAGTTTTTGATGTATACGTGCAGTTTTTATTATCACTTAGAGACTGAATAGAGATGGAAGTTATCCACGTATGAAAAAAAAAAAGGGATCGATGGTGTAAGTGAAAGGTTGATAAATTTTAAATAGCAAAGGACCCGATGAAAAACCAACACAAAAAAAATTTCCAGACCCAAATATAATAGGCTACATTTTCTTACTACTTTTTGGTGCTTACAACGGACGGGTTTTGAACATACAGGCACATTTGGTTGAGATAAACAGCAATCCAAAAATAAAGTTATATCAAATGATCTTATCAACAATCGAGGTTGTAAGAAACAGAGAGATAGAAATTACTTGATGACTAAAAGAGCTACTAGAGTTCATAACTATAGAGATGAGATTAATGCCAATCACTTTAGGCCAGTGAAGAAGAAAAAGAACAAGAGATATCAAGTGAAGCATGAATTAACGCAGACCTAAAAATATGGTTGATGAGCTTTTCTCCCAAAAAAATAAAGTGCCTTAAGAAATCTGCAAATAATGGGAATCACGCAACTAGAAAAATAGTTGACGGCCTTGTAGTCGTTGCTTTTATTAGAGACCGGAATTAATGTTCAAGTTGCACCATAGCAAAATTAGGTGTACCTGATGAACAGGTACATACCAGTGAAAATTAATTTTCAGACTTGTGTATGATAACAGAATGTCAGTGTGCATAAAAAAATGATGTGCACGTGTGTGGGTGGGGGGGGGGGGGGAGAGTGAGAGACATGGAGTACTTTTTAAGGCACAAATCCATCAGTACAGAATCTGCCAATGCAGGAATATGTGGAAAAAAGGAGATAAGGTAAGAAACCTTCACTAAACATGTTGAGTTGAGAAAGCATCGGTGCTCTTGAACAGACTCCTCGTGATATCACCAAAAAGCCTAGCAGGAGGAATGAAAGAAGCATGTAGCCAAAGACAACTTGCCGACTCATCTTCGCAAATTGAACCCTATGATATGAAGGAAGACAGATTCTACAAAAATTCGGCAAGTCATCCTTGGCTGCACCCTACTTATCTATGCCTACATGCAAAGCATTTGGTGAGTTGATTTCATCAGTCAAAGAAACTGCTTGCCCTTTCAAGCGTCTAGGATACAGGGATGAGTAATGGCTGATGGGAGGGAAAAAAATGCAAGGTAATGAACGGCAAAAGGGAATAGAGGATAAAAAGAAGAGGGCATTGATGAGCCTTTTATAAAACCCAACGGAAGGGGCAAGAGGCTGTAATGGAATAGAATTGTATATTACTGGTAGAAATAATGCAAATTGATGCATTATCTTCAATCGAGGCGACGTGGACAGCTCTTACAGGGACCTTATTTTTTTCGCCCAGTAAGATTGGGCAAGTGATAAGGTTCTTCTATCTTTCTCTTTACGACAGGTGCCACAAATTAAGGTGGGCAAAATTAGGTCAACTTAAACTCATCAGTATATAGCTGAATGTGTGTAATGAAAATCAGCAAGGGAATGCATAAGCCTCGACGAAGAAGAGCCTTAATTGAACAATTTTACCTGATGTTTATATAAAGTTCATGATATTTATATGAAAGGAATGTATAATACATTTCTGCGTCGAACTCAAAGGAGTCCTGGAAATTACAAACAGATGTCAACAAATGAAATGGCTGAATGCATGCCCCGGTTAAATTCTGATTTTGCTTCAGTTGTTTCTCCTTCTAACTCAACTACCAAAAACAGAAGCCAAAAACAGAAGTCATGGAAAATCTTATATCATTGGGAAACTATGATACTTAATTTTTTTTTTTTTCCAAAAGGGAAACTATGATACTAAGATAATAAGATGTGGAATATAATATTTTCGGTTTGAGGTAGTAATATTATGTTATTATAATGAAAGATTCACAAATTCAAGTCAGAAGAGATACACTCCACACGAAAACTAATCCTACTATAACTGGCTATTCCTAGACTCCACAAAGGATTTATGCAATGAGTCACTTTTAAATAATCTTTTCAATTTCTAAAACAGTACGTTGGAAATATTTTGTGCCGCTGTCGGTTTTCTACATCTTTGAAAAGTGCAGCAAAAGGATACAGAAAATAGTCTCTCGTGTACATTTCAATGTGTGAGTGTGTGTCGGTTTGTGTGTGTGTGTCTGTTTGTGAGAGAGGAGAGACAGAGAGAGAGAGAGACTAACAGTATATAATTCCAATATAGATATTCTTCTCCAATATTGTGGACATTTGTACTGAAGGTAAGATGGAGGGGTCCAATTCAATTGCAACTTGTAGGAAAGTGAAAAGAATGATATAGAGGGACCTGCAGAGATTTACGGAGCAGTGTATGCAGTGTAGTCCTGCGTAAGAAATAAAAAAACTAAAAAAAAAAAAAACGTATGATCTTGGGAAGTGAGGGACTCGTGGATCAAGGCTTACTGTTTTTTGGCATAGGCTCCTTGCTTTAGCTCTCGATACAAATTGCTGTTTGATATTTCAGTTTTCTTCTTCTTGCCTTCGCTTAATAGAACTCTCTTGATATGTCTTTCTCTATCAATACACTCACACGCCCAGTAAGATTAGATGACTAAATGACGACTTAGTAGAGAACTGAGAGTTTTCTAAAGATGCCGAAGGATAAAAATACTCCCCACCTTATCCCTGTAGTGGGTCTCACTCATTATCTATGACAGTTGATGACTGTAACAGAAGAGGCAAAAGATAACCAAATGAAAATACTAAGTCGGCCAACGGGAAATCCAAAAAGAAAAATGTAAAGAAAATATGAATGTTTGCACAAGTAACAAAAAATACAGAAAAAGATGCCGAACGAAACAAATATTTATATTGCTATAAAATATTAACATATGTCAAAACTTTTGATTATTTATAATAATCTTACCAACCGAGTTGGTGGTCTATTGGTAAGACAAACCCGTCTTAAGTCCGCCTGACTTCCATGAAGTTGCAAAGCGGGGTTCAATCAATGAGGTCCTCCTGTCTTGCTCATTAATATTCTTTTGGTGGTGTGGTGATGAGCTATGACTAGTCGAACATCTCACATCGGAAGAGATCCTCATGATCACGCCCAGTGAAATCACTACCTGTTGGTTGCCCCCTCCCCATATCATCTTTCAAAAAAAAAAAAAATTCTAATAAAATATTTAATGCCGATGCTATCCTTGTAGAATTGCATTAGCAACTTTAATATTTTCTATAATTGTGACCGTCATTAGACAGTGGGAAACAAGTGTGAATATGCATGATGTATGAATACAGATACGAGATACAATATCCTATGGATGCGGTAATACGATAAATTTTTAAAAGCAGGATACGGATACAACCAAGATATGATTATAATAAAATATATTTAATATTTTCAACCAGCTTAATACTTATATATTTTGATAGTTATTTAACATAATATGAAAAATTAGTAATTCCTTTTAAATTCAAGAAAATATATATCGTATAACTATGATATATTCACAAAGTGAAGTGATTAATTAAAGGAATCAAACTAATATATACCGAGTCAGTTTTTTAAAAGTAATTTTTGCTCAAACTATAATGTCATAGATTTATTTTATGTTCTTTTGACATGTAATTGTAGATAATATTTAAAAAATATTCATGTGCCTTTGAAGTAGTATGATTTTTTATTAATGTATTGTATGGTATGTGAATTCGAATGACAATGTTAAAAATTCAACTAGTAAATTATATATGTTGCATGAACACAAAAGTATCCGTGAAATATCTTAATATTTAATTATTATCGGATGGTGTATCTGATACGTATCCTTGAATATTTGACGAGTATTGTATTTTATACAGGTATCCAATATGGGTACGTTGACCTCAACAAAGTATTTATACTTCATAGGTGAATACTTAATTTTTCCTTAACCAATACAAGAGAGCTAGTTTTATCCCCCATTGACATAAATTGAATACATAAATACACTGTGCATTGAATATATAGTATGTCCCTTTGGAGACATCTGATAAAATTGAAACGATACAAAAAAAAATTAGCATGATCCCTGCGTAAGGATGACACGTACAAATTGAGAAATGGTCCAATTTTTTGGGTTCAGAAAAAAAAAAATATATATATATATATATATAGTACTTTTTGTCTTCCATACCGGTTACTTGATGTTCGAGATATTACCAGGGTCATTCGAAAGCACAACTCGTATAATTAGTTATCCTCCATATAAATTACAAAAAAACTATTTTACCAATGCCAAATAGAGAAAACCAATTATGTGATCAATTGTTGAGAGGTGGTTTGGGCTACATTAGAGATTCATGAATATAATCAAGGTTGAATAGTACTGATCCAAGTTTAAATTTGCGTTCCACACAATCAGATAGAAGTTTCAATTCTGATTTAGCCTACATGACATAATTATTTTGGAATTTTTTCTATGCCTTTAACAGGTCATCTCTTTGTAGCTCATTCTTATAGCTACAATAGGTTTCAATTTTTCTTTTTTTTTTACGCCACTCTTTCCTCTTTGACTTTCAAAGTCTTTCAACAAGAAAAGTTCACTTTTTCCCTTGGCCATTTCTCAAATGCATAACTTGAAGGGTATTATTTATTTACTTTTCCCGATGGAAGAGAAGGACATCATCAAGCCTTGGACAATGACAGAGAAGAAGGCAGTTGATCATGTAAGCTTCTTGATATGGGAAAAATTAAATACACCATGGGGAGAACTCTAACAGTGGTTGCCTGTCTTGAATGTTACCGTTGAAGTAGCAGTTAAAATCTGGAGTGAACAGAAAAAGCTTCAAGCACGGTCAATCCTAGTAATCAACTCTTCCTCACCTAACAGGTTCTCAAAGAGAAAACACAAGATAAGGTTATCCACAAATTGAAAGTCAAAGGACCTCCAAATCAGAGTCAGCAGCTCATGACGGGAGCGAAAAGAGCTAAGGTTCCTCGTTTGAGAGGAGTCTCAGCCTCCTTATTAGCATATCTGAGATTTTAGAGACTCCTCCACAAGAAGGAGACTCGCCTGCCTGCTACAATAGATGATGGAGCCATGTCTCCCTGAAATAAATGATGAAGCCTAGAGTCCATTCTCAGGCAACTACTAATCCTAACCAACTATAAAGGGGAGCCAAGGAAAAACGTCCAAGGTACACAATTTCTGTTCCATTATATTCCTTTGTAACTTTTCAGCAAATGCTGACTCAAACATCGGAGGGTCGACCTCTAGAGCTGCTCCCCTCTGTTCGTCGATTTTTTTCAAGTTAGCTAGATTGTGAAAACCTCATCAGAAGCCCTAAGGAGCTCATTCTAGCCATAAAAAAACATAACAAAGTCCACTGGAAAGCTGGCAAGGAGAAGGACATATATCGATTCAATTTGCCTAATGTTTGGGGCAAATTTTGCAACTACAGTTTGAGGTCGTCTATGGGAATAAACTGGGAACTTTCAGTGACTCACAATTTTATTAAAAAAGAACAACTGTGGATGGAGACTACTAGATCAATAGATGTTGCAAGATATAATTCTCCAAGAGAACAACATTTCCAAGAAATTCCTGAGCAAGACAATCATGATCGAGAGTACCCTAGAGCCCATAAGTGATATGAGACCTAAAGAGTGCTTGACTTTGAATGAAACTACAATAAAATGAACAATACAATCGATGGTCTGGCTTAGCAAACCCAACAAATGCTATAAATTAATGCAAGTCAACTCGCTCAATAGGTCACTCACTCATAAGACACATATCACAATTAGGCAAGGGACGTAAGAGATGAACACAACCACAATGACACTCCCCAGTAAGAGGAGGACGATTCCTTCGATAAAAAATTCAAGGAAGTCAATGATATATTAGGGACGTGCTGAATACAATCAAAGGTATAAAAACCTTGGTTATGCATTTGGTGTCCCCATTCTCGCATGATGTCATGCACTATCCATTGCCCCCAAAGTTTAAATAGCTAACCATTGACAGTTTCAATGGAAAGATGCATCCCTTGGATTATTGGGAGACTTACAAGTCTCTTATGTTACTACACAACGTTCCTGACTGGCACATGTGCTGAGCTTTCCAGACTACGCTCTTGAGAACAACTTGCCCTTGCATTAACAAGCTCCCCTAAGGTCTATGGGTTCTTTTGTAGAATTGAACACGCCTTTTCTTTCTCATGTAATTGGATGAAGAACTCACAAGAAGCCTGCCACCTACCAGCTAAACCTTAAGCAGGCTAAAGGTGAATTGCTTCAAGTATTCATGGCAAGATTCATAGAGGAATTATTGTAAATCAATAATATAGATGACAAGGTAGCTCTGACTGCCTTCATGGGAGTTTTACAACCCTCCAAATTCTTGTTCTCGTTATCCAAGGCTCCATCTACAAATATGGCATAGCTTATGTACAAAGCTTAAAGCAATATCAATGCGGAGGATAGCTTAAATGCTAGGAAAGGAGGTGAGGATCGGTCCTCAAAGAAGAAGCAAAAGGAACAGGATAAGCCTGACAAAGATAACTCTTTAAAGAAAGGAAGGACTAATTGTGAACCAGCAAAGGACAGACTAGGACCTTATTTCCCACCAAACAGGTTTCAGGGATACACTACTTTGAATACCTTGGTAGAACACGTCATCTTTCAAGTGCATGATGATAATGTACTCAAGTGGCCCATAAAAGTCAAAACTCCCGCTCACAAATGAACCAGGAGCAAATATTGTCGCTTCTATCAAAACCATGAACATGATGTAATGGATTGTTCACTTTGAAGGACCCGATAGAAGAATTGATTTGATGAGACCATTTAGTGAGGTTCATTAATTGGAACTGAAGAAATGATAGAGATATACCATAAGAAGCTAACGAACGTTAGTGACCCTTAATAGAAGTAAAAGTGTTCTCTAGAAGGATAACAACTGGAGGAGAAAACAGCTCTGCCAGGAGAGCTTATGCAAGGAGAGCTCATTCTGACATTGAAAAGGTCGGTCTAGTACATTTGGGGAAGGTGCCTCGAATGACCTCACCTATTACTTTTATAAAGGAGGACCTCAAGGGAGTTTGCTTCCCACATGACAATCCTCTCATAATTTCTATAATTGCATTGAACCACACCATGCGAAGAGTCTTGATAGATAGTGGTAGTGCAATAGATATAACCTTCATTAGTGCCTTCGACCAGTTGGATATTGGAAAACACAACCTCAGACCCAATAGAGCAGTCAACTTTTTGAGTGAGAAAGATTATCCTTTTAGAGCAATTTTGATTCTCATCACCCTAGGTAAATCTCCAAATCAAGTTATCCGTCTAGTAATATTTTT
>CM042196.1:17734340-17755210 GCA_023539305.1 Ilex asprella
TCGTATTGAATTTTAATCAGTCAAATTTTAATACATAAAAATATAAATTTTAATTGACTCAAATTTTAATAAATCGAATTTTAATTGACACGAATTTTAATAAGTAAAAAAATATAAATTTTAATCGACTCGAAAGTAAATATTAATTGGCACTAACAACTCGGGTAAAGTTCAAATCGATTCAAATTTTAATATGTAAAAAATAAATTTTAATACGTTCAAATTTTAATACGTTAAAAAAAATAAAATTTGTTCAACTTCAATCGAATATTTTTGGGCTTTACCCAATTTATATATATGAGTTATATATGATATATAGGGGTATAAATGTCATTTGTATACTAAACCCTCAAACCCACATATGAAACCCACCCCCCAATGGGTTTCATGAAACCCATGAATGAGGGTTTCATGACCGGGCCAAGACCGGGCCGGATTTGAAATCCTATCCCTACTTGAGACATACCAAACATGGGTTTAAGGGGGTTTACCCCCTAACCCATGTTCCCAAACCCCCATACCAAACACACCGTAAGTGTCTAGGTTATGGTGGAAG
Source organism: Ilex asprella (assembly GCA_023539305.1). Classification (NCBI taxonomy): domain Eukaryota; kingdom Viridiplantae; phylum Streptophyta; class Magnoliopsida; order Aquifoliales; family Aquifoliaceae; genus Ilex; species Ilex asprella. Next base: position 17,734,897 of record CM042196.1, read on the forward strand.
CTCTCAAAATATATGAATGAATTTATCTCTAAAGGCTCTAGAGGTATAACCTAGATGTGGGAAAGACCCTCCCTATTTATATGACTAGAATACGGTAATCTTAGTAAATAAGAAAACTCAGATTCACAAACGACCACTTGATCGGCGGGAGGGCAGTCATAGGGTGGTTGTCACTAGAGTGAAAATAAAGTTTGAAATACGACTAAGGTAGGCACCACTCGAGTGACCATGGACACTACTTAAGCGACTATTAGACTGCTCGAGTGAGCTCATAGAGTGAACCCTATGTTGCCTTTTGCGGCCTTTTCCCATTTCCTTCCCTAAGTTATAAAGAGATCACTCTAGAGAATGCTAGCAAACATAGATCGATCCCTATAGGTTTTTAAGTATAAAACCACGTAAAAACTTATCCTCTTGAGCAGTAAAGAGTGTTGCTCAAAGAGGAGTCCAATTATAACTCAAACTATATTTTTAAAACACAAAGTAGTTTATAAAACTTTTATTTTTAAAATTACGTAGGAGTAATAATTGGATTACTTCCAATTCTATTTTCATGCTAATCATCCTAAGTTAAATTAACTAAGTGTTCATTTTATGTGCCTAGGTTATTACCTTTCTCCTAAGTATGAATGTGTGTACAGAGGTTGACTGATATAATTTTGATGCTTGATCTCCTCCTTCAATGACACTTTTGGATCTTAAACTTGATAGCATCATGACAATAGAATAGGTTGAGAGTTTACAATTGCTCCAAAAAATTAATATGATCTAAAAATCTCCCCTTTTTGGCAATTTGATGAAAAAATACACAAGTTAGAAATTAATATTACAACTCAAAACCATTGAACAAAGGAATTGTAAACTATTCTCAACTCTCATGCATACGTCCTAAATCTCTATCTAGTACGAGGGTCGACTTCTTTCGATGAAGCTTGAAGATCACAGTCTTGCATATCACCAGTCAAAACTAAAACCTCGTGAAAAGGATCATATGCTACAAAATTACATAACATAATCATAGTTACATATAGCACCGAGTTGAGCGTAGGGGATAAACATGTATATATCATGCAAGTGCAAATATGTAACAAGTTAGAAACAAACTTGCCCAATATACTTGAGAACCTATTGATTTATCAATATGAAACACATTAAGTTTTCCCCCTTAGTTGGTGTTCACAAGTAAAATAACAAGTGAAAATTAAAAAAAATTAAAATATGCTATTTCATTCCAACTTTGCAAATTTTAGTCCCCTATGTTCGATTGGAACATATCAAGTTTAAACAAACTCGCCTTTTCTATGTTTGATTGCAACATATCAAGTTTAGACAAGAGTAAATCTCCTTGATTTTTCCCATATGTACCTAAAATATGCTCCCCATTTTTGTCACAAATTTCAAATCAATGACAAGATGCAACAAGCATGGTACATGATTGAATCCACCTGAATATTGTTTGTACACCCAAGTATAAGTGGTTAAATTGTTATATAATACTTAGTTTAAGTCCGAGGTCGAACCCACAAATTCAAAATAGAAGTGGTGAAGTTGTTACAGATACAAAATATAATGAAATAGCATGTGGTGTGAACTTAGAAAAACTTATAGTAAACTTAATTAGAATTGTGGAAATGCGATAACTAAAAAGGTACCCTTCAGTTCGGGGATTCCACATGCAATATATTGTTTTGGTTATTGTAAATGCCACTTTACAACAATTAACCCCCATTTTACTGAAAATTCAACCAATAGGTATGATGTATATTGAACCGTATGCAACAACTGATTAGGTTTGCTACTAGGTTATTTCCATGTAACAATCAAATAATCCGAGTATACTAGAAGGCAATTCATTATGTAGGAATATTTGAATTACTCAATCGACATCTTTGTACCATGCATTAGTTAAACAACCCTAGTGAACCAAAAGACAAGCCATTTTAGGAGGAACACTTTATTTATTCAACGGACAAGTTGATGATTCTCTGATGACGAGATTTTGATTTATGCGTTGAATTAAAAACATTGGTTATGCCGAGACTTAACCCATCGATAACCAATCTATCGGTTGTTACATAAAGCACAATCACATACATCATTATGTCATGCATGAAGTACATAATTAGTAGATAGCAGGGTATATAGCATTAGGTACCACTCGATGCTCATAACCTTGAGCATATTATAAATGTAACCATCCATCAATAAGGGAGGTATATATAACATTAAAGCATAGTTAAAACATCAACATTTTCATAACTTAAACAATATCGTACATATGTTCATCCTTCACTGAAGGGTATAAGTGGACTACTCACGCCCCATTGCTATAGACAGGCAAGAGGTGCGATATAGTTCTGTTACAATACAAAACAAAATGCAAACAATCATTCCCCACGGAATAGTTGAAACACAATCACTCTTATCACTAGTTAGGGCACAAAAGTGGGAGAGGTTTAAACCTCCAAGTAAAAAGGAATAATAGAAATGCAGAAGAAAGAAAAGTTGTTGGAAAGCTAGCAGAAGTAGTTCAGAATGGCTTTGTTGTATTGTTTCTCTCTCTCTCTCTCACACTTTCTGATTGTTTTTGACTCTTTGAATTGACCTTGACCTCTTCTAATTTCCCTCCACTATTTTTGGTTGTGTTCTCTGATGAAATGCTAGGAAAGAAGTTGGAAAGTCTTATTTATAGGCACTAGAAAGCTTGGCTGAGGCGGTTGGGCATGGGCTGGTTTAATGACCAATGCAAAAAAAGTAGGAAGTGAGGCGGTTTGCAAACCGTCTAGATGCCACCACCACCATTCGGATGGTGGCAATCCTTTGGATTCCATCTTGGTTTGCTTAATGAATTTGTGTAGTAATTGCACTTGCCTCCCCTACTTATTTAAGTTTTGACACTTTTTTCCCCTTGATTTTGCACAATTTTCACGCAAAACCCCTAAAAAATAACAAGTTTAATGCATTAACCCTAATTTATACACTAACCCTAATTTCATGTATCTTGAGTGTTTTAACACAATTAACCTAGGTAAGCACTACCCAAGCACGCTAGGATAAAAGAGATTTCAGCTAATGAATCATGCAATTGAATTTATGCCACTAAGGCTTCTATCCCCTAATATGAATCATAGCAATGTATATTTCAACTTTGAGTTTAAGATGGAGCAACTTTAATACAAATCAAAATATGAATTACCATGATCATCAAACAAAGAAAAAACAAACAAAAGCAAATATTTTTGGCCTTTTCTTTTCCAATGTTTTTAAAATTTTCAACACACACATGTACCCAAAAAAAGGCACAAAAACGCAAATAAACAAATAAAAAATAAATAAATTATTTTACCATAAATCCTAAAAATGAATGTCAAAGGGGACATAAAAATATTTTTGAATTTTTTTATTTCTTTTGTTTTTTGGTTTTTCAAATTTCAAATGTTGTTATATTTTCATATATAAAAACAAATGAAAAAAACAACAAATAACACATAAAAATATATATACAATGCAGACTTAGTTCCAATGCCTGACGAATCATTGACGCTCCTAGAACTAAGTTCAATAGATACTCACTCAAGTACACAAATAGCTAAGGATTTCCTAAGACTCTCAAATCCTGGGGCATCCAAGGGGTTTGTGAAAAGATCTATAAGTTGATCTTGAGTTTGTACATACTCTAAAGATATCACCTTGTTTGCAACAAGTTCATGGATGAAGTGGTGATGTATGTCTACATGCTTTATCCTGAAATGTTGTACGAGATTCTTTGAGATGTTAATAGCACTCGAATTGTCACAATACACAACTAAAGTATTGATAAACCCAAAATAATGTGGTAATGAATTAAAATTTAGGGTTAATGGTGTGCATAAATTAGGTTAAAGCAATTGATTTGTACCATATTAGGGTTAATGTTTGATTTGTTTATTTTGTAGGGTTTTGGGGATAATTAAGGAAATTCAAGGGGATAAAAGTGCAAAGGCTGGAAAAGACAAGGGAGGCAAGTGTAATTCACAAGTCAAACAGTCAAAGAAGGAGGCTACAAAGCATGAAAAACCAGAGGTTTAACACTGTCAGGACAATGGTGGTGGCGTTTGGACGGTGGCTAAACTGCTTTTCTTCTCCCTTTCCTCCCATTAGTCCATTTAAGCAACAATAGGCCCTGATTAGCCAGCTTGGGTGTTTGCTGCCTCTACCCCACTTTCGGTGCCTATAAATAGCCTGCTTTAGCTAGTTTCAAGGGAGATTAGCCAGAGTTCAATTCAATTTAGGAGGGGAGAGAAAGGAGGGAAGGAAAAAGAGAAAGAAAGACTTCAGAGAGTTTTACAGTCAGGAAAAAAAAGCGAAGCCCTTCCCTAATCACTTCCCAGTCAGAATTTTCTTTACTTCTACATTTATGTTTATCCTTTCTACTTGAGGGTTGAACCTCTCTCACTTTTTTGCCCTAGTTGGTAATAAGAGTGGCAGTGTTTTAACTATTCCTCTGGGAAGGACTTGTGTTTTGTTTTCGTTTGTAATGGAATTATCTTATTCTTCTTGCTTGTCTATCGCAATGAAGCATTAGTAGTCCGTTTATACTCTTTTGTTAAGGGTGAAAGCATGTGTAATGCTATTTAACTTATGAAAATGCCAATGTTTTATTTATGTGTGAATTTTTATTCCTCCCTTAATTGATGGATGGTTATTATTATAATATACTCATAGTTACGAACACCGAGCAAAGCTTATTGTTATATACCATTCTATCTATAAATTATTACGTACTGCATGCATGATTCAATGATGCATGAAGTTGAGTTTTATGTATTAGTCAGGAGATTGGTTATAGGTGAGTTAAATCTCACAATAGCCAATGCTTTTGATTCAATGCATAAATCTGAACTACATCATCATTAAATCATCAACTTGCCGATCAAATAGCTAGAGTAAACCTTTTGAATGGTTCACTTTCAGTTTTATTGGAGTTATTTGGTTTTTGCATGGTACATAGATCTTCCAGCTAATCTAACTAGTTATTGTGATATGGTTTGGTTATACATCAAACATATCGATTTACTTTATAATAAAATGGGAGTTAATTACTATAAGGTGGCATTTTCATAAACAAGTAGTTTAATGCATGTTGAATCCTCGAACGGAAGAGTAATTTTTATCATTATTATTCAAAGTTTAATTAAGTATCTATTTGATAATTCAAAGCTCACACCACAAGCTATTCCATTGCACACAACACACACAACAATTTTACCTTTTTCTGTTTTTAGTACCAACAATTAGCCTCCTGTGGGTTTGACCTCAGACTTAATCGAGAAAAATTGTAATTTGATCACTTATACTTGGGTTTAAGATTTAAACATGGTAAGATTAGGTATCATGTATCATCCCTTAAAACCAATATTTGCTTTAGTTAAAGCAACCGTGGGCATCCACTTTCTGTTGCAATGTACTGAGCCTCAGTAGTAGACAAAGAAATGGAATTCTATTTTTTCCTTTGCCAAGAGACTTAAAGTATTCCCAACGTAAAAACACCCACTAGAAGTGCTCTTACAATCATTTATATAACTGACCCAATTGGAATTGAAATAGCTAGCAATCTTGGTATTTTCTCAAAGGTATACAAAATACAATACCTTGAAGTCCCACTCACATAAAGGACGATGGGCTTAATCGCAAGTAAGTGTGACTCTTTAAGGCAAGATTGATATGATACACGTACAACAACAATAAAGGTAGTGTAAGGTTGACTCACAGTGAGATAAAATGGACTACCTATCACACTAAATACAGTGTGTGATCTATATCTTTGATTGAAGTGTCTGTTCTCAATTTGGTGCCAGTACTCATTGGAGTACACAAGTGCTTTGCTAAATCTTACCCAAACTTATTAATAGGTCCTTAGCATATATAGATTGGGTAACAAAAATTCTATTATCCGTTTGTTTCACTTGCAGGCCTAGAAAGGAACCAAAGACACTATCATCAACATACACCAGGGCAATTAAAATCTCACCATTTACACTCTTCACAAATAAGGTATTTTCTACACTCCCTTCAGAAAACTTTTCTTTCAAAAGGTAGGTACACTGTGAGACCCGAACATGCATATTACGTATTTCATATTGTGTCGGGGGTTTATATATAAATGAGGATTTTAGTTCTGAGATTTTTAAAAAATAATAATATAAGTTTCGATAATAACTTTCGGGTTTAATTTTAGAGTTTGGAAAAATATGTAGAGTGTGATGGATTTGCTTAGGAAAGATCAAATGTGTAATTGTAATTGCAAGTTGGTGTACTTATATATATAAGCATGTGTCTATGTATATATAAGTGTGGTTGTATATATATATATATGTATTAAGTTGAAAAATAAAGAAGTTGATGCATATGAGTCCACTCGTCTAAACCCAAAAAGACTCTAGCTAGAGAAAAACCGGTGGGAATTTTTTAGTCAAAACTCTACTATTTCATTTTTCTTCGCCGAGTTTTAGAGGAGATTGAAGAAGGGTAAGAGTTTGAGGAATTCTCCAAATTTTGATGGAACTCTTTAAGGGTTGGTGAATGGGATTGCTAAACTAAGGTAAAAATTTTTCTATTTTCTTCTAGAAATTTTTATAAGTTACAACTACATTCAAAAAATTGGGTGGTTTTGGTAGAGTTGGGTTCAAGACCATTAAGCTTGAATCATTGGGAAACTCCTACGGAATTCCAGTAAGGGAAGCTCTTGTGGTGAAATTCCCAACTTTTCAATTCTTGTGTTTTAAAACCCACTTTGAGTGTTTTGATGTTAGATGTTAGGATTGAAGTGGTGTAGTGGTAATAGGAGTTGGGTGTAAAGGAGGATTAGGGGAAGCATTAAAACCAAAATTTTATGGTTTTTTTTCAACCACAGCTGAACCGGTAGGAGACTACTATATTTAAGTTCTACTAGTAGCACACATAGTAGTACCAGTAGAAAACCATTTTTTTTTTCAAAGCGTACAAGTAGAAGGGTAATCTACCCTGAAATGTACTAATAGGACTCGTACTAGTACTACTAAGCCAATTTTCTATTTTTATTGTGAAGACTTTTAATTCTTTAACTGCTCAACTGTGTGAATTACACTTGGATATTAATATAACGAGAATGGTAGAAGTTAATAAAGAGGAACCTAAACAATTAAAGGTATGTGCTAGTTGATGGAATTTGAAAATGTATTAATCTAAGCATACGAACTTATATAAACATTGCACTAAGAACACAATATTTGCATTAGAAGTACTTAAAAAAAATTGTGACCACATGTGTATTAGGTTTGGAGGCGTGTACATCAATGACTGTTCCATCTAATGCTCCAATGAGGGATTGATCCAGAGGTAGATACCCACCCAAGTTGAGTGTACTAACTCACATACCATGCATTGACTTGTGGATATTATTTACTGTTGAAATATGAGTGTGGATAAAGGAAAACTTATGCTGCAATGGAGGTTATGATTATAGCCTTAAAAGCAAATATAGCTTTGGTGGCAAATGTGAGATGGCCTAACTGGTAGACTCGATATAGCCTTAGTAGTAGTTGTGGCGTAGACTTAGTGGCAAGATTATGAAGTGACCATTGGTGGTGTATATATATACACACACACTCATAAAGTGCCTGATCGTAGGTGATGGTGTTTCTAGAGAATTCTATTTTTGTTTTAATATATGAACCAAAATGTAGTTATGGTAAAAGTAATCTCACTTCTTCCATTTGTACTATATACTCACTTAGCTCTCTAATGCTCACCCGTTGTAGTTTCCCTATTCCTCAAACAACCCTATGCTCTACAGGGGTCCATTGTTGAGTTTAGGTGGTTTAAGGGGGAGTAAATCTTGTAGTCTTTTCCTGTATAAAGGAGCTAACGGTGAGATTTTTTAAATATATGAAATTCTAAAGATTTTGTGGTTTGTCAAATAGGAAGTCTGGCAATGAGCATCATTCTTCTAAGTATGCTAACGATTTTAATCTTGTGCTGGTTGTTGACTTGATCCGGAATGTGTACACCCAAGTGTAGGCGGTCAAGTTGTAGTTCTGGAGTCGAATCCACGGGTAACTATTTGTTGGTGTTTTGATGTAAGCAGTGTCAGAGACCAAGTGACTATAACCTTTGAGTTTTGAAGTTGTATGGGATTTCTGGGATAGAATATGAGGTTCTTTACAAAGGGATTTTCTAGACAAAATATAAGATAATCTCAAATGTAAAAATTCACTCTTTAGTTTGTAGATTTGGACATATGGTTAATAATTCAATTTATTATACTTGTGATTGATAATTCAATTAACTCCTATGTCAACAACAAGTTAATTGGAGGATAAAGGTAGAATGTGAGAATTAAGAGCATGGTTCCGATGTCTTTACCGAAGTTTACAAGAATTGTTTGTGCTGAGACTCAAACCGTCTACAAATAAGCAAGTGTTTCTACCAGGCATCCAACCATGACATTAATATTACATTCTTTAAATGAAGCACGATAATGGTGAAGATTGAAGGGTAGTCATGAAGGTCAAACTGGGGTACTTGCCTTGAACCAATGAGTATTTCTATGCAAGAGTTATCTGTGTTATAGAAAGCACTCACGACTGTACAAAGTACCTTAGCTTTGCTAGATGTAGTCAATCATTCAATAATCAAGTGACATGTAAAGCATTAAGCATAAATGAAATGCACAAATATAACTTTCAGATGATTTACAAAAGAGTGAATGAGAAACTACTCACTGTTCATGACTTTGGTAAATCTAGAAAAGTGAGTGACGCTCATCTCTCCAAGTAGAGGAGTTACAAGGTAAACGCACTATACAAGAAGCCGATCTTCAATGAAGAATGAGTGAATCACGTTCCACCCTTCACGACTTTTGTAAAGCTCTAGAAAAGTAGAAGAGTTTCATTCTTCTAAGGGAAGATAGGAAGCTCAAGCAATGGAAACAAATGAAAATAATGAAAGTAGAAGAAAACTAGTCACTTTTGGAGGGTTTTCACCGCAACCAAGAGATGATCTATCTCCCTTTATGCAAGTAAATGATACCCTAATTCTAAGACTAATTCTATTGCAAGCTAAGAAATATTGATCTATTATAAAATCCCTAGTCCCTTTGTAGCTCCCACAATGGAAGTATTTATAGGCACAGAGGAGGGGACAAGGGAGTGTGAAATAATAGTGTAAGGCCTTCAAATAACTCTGAGAGCCATCCAGTCTGCTGCCTGTCTGGGGACAACGTTCGAATGTTGTCTGGCATTCGAATGTTGTCTCCTGTCTTTGGTTGGTGGGCATTCGAATGCCAGATGAGGTCTGCACTTCCCACTCAAGTGGCCTGTGGTCTTCTATAAGAGCCATTTCCACACTCTATGTACAACTTGACTTTGCACTTAGTAGCTTGGTCCTCAATAATTGAGAAGAACATTCGAACTTGAATTGTCATTCGAATGTGGTACTTAACTACCTCGGTGTTTTCCTTCTTGGCTGCAACACGTCATGTCTCAGCCGTCTGGTCTTCAAATAATTCAAGGGAAAGTTCAAATGTTATTGCTTTGTCCCAAGCTTCTCCAATTTTGTTCTAGGGTATTTATGGTGTTGCATGGAAGTTTGATATTCATTACCTTTGGACCTTTGTACAATTTATATTCTGAAATGACATCATTTAAACTCCATCAAAATATAATTTGTCTTAAAAAGGCGTAGTAATAAACTGATTTTACCTACTAATCACAACCCCAACCTAAAATATTACTAGTCTCTTGTAATATAACAACAATTGAATGGGAATTTATTTACAATACCATTTTCGTAGGTCATCCAGTTGCATTTAGCGTATGCAACAAGCCGTTAAGCCACTAGGTTTACCCTAGCGGACGAGTGTTGTCTCGTGAGGGTTTTCAGTGAAGCTACCCACAAACTTCAGTTGAACAGATGTGTATAATAGATTATTTGTCAACGTGAGTTAACATTATGGTCATCAGAATACCCAACCCTTAATCTCGATCTTATTCCTCACATTTCTTTTTCATTGGTATTTATTCTATACAACAATTAACATTTGTCATATTGGTATTTGGAATTCCCTGTGTAGTAGGAATGTTCATTCTAGCAACAAGAATTGTTATATAACCAACATTTTACGTTACCACCTTCCATGGATAGATTTGATTTTACAAACCTCTCGTAGAATGCTCTCAGCAAAAAATTCCTCTGATTATAGTGACTTGTCTCTCAAAGGACATGTGATCGGAGGATGACCAATCAAAAAATCACATGCTCAATTAGTATAGGAGTGAAGTTTTAAGGAAACAAACTCATCATGCTCGACACAATCTCATGGATGAATATTGATGCAAATAAAGAAATACTATTTAACATCCCCCAACTTTTGGTTGACGATCTACACATGCATCAAACTTGAGATCAATTAGGGCTTTTAATAGGTTGTAATGTGGCCAGAGTCCAGTGGCTAATGAAATGACATAATGTAGCACTCCTCTTTCTAGCTTTTCGACATTTTGCCTAGAAATGGTATTTTTTTCTTTCATTTTTCTCATTTTTCACTTTCTTGAAAATTTCCTATCTTTTTGTTTCTTTTTTTCAATTGTTTCCACCAGCTTTTCTTTCATTGACTGGTAGGCACTATCGTCTTTTTTGTTTCTTTTGCTTTTTTGTATCATACTGATATATAAAAGGGTGTAAGAAAATTAAATAGCGAATGTGTATGTCAAGTATATTTTCTTATGGCTCGGTTATCATATGAGTTACTTGAAAAAGATATCATACATTAAAGGCTCAATCTCAGCAAAATAGAGATATAGTTTTGTAAAAGAAATAGTTAAGGCTCAAAATTAAGTCCAAGATGGCTATGTCAATAGATTGCTTTAGTTGCATTAATCAAAGCAATTTTAGTGAGAATGTTCAAGGATAGATAGTGAAAAACTTACTTGAGTAAATGTTGATATCCTCTCAAAAACGTCGCAAGGTTCGAAACTTACCATGATATTCTTCGTTATCTCCACTGGTTGTGACAGGTTTTTCATGGAATTTTGGGTATATATCGATTCCATTTTCAAGTATGGGCATCTTGTACCTTAAGAAAAATGAATACCAATGTACATTTGACAATTGAGTATAGAGAAAATACCATTTTTCCAAGACATGTGGTTTTAAGTAGAGATTATTAGGTGAGGTGTCAAACTGATCATGTGATTAGTCACTTTAACAAACAGTCTCAATATTCACTTTTGTTTTTAACAATTTAATAAACAACAATGTAATGCTACTTATACACATGCATCTAAAAAGATAAAATTGAATCATTCATTTCATAAAATATTATCGTTTTAACACAAAAGAAAATGATTCAAATCATCCACAAAAAGAAACAACATATTCAAAAAAAAAACTATCAAGTACAGACATCTCCATATCACTCTCTTGCTCCACCAACTACACCAACTCCACCCCTCAGATAGTTAAGAATCTCCTTCTGTTGTCAAAGAATCTCAAATTGCTTGGCCTCAATGCCAAACATAATCTCTCTCAGTGATCGTCGGGTGTTGGTTCTGGGGCCTGCCTCCTCGGTCTACTCATGGGCTCTCTCAGCCTCTAGCTTTCTCTTCTCCTCCTCATCCAGGACATCCTGTACCTCATTGGCGCCTCGGGAAGGGGCACCTCCTGTCTCGTCATCATGGCTCCACTATGACCTTGGCTTCGTTGGAAGGAAGCCTTGTTAAGTGGCCTCATCAGTCTCTGTATCGTCATCTTTGGCCTCACCCTAATCACGTGGTCCTTGCACATCTTCATCACCAAGGTGCCGAAGGGGAGTGAGTTTCTTTTCACATTGCACCCCTTCATCATCTCAGTCCAAATCAGTGAGGGGAGGTCTATGCTTTTGCCTTTCCCAAGTGCGTATAGCTACTGGACCATCTTGAGGAGGATCTTGTTCTTGCGTCTAATGGGGGCGAAGTTTGAGCCCGCAATCAAATTCAACATCTTGTATCTATCGGTCAACTCCGCTCCTCAAAAAAATCTCCGCTCCATCCATGAAAAGGTAGCCAACCCTATTAGGTTTGCCCCCACAATGTCCATGCCCACTTTCTTCCTCGAGGGGTAGGTTGGTCTTGGTACCCGAGGCACCTCTTGTCTTAACTCTCGGACGTACTTCTCATCCACATCAATATGGCCCCCCTCATATACATCTTCATAGCCCCATTGATGATCTCGGCGTTGGAGTAGAACTCTCGCACCAAGTCAATCATGGCTTCTCCGCTGTTTCTCAAGTACAACATCCATTCCCTTGCCTCCATGTTCTAAAAAATCCCTAACTCCAAAAAATTCATTAAAATCACAGTCCGCTCACAAACTATAGCTTGGTTTTGGTAGAAGTTCTCATATCTGTCTGCCTTGAGGGCATTTGGGAAGCGGGTTTGATTATACCTTCAGACTATGGGCCTCCTCTCTATTTCCTCAATCACCTCCTCCACTATATTTGGCTCTTTAGTGGCTGGGGTGCGCCTAACATGAAATTTCATTCTTGGAAACATAGTTTTTCGGGTTTGGGGTGTTAAAGCTTTGAAATGATTGAATTTTTTTTTGTGAGAATGATATTTTTAAGGTGGGAATGGGTTTGGGTTTCTTAATTTTGGGTGGAAATTTGAAATGGATGGAGTTTTGAGGTTTGGGTAGCGAAGGGTAACCCTAGGGTTTGAGGGTTTTCAATGATTTGGGTATTTTTTAAATGAAAAAGATGAACCAGGTTTTTATAGTATGGGCATCAACGTTCGAAAGTCACTGACGTTAGAACGTGGCTAGAAGAATTTTGAAGACATGGTTCGAATGTTATATACTGATGATTAGCACAAAAACAAGGCATATTTTGGATGCTAACATGCCATTTTATGCTTGCTTGTGTCATGAAATTGGGGAAAATGTGTTTAATCTTTGTTTTGATGGAGTTTTGTGTGAATGTTGGCAATATGAAGTAGATAAGATGAGTTAAATCCCCATTGAAGTGTTTGAAGCCAATGAAGAGGAAGGGGTAGCATAAAGGAAGGTTTGGAGGGAGAAGAAACCCAAGAAATTCAAATTGGTGAAAAACCTTCTGGAAGGTTTTGCCTTTGATTTCTTTCTCACTGCTAAAATCTTCTGGAAGGTTTTGTCTACTTGATTAAAACCTTCTGGAAGGTTTTGCTTACTGGAGTGAAACCTTTCGGAAGGTTTTTTCTACTGGAATGAACCTTCGGGAAGGTTTTGCCTGTTGACTTCTTCATTTAACTGTTCATGCACAAACCTTCCATAAGGTTTATGTTGACCTTCCCGAAGGTTTTGCCCAAATTGTCCAGACAACCAGCAACTCAAGCTCTGCCATTTGGGGGTTCCACTTACACTTCTCCAACAGGTCCCTTTACATCCCCTACACGTCTAGGAGCCTCCCCTCACCTCTACTTGGACTTGGAAGGTCATTACAATAATGAAGAGGAGAAATAAGAGGCATGGCAAGAGAGAAAGGTTAGGCTTGTCCTGGCATGCACCATCCCATCCTTTTCAACCCCCTATGATTAGAATCACATCACTCAGGCTTTAGGGACACTCCATCAAAATTTTTGGAAACTGAAGACTCCATTATTCAACATGAACGGGGAGATACATAATAATAGAGAGAGAGTCCATGGAGGAAGATGAATAGTGCTAGAGAGAAAAGTTAAAGTTTTTTCATTTTCTTTCCATACAGTGTCTTGTAATCCCTTGTAAGAACCTTCTAAGCTTGGTTTGAAGTCTTTAATGCCATTTATTGCAAGTTTCTTTCAAGTTTAGTCTTTCATTCAAGATTTCACCATTAATGCATTCAAGTTTTTCATTTCTTAGTTTTAAAATGGGAATTCAATGCACTCTTGTTTAGTTTATGTTTTCTTACATTAATGTAGCTTAAATATTTATTGCTCTAAAATATTTTTCCCTTTCATTATTGTTTTTCCTTTAAGCATCTGTAGCTAAAACTTTAAGTTGGCTAATACAAGGGAGACCTCCTTTTGGGTATGTCATTTCAACTCATCTACTTTCCTCCCCTCGATGTACAATGGTTCGGTTTGACTGGGTTGCGTGTGGACCTGGTTGTGAGTTTTTGATATCCCATAGACTTTTCATGGGTTATGCTTGGATCCTCACTTCTGTTTTAGTCTAGAGCTTCTCGCGAATCAATCGTTCATTTATGCACTATTGGAGGAAAGGTTCGAGTTGACTTGGCATTTCCATTGAAATGAACCTTTTGGATTAGTCAACACTTGTTTCTCATTTCATTTTCTTCAAAATACAAATCCCAAACCAAACTTCAACAACAAAAGATTTTTACACTTTACCCTTTTTACCAAAACCACTTTAAATAAGATTCGTCTCCTTCCATGAGGAGACGACCTTGGAGTACTTCCAAGTAAAATATGATACACAAAAGTCTTCTTGAGCTTGGGAAGCATTTTTATTCACCACCCACATTTTCAATTTCATTCATTCCATAATTCTGTTGCCCCATTTCTCACATCATTCTGAGGGAGAGTGACACTCCTTATCCTTATAAGCCATACACACATTGAGGGATGATGTCCGGAATTTAGGGAGTACAACGGAAAACATCAATCACTTTTGGTGTCGTTGCCAGGGAAGGAAAGCGTTGAATTTGAGAAGGTGATTTTCGGACAACGAAAATAAGTCCCATGATGTTAATCATAGGCTGAGGTACAATTCTCCTTGTATATACTTTAGTTGTTTACTTTTTTATTTGTAGATAGTTTTGTTATATGTGGAGACGGGATGAACAAAATCCACTAGTTAGACAACCCTTGGGCCCCAATATGAACATTGACTAAGACCCACCAGAGGATGCAGGTGTCAATTTTGAGAACATAGGTTTCAATCTAAACATGCAAAGGGGTGGGAGAGGACAAGAACCTAGAATGCCTGATCCACGAATGCAATTTCCCCCTCCCATTAATGAAAGGAACAACATCCACATTGAGCCTCCGACAAGGTTAATGAGGGATTTCTTTTAACCTACACGAAACACCACACCCTCATGCATCCTCCTTTCAATCTAACCTCATCTCTTCCTAGTTAAGTCAAGGAAGTTGCAACTACTTCCTAGGTTTCACAAAATTAAAAAAGAGAACCCCTATTTGCACATAAGGGATTTCGAGGAAATAGTTGTGACCTTCCTCACCAATCATGGCATGGAGGACATAGCTAGGCTGAAATTGTTCCCATTTTTCCTTAAAGTTAAGGCAAAAACATGGCTTAACTCCCCTCGATCAATAACATCTTGTAACCAAATGCTCTCCGAGTTTTTAAACAAATTTTTTCCGGTTCATAGAACCACCACTCAAAAAAAAAATATTCAAAACTTTTTAGAGAAGCCCAATGAGCAATTCTACCAATGTTGGGATTGGTATAAGGAATTACTACAATCCATTCCACATCATGTCTGTGAATCATGGCAATTGGTTAGTTTCTTCTGTGAAGGTGTCACACTGAGTTATAGAGAATTCATTGACATGATGTGTAACGGTGAGATTTTGAACAAAGACCCCGATGAGGCCTTAGATTCGTTTGATACATTGGCATAAAATGCACAGTCATAGAACATTACGGATCCTACCGATGTACCAAGGACTTCTCCTCAAGGGAGTATTCAAACTCATGTGGGAAGGGATTTATGACTTAAGAGATCGGAAAGACTTGCTTTCTAAAATTGCTAAATTGTCAAGGAAGGTTGAGAGTCTTGAAGTCAACAAGAGGAAGGAGGTGTCTAATGTTTCAAAGATTGGTGAGTTTTGATCGATTTGTGAGAGTGTGGAGCATTCCATTTTGGAGTGCCCCAACATTTCGGCATTTAAGGAAGTGTATCACGAGAAAGTCAATGCCTTTAAGCAAACAAGACAATTATTCTCTCCACATTCAAACACGTATAATCCAGGTTTGAGTAATCACCCGAACTTTAGTTGGAGAAATAATAACCCCACTCCTCATAGTTCAAATGCATACACATCTACCGTGCCCCTGGGCAAAATCAATTTCAATCTCAAGGTCGAGCGTGTAGTTCCCAATACCCCCGATCTAGTATGCAAGTGTATTCACAAAACCCGTCTCCACAAAATTTCTCCCAAGGTCCACCTCCACAAAATTTTAACCAACAAGTATTATCCAATGCATTCACATATCAACCTCCTCACAAAATAAGTTTGGAGGATTTGGTGCATTCCTTCATTCAAAGTCAAACTACCTTCAACTAAAGCTAGACCACCTTTAACATCAACATCTTGACTCAACTCAAAAAAATCACCAATTCCATGGGGATATCATAGCAAGAGAAGGGAAAATTTTCTACTCAACCCCAAGAGAACCCTAAGGGCCAACATATGATTGAGTTGTCCAAGCCCACCAAAGAGAGTTGTGAGCAACTCTAAGTGGTCACCACCCTTCGAAGTGGCAAAGGTCTCACTCAAGGCTACATTGCCAAAGGAAAAAAAGATTGATGGTGAGACTGAGGGGTAAAAATTAGGAAACATAACACAAAAAAAAACTACAACAAATAATTTACAAATGTGACGACATACCTTGGCCCATGATGAAAATCATGAGACTTACCAATGCAGTCCAAAATCACCTACGAACTCGACGCTTAACCTTCTCCAACAACTGTGCCAAAAGTGCTTGATGGTTTCCTTTGTATTTCCTAATCTCTGTACATCACCCTTAAATTGTGTATGGTGTCGGTGTGAAGGGGAATGTCACTCTCCCCTGGAATGATCACAAAAGAAAGGGCAATGGAATGATGCTGGATGAAATGAATGAAACGTGTGTGTGTGAACCAAAGTGCTCCCCAAGCGCAGGGAGTCTTTTGAGTCTCTTGTTTTATTCGTAAAAGTATTCAAAGGTCGTCTTCTTAGGGAAAGAAATGAATTGTGTGAAGGTGATTTTGTAAAAATGGAAAAGTGTAAAATATTTTGAGTTTGTTTTGGTGAGTGAATTTTTTAGTAAAAAAATGAAATGGAAACAAGTGTTGGCTAATCCAAAGAGGTCATTGCAATGGGAATACCAAATCAACTCAAGGTCTTCCTTCAATAGAGCCTAGAAGTTTAATTGATTCGTGGAAAACTCGTGAATAAAATGGAGGTGATGATTCAAGCATACCCCGTGACAATGCCTACAGTGTATTAAGAACTCAACCATGTCCTCACCCTAACCCAGTCAAACCGAACCATCGTACTATGAGAGGAAGAAAGAGAATGAGTTGAAATGGCTTATCCAAGAAAAAGTCTCCCTTGGATTAGCCAACTTAAAAACTTAGCTACTCATATTTAAAGTAAAGACAACAACATAATGGAAAGACATTGTAAAAAAAATGAAGATTTGAACTTAGTTGATGCAAGAAAACTTAACTACGAAGAGAGAAATGCAATACCCACTTTAAAACTAAGAAATGAAGAACGCTTGAATAACCTTAATGGTGAAAGCTAGAATGAAAGACTAAAAATGCAAAGCACTTGAAATGAAACATGGAACTTAATTTAAAGCAAGGAAACTTAAACTGAGAAGAAAAATATTCAATACCCATTTCAAGAAAAGCTTCAAGTAAAAAAAACTCATACAACAATGGTAGATTCTAAGTTACACAACTAAACTTGCAATAGCTAAGATTAAAGTGCAAGAAATAAAGATTACAAGATATTTAAAGCTAACTAAAACTGAAATGGAGAAGAAAATGCAAAAACAAAAATTTTTATTACACTATTCATCTTCTTCTTCCTTGTATTTTCTATGTTTAGGTAGCCACCCTTCAAGAACTTTTGTAATGCTGAATATATGGAGTGCGAGCCTTGCAATTTCGTCCATGGTGGTCCCCCCAAGGTTTGTGCTGACTTGATCCAAAATGTGTACACCCAAGTGCAGCGGTCAAGCTGTAATAATAATTCGGTTTGAGTCTAGAGTCGAATCCATGGGGAACTTGTTGTGTTGGTGTTTCAAAGTAAGCAGTGGTAAAGATCAATTAATTGTAACCTTTGAGATTTGTACTTGTGAGATTGGGAGGTTTTTCTTGGTTTGAAGATGAACTTCTTTTCCTAGATGATTTTCTAGACAAAATGTAAGATAAATTTAAATGGAAGAAAAGTCACTCTTTAGTTCGAGGATCAGGACATGTAGTCAATTATCCGGTTCATTATATTTATACTAGATAACTCACTTAACTCCCGTATCAACAACAAGTTAATCAGAAGATAAAGATGAACTATGAGAATTAAAGCCATGATTTCGATGTATTTTTAGAAGTTTACAAGAATTGTCTGTGCCAAAACTTAACCTATCTACAAACAAGAAAGTGTTTCTACAAGACATCCAACCATGGTTTTAATTTTCCATTCTTTAATTGAAGCACAATAAAGGAGATGATTAAAGGGTAGTCATGAAGATCCAGCCTAGATACTTTCCTTGAAACGATGAGTCTTTCCATATAGGAGTCATCCGTGTCACAGAAAGACTCTCGATTATACAAAAATCATAGCTTTGCTAGATGCAGTCAATCATCTAATAAACAAGGAAATAAACATTAAGTATTCGAACAGTGCAAAAATATAATTCTCGGATAATTTATACATACCCCTCACCTCTTACTAAAGAGTGAATAAAAAACTGCTCACTCTTCATAACTTTGGTAAAGTAAAAGAAGTGAGTGATGCTCATCCCTTTAAGTAGAGGGCTTCACAAAATAAAAGCACAATAAACAAGGAGCCAATTTTCAACGAAGAATGAGTGAATCACATTCCACCCTTCACGACTTTGGTAAAACTCTAGAAAAGTGGAAGAGTTTCATTCCTCTAAGAGAGAAGGAAGCTCAAGCAATGGAAGCAAAGGACATTAACAAAGAAATGTATATAATAGCATGTATGTAAATATCAAACATAAATGGAGAAATGAACTTCTTAATAAAAGCAAATGTAAACATGAATATAAAGACTAAAAGTAAATAGAGGAACTAAAACTCTTAAGTAAATGTGAACATGAAAGTAAGAAATAAGTGGGAGTTCTAAGCTTCCCAACTCAACAAGAAAAAGAACTAAGACAAAGTAGAATTTGAAGTGCTGCATAGTGTTCTTTCTTCTCTAAAAAATGGGTGTATTTATAGACAATGAGAAGCAAGGGGTGAAGAAATAGTGCTTGTCGTCTAAGTCAAAGTGAAAATCTAACCAATATGCAAGCAATCTGTCAAGGATGTTCGAACAATGGGTGAGGTTCGAACGTGTTTGTTGTTTTTGCTCTAAGGACGTTCGAATGGTTGGTGACGTTCGAACGTTTCTTCTGTCTTTACTCTAAGAGCGTTCAAATGCTAGCTAGGATCTATCCTTGTTAGCCAGATGTCACATGGCCTGTGGTCCTCTGTGGAAATCTCCTGTCATTCTCTGTGCATATCTTGGTGTTCATTTGCTGCAACACACCATATCTTCAGTCAGTTGGGTCTTACAAGTACTCCAGAGAACGTTCATATGGTGGATGGCTTTCGAACGTAGTAATCAAGTCTCCATGGCCTTGGTTCTTGTCTGCAACACTCTATCTCAGCAGTCAGGTTGTAGACTGGTTCAAGTGGACATTCGAACGGTAGGTGATGTTCGAACGTTAATTCTTTGTTCCAGGCTTCTCCAATTTTGTTCCCTAAGGTGCTGCTGTTACATTCAGATGAAATTTTTGTTGCCCTTGAACCTTTTTTCACTTTAGAACCTGAAATGTCGTCATTTAAACTCCATCAAAGTATAATTAGTCCAAAAAGAGCATAATAATATGCTATATTTGATTACTAATCACACCCCCACCCTAAATATTGCTAGTCCCTAGTAATACAACAATTAAATGTAAACCTATTTCTAATGTCTTTTTTATAGGTCATTTAGTTGCATTTAGCTTATGCAACAAGCCGTTAAATCGCTAGGTTTACCCTAGTGGACGAATTTAGTCTCGTGAGGTTTCCAGTGAAGCTAACCCTAAACTTCGATCTAACAAATGTGTATGTGAGGTTGTTGATCAAAGTAAATTAGTATCATGGTCTTTGAGACACCCAACCTCAATTTTGACTTTTTATTTCACATGCTCCTTTTCCATTGGTACTTACTCTATGTAAAAATTAGGGTTGGTTACAATGGCATTTAGAATTCCCTGGGTACACTACAACAAAAATCGTTTTTTGCGACGATTTTTTTCGTCGCTAAATTAAAAAAAATCGTCGCTAATTTTTTTTTGCGACGTTTTTTTTTCGTCGCGTGTTCGTCGCAAT
>CM042196.1:17757183-17789227 GCA_023539305.1 Ilex asprella
ACAAAAATTTAATGGCCTAGGTTGCCCCACCATTTCTTGTGTTATAGGTAACCACAAAATTGAACTGGCTTTATTAGATTTAGGAGCTAGTGTGGACAAGCTTCCATATTCAGTATTTGAACAATTAGGGTTAAGGGAGTTAAAACCCATGTCGACTACACTTAATAGGCTGATCGATTAGTGAAAATACCTAGGGGTATAATGGAAGATGTTTTAGTATAGGTTGATAAGTTTTACTTTCCGGTGGATTTAAAAATGATGGATACTCAACGGTGATCACTAACTTGATCCGAAGTGTTTACTTTTCGGTGGATTGTGGACGGTCAAGCTGTAGTAATAATCCGGTTTGAGTCTGGAGTCGAATCCACAAGGAACTGTTGTTGGTATTTTAAAGTAAGCAATAGCAGAGACATAATGATTGTGATCCTTGTGATTGGAAGTTTGTGTGATGTATGGGGATTTCCTGAACATAATATAAGATTCTTTCCAGGATAGTTTTCTTTACAAAATATAAGATAGGTTTAAATTAGAAAGAAAGTCATTCTTTTGTTTGAGGATCAGGACATGTAGTTAATCATCCAGTTTATTATATTTATGTTTGATAACTCAATTAAATCCCATGTCAATGGCAAGTTAATCGGAATATAAAGAATGACTGTGAGAATTAAGCACATAATTTCGATGTCTTTCTAGAAGTTTACAAGAATTGCATGTGCCAAGACTCAACCCGTCTGCAAACAAGTAAGTGTTCTACAAGGCATCCAATCATGGCGTTAATATTCTATTCTTTAAATGAAGTACAATAAAGGGGAGGATTGAAGGGTAGTCATGAGGATCTAGCCGGGGTACTTTGATAAATACTCAAATATAGTATATTCTTATGCTCTGTTTTGGACTAATTGTGCTTTGGTGGAGTATAAGTGATGATGTTTTAGGTCTTAAAGTGAACAAGGGTTCAAAGACACCAAAAAGTACCTTTGAAAGCAACCACAACATTTTAAGGAACAAATTGTAGAGTCTTGGAATAAGGAACAAACGTTCGAACGTTAAATACCGTTCGAACGGTCATGGAAAACTAGGCCATATATTATAATCTGTGTTGCAGGCAAGACCCAAGGCCCTGGAGATTCAAGTACGACGTTCAAACTGTCATAAACGTTCGAACGTCCACTGGAGCAAGGACAAGATGGAACTGACTGAAGACATGGCTTGTTGCAGACTTTCAGTCAGAAGGCCCTGGCAGTTGATTACCACGTTCGAACGGCAACCACCGTTTGAATGCCCCTGGAATTATAGGAGATAACAGACAGATTCTGTAAGGACCTGGAGGGAGATTTGCACAAAGACTTGGAGGAATATTTTTCTACAGAAACCATGTGTCTTCTGACATAAGTGGTAGGCACTGAATCCTCTAACGTTTGAACGGGAGAAGAACAAAGAAAAGAGCCACCGTTCGAACGCAATGGACCGTTCGAACGGTATCGACAGACTGCCTGCAGAGTGGTTGGCTTTTCACTATTACTTTGATGCCCAACTCTATTCTTTTACCCCTTCCTGCCTTCTCCTTGCCTATAAATACACTTGGTTTTGTGGAGAGAAAAGGGACTCATGGGTGGAACCATTTGAAGGATTCATCACTAGGCATTCATCACATATATCTATTCCAATTCTGGTCTTAGTATTATCTCTTTGTTAGAGAGTGGGGAAGATCAAATTCCCATTCCTTTTCTTTCCATTAATGCTTACATTTACATTTGCTTAAGAGTTGTAATTCCTTTATTTACATTTAGTCTTTACATTTATGTTCTTGATTTATATTTAGTCTTTATATTTATGTCTTTATTTACTTCTAGTCTTTATATTTATGCTTTTACAGACATGCTTTTAATTGTGTCTTGTACTTTTATTATTTGAGCTCCCTTCTTGCTTAGAGGAATGAAACTCTTCCACTTTTCTAAAGCTTTACCAAAGCTGTGAAGGATGGAACGTGATTCACTCGTGGTGAGCTTGGACGGGAAGGAATATGCATGATGGTGTGGTGCTATGGGTTGGTTGAAGAAACTCTCGCATTGTCCTAGCCGGAGGATCAAGTAGGACGTTCCCTTCATTCCGGGGTGGGGGAAAATGAACATGCGGGTTGGGCATCCTTGGTGGTTGCAATCCCCCACCCCCTTGCATGTTAGGGTTGACATTCGCATGATCGAATTTATTGGGAGGGGGGTATTGTATTCTTTGGTTAGGCATCCTAGGTTCAGGCAATCCCCCACCCCTTTGGTCATTTTAGTTTGCACCATCATAGTCAAAATTTTTGCCCCCTTGGATGTTTGGGTTCACACCCACATTGTCAAAATTGTCACCCGCATCCTCGGGTGGATTTTGGTCGACGTTCATGTTGGGAGCTAGGTTTTGTCTAACTAGTCGGTGATGGGTATCCCTCTCCCACATGCAATAAAATATACATAATTGAAATTATAAACAAACAAGAATATGTACACAAGACAACGTACCTCAGCCCGTGATGAAGATCACGAGACTTACCTCCGTTGTTCGAAAATCACTTCCTTGAATTGGCACTTGCCTTCCCCGGCAACGGCACCAAAAATGATTGATTGAAATACCTAACCTCAACTAGCCCCTAATTACTCTCCCTCAAATAATGCAATATATGACCAGGGGAGAAAGATTTCTTCCCCTAGGGATAGTGTCAAAAGAAAGGGCAATGAGGCAAGGGACATGGAATGATGTAAAATGGGATGTGTATGCACAAAAATGCTCCCCAATCGCAATGAGACTTTCGTGTGTCGTTTGTTACTTGGAAGAGTATTCCAAGGTTGTATCCACAGGGAAGGAAGTGAGTCATGGTTGGAGTGATTTGGTGAAAAATGAAAATGTAAAATATTTTATCTTGAGATTTGGTTGATAAAGTGTGAGCTAATAAGAATGCAATGAGAAAACAAGTGTTGGCATTTCCAAGAGGTCACTCCACTAGGTATGTAATCTCAACTCAAACTACTCTACCGGTCAAGCATAAATGAACGATTGATTAGCGGGAAGCCGAGGATGAGTCCATTGAGTATCTAAGCATAAACCGTGACTATGCCTACGGTTTATCAAAGACTCACCAAATCATCCACCTTCAACCCGGTAAAACCGAACCATTGGTCTTGAAGAGCGGAATGAGAACAAGAGTTGAAACCATATACTAAGGAGAGCTTCCCCTTAGTTATGTCAACTAATAAATTAGCTACTCATATTTGAAATCAAATTAACAATAAAGAGACAATGCATTGTTACACTATGAAGATTTAGAACAACTAAATACAAGAATCGTTGATTAGAAGTGAAATGAGTAAAAATGCATTTCATATCAAAGAACATGAACAACCCATGAGCATTAATGGTAGAAGTGAAAAGAGACCATCAAAACAAAGAACTAACATAGAGAAACTAGCATTAATCACAATCCAAGAAGTTCTAAGGATCCTTACAAGGTATTCAAAGCTGAAACAATGGAAAATACATGAAAAACGCCACTTTCTCTCTAGAACCCACTATTCATTTTCTTCTATGTTCAGAGCTTCTCTCTCTATATTCCAATACAATCATCATGTGTCTCTCTTTCCAACCCCTCTTTCTGGAGAAGTAAGCTACCTCCCTCCAAAAATGTGTAAGGGAGTATGGCTGACCCTCTAGAGGTGACAGTCAACAAAAGAGGTCAGGGGGCAGCCAGGGCCAGGTCTATGTCAGGGCTGTTTTGCCCCTCATTTCTCACTCCTCATTAAATGTTGTAGCTTCAGGGTTCAGAGGAGGGAGAGGGCACGTTGATTAGTATGCTGAGCAGATCTGCAGAATTTGGGCACGTCAGGAACGAGGTACCGGTACCCCGATTCCTGTAGGTTTTAGGTACCGGTACCGGGTACAGGTACCGTTCTGCTTCCTTATTTGAATTTCTTGATTTCATTGCTCCCGAGCTACCCTCAAGCTATCTTTTCAATTCCTTTCAACCCTAGAGGTGTGGGAGGGTCTTTAAAAACAATGATTGTCTCCATTCAACTGCAAATACAACAATTTGACGTTAAGACTTCAATTATCATACTTTATATCATTCAAAACTTAAAAGCAAGCCAAAATGAGTTGATTAGCATCTGAGAATATACAAAGTTGTGTGCTAATCAATTGTCCTGGGTCACATTTTGTCGTCTAAAGGGATGAAAGTTGACAAGATAAAAATAGATCTGATTGGCAACTTGCCTGCTCCCAAGACTTTAAAGGATGTTTGATCATTCCTAGGACATATAGGGTTCTATAGGAGATTCATAAAAGACTTTAGTACCATAGCAATCCCATGTGTCATCTCCTGAATCAAGACGTAATCTTTGTGTGGAGTGAAGCATGCCAGAAAGCTTTTGACTAGCTTAAAGGTATGTTAATTTTTGCTCCAATCATGCAACCCCCTTTACTAGACTCTACTGTTTGAATTGTTATGTGATGCTAGTGATTACGTTGTAGGTGCTATGTTGGGAAAAAGAAAAGATTAGAAACCCTATGTAATTTACCATGCAGGCAAGACTTTCAATGATCCTCAAAGAATTACTCAACAACTGAAAAAGAATTGCTTACAATAGTTTTTGCTCTAGAGAAATTTTGATCTTTTCTTGTTGGTTCTTTTGTTATTGTATTCACTAACCATGCAGCATTAAAATTTTTGCTTATAAAGAAGGATGTCAAGCCAAGGCTCCTAAGTTGGATAATCTTGCTCCTAGAGTTTGATCTAATCATTAAGAACAAAAAGGGTGTCAAGAATGTGGTGGCAGACCATCTGTCCAGGTTAACGTATGAATTTAAGGAGGGTGGACTAGTAATTAATGAAAATTTTCCTGATGGACAAATCTCGTGGAAATACCATGGTATACTGATATTGCCAATTTTCTTGCTACTGGTACATTTCCTCATTCCTATACATTGATGGATAAGAAGAAATTTATTAGGGAGGTTTTGGTAGATGAACAAATCTCTACCTTTCAACCTCATCTCCTAGTTCCATATAGTGGTAAATTTGGAACATTGGGAATAATTTATAGTTTAGGTTGAAGGGTGAGAACTACATTTCATATTTTGGGCGCATAATTTTTTTTTTGTTTTTTGGTGTTGTTGTTTTTGATCATATTGTGTATTTTGCCTCGCATTTTGTATAAATTGAAGTCATTGACTGTGAGTCAGTTTAAATTTTCTTTGTGACTAGCAGATATTAAAGAACTAGATAGAGTGTCCTAAAGAATTGCAAGCATGGATATTAAACTTCTCTGGATTAGTCGGGGAGTTTTACACACTTTTCCATCTAATGTGCATACCGTGGTCATGAGAAAAGAAAAATTGGTAAGAAAAATAGAGATTGGAGAACAGCAAGTGAAATCACTATGTGGTAGAAACACATTTGCTAAACACCATCCAGCCAAAAGACTTGGTGCCTTTAAACATTGTGGCTGGGTCTTTCACATGAAAAAATATAATCAGTGTTTTGAACCGATTTTTGGTTGCGCACTCGATCGATTAAACTAGTTAGTGAATGGGCAGAGTATGGATTATTTAGACACGCCATCCTATTTTGGTACTTTGCTTAACAGGAAATTAGAAGAGTCGATGATGGTTCAAATGACACGGAGACAGAGGATGACTTAAATTAGACTACTTTCTAAGAAAACTGTGGAAAATTGTGTTTTGGAGTTGAAAGTCAAGGGTTCGAATTTTTGTAAAAAGTGTAAAAAAAATTTTGTACAAACTGTTTTGATTGAAATAAAAATATGGACAAAGTAAGAAATGTCCTAGAATACCAACCTTAAGCATTTGTAGGGATTTATCCTGAGACTCCATCAATTTTTAGATCAATTTTGTATGTATACCTTTCCTTTAGTGTGTACATAAATTTGCATAATTTTTTTTTTTATTTTTGCTCTGGCGTTTGAATGCCAGATCACGTCTGAATGTCACCTGCTTGTAGTACTCAGCCACTGATGAAGCATATGATAAGAACTCAAAAATATTGAAATCATGTTTGCTAATAGAGTGTTCGTCCGCAAATACCACGTTCAAACGCCAATAGAACGTTCAAATGAGAAGAACTTATAGCACTTTGGTCTCTAGCAGAATTCAAAAGTACTGGAGCTCACCACGTTTGAATGCCAAGTTCACATTCGAATGATCCTTTTAAAAAACCTTCTACACACGTGATGAGCACAAAATATTGCATATTTCATGGTCTCATTACATACATTTTAGCTCAACTTTTGCATATAAGTACTTAGAGTTATCTGAAATTATGAATAATGTTAAATTTTCGATGTTACTGGTAATTATAGCACAAATTATGTATTTTAGAATCTTGTAACTAAGTATTGATGTGTGTTAAAGACACAAACACATTACATAAGGATTTGGAGGCCTAAAAGTGAAAAAATCAAGGAGGTCTTGGTGCTAGGTAACAAAAGCACCAACACCGATACCATTTGGTTGAAGAACCTGGTTTTTCTTCCTTTTTGACTATTATTGTCTTCGAATATGATAACGTTCAAAACATAAAAGTTGTAGACTTGGATGTTTTTTGTATTGTGTCAAAATTTTGGCTCAATCGGGCGGTTGGATCAAAAGTTATGACAATTCTACGAAAACTAGTTCAGAGAAGACAAATTGTACCAATACGGCAAACTCTAGTAGGCATAGAGTACCGATATGTTGTGCCTAAAGTGCCCAGTGTGCCTACAAATCAAGTTCCACTTACTTGGGGGTCTTACCATTGATTCTCCCACTTGCCCCTGACTTTGCTTACACATCTACATGCCTCCCTTCACCATTCTTGAAGACTTTGAAGGTAGAGACATTAATGAGGATGGGAGAGAAGGGGCTATCAAGGGGGTTGCCGGCTAGGCTTGTCCTAGCCTGTCCAAAGCCATTAACTCACCTCTCATTTGATGAGAGACCTGCATACACCGTGGGGGGACCACCATGGACGAAATTGCAAGGCTATCACTCCATATATTCAGCATTACACAAGTTCTTCAAGGGGTGGCTACCTAAGCTTAGGAGTAGTCCAAGGTAGAAGATGATGAATAGTGTAATAAAAATTTATGTTTTTGCATTTTCTTCACTCATAGTTTATTGTAAGGATCTTGAAATCTTCATTTGATGTTGTTAATGTCATTTACTTCAAGTCTATTGCAAGTTTAGTTGGGTATCTTAGATTTTACCATTGTTGTCTTAAATTTTCTTTATTTCAAGTGTTAAAATGGGTATTGCATATTTTTTTTTCATGGGGTCAATCCAAGGGAGACCTCCTCTTGGATTTTTCATTTCAACTCATTTTCTTTCCTCTCTCGGTGTACGATGGTTCATTTTGACTAGGTTGAGAGTGGATGGGGTTGTGAGTCTTCGACATTTCATTGGCCTGGTCACGGTTTATACTTGGATCCTCACCATCTCTTCCCTAGCTTCCCACAAATCAATCGTTCATCTATAAACCCTCGGAGGAAGGTTTCTAGTTGATGGGGCACTCTCATTGAAGTGAACCTTTTGGATTAGCCAACACTTGTTTTCATTGTATTTTCATTCACAAATTTCAAACACCAAAACTCAAATAAAAGTTTTTACACTTTTTTATTTTGACAAAATTACCTTCACACAGTTGAACTTTCCCTCCCTCAGGAAACGATTTTGGAATACTTTTCAAGTAAAAGACGACACTCAATAGACTCCTTGCGCTTGGGTTGCACTTTTGTTCACTACACACACATTTTGTACATTTCATTTCATCAACCATTCTGTTGCCCGATTTTCCACATCATTTGAGGGATTATGACACTCCTCTCATTATAAGTCATATACATATTTGAGGGTGATGTTGGGAGAATAAGGAAAATAACAACGGAAATGATCAAGCATTTTTGGTGTTGTTGACAGGGAAGGTTAAGAATCGAGTTCAAAAGGTGATTTTGGGCAGCATAAGTGAGTCTTGTGATTTTCATCACAAGCCAAGGTATGTCGGCTCTTTTTTAAATAGTTTGTAAATAGCTTGTGTTTTATGTAATGTCTAAATTTTTTTACAAAAATGTATTAAATGCTCCTTATTTTAAAAATGTGCGTGAGATTTGTGATGAGTATGGGCACATCACTTGTGTGTGCTCAATAAATTATCCGATTCAAGACTTTGCATTCGAAGGTTCAAATCCATTTTTGGCCTTTGAAAACTTTTACCCCGACCACTATGTTAAACCGACTTATCCAAGTTATGGTTGGGAGAATGAACCGTATAATTTTCCGTCCAAACTCACACCAACAAATAATTTTTGTCATTATCCAACATATGAGAACTCAATCGAAGAAGAATTGAAAAATATTGTGCGATTTTATGCACTATCAAATGGAAGTCATTGCCTAAGTACCCAAAAACTTTTGAAAATTAGAGATGGACTTAATATATTGACTAATGCTATAATTGCTATGCATGAACAACAACATCTTGAGCATTGTCAATGTATTGAGGATGATTATCCCAATGAAATACAAATTGATGTTGAATCTCCCACCACTCTAGATTGTAAAACATTTTATGAAGTTATTATCTCACATGAGGCTAATGAGCCCAATGTCATTTTGTCATCTATGAGTGGTGTTGAGATTCACATTTCTCAACCTAGGAAGGACATTGAAATAGAGTTAAGTCCAGAGACTTTTAAGGTGAAATTTTATACTCCATTTTTTGTTTTGCATAAACTTGCCTACACATCAATTTGGTTTAGATTTTTGAATTATTATTCTTAAATACTGTTGGATAGATTGGTTAGAAAGGGCATTTATACAACAACAAAAATTTAAAATAAAAAAAATCAATGGGCACAAGCTCATATCCGAATTGAAGCCAGATTGACATGAGCCCTTTTTTATTTTGTTTTCATGTACATTGTAGTTAGATTTCTTTAATTGTAATATTTTTATTTTTCATGATGTTGTAGTATAGATTTTAACATGAAGTTGTTTACCTCTTCCTAATTTGGACTCATTTCACTTTGAGCATCACTGTAGCAAATCTAATTGGGTACCATGTTCTAATTTAAGTTGGGGGTGTAAACAAACTTTTTTGTTTTCCCTTTAATATATATTAAAAAAAAGAAAAAAAATAAGGTGTATCATATTTCCCATATTACTTTTATGTTTCTCATTGCATGATTCCTTGTGCATTGAGGACAATGCATAGTTCACTTGGAGGCGGTGAGGTGCACCATTTGCATGTTTCGTCACTTTTGTACATAATAGTTGGAAATGTAAAAATTTTGAAAAGTTTGGACATTTTTTGTGCAAAGTATCTAATATTGAACTATTTTCCCCTATCATAATTGTTGTGGGGGTTATGATTGCTTGATCTTCATTTTGAACTTTGAATGCATGAGCACATTATAGAAGTTTATCCTATTGGTAAGAGTATCAAATACTTGTTTGCTTTTAAACTCAACCATAAGTGCACCATGAACTTGTAATTTTTGCAATTTACCGATTGAGTTTACTATTAGTGCTTGACATGAATAGTAGAGATGAGTAAGAACCCATGTGAGCTTTAGTGTCAATTCTTGTTGGAGGGAACTTAGATTTACTCAATGAACAAATTTTCAAATTTCAAATTTGTTCAATAATCACATTATGCTTGTTTTGGTTCGGTGCATTTGGATGGTTAATTGACTTTGTCTTGATATGTGCAAGACTTCCCTATGGTTATTTATAAATTATCTTAGGTCATCTTTGAAATGCTTTGAGCCTTTGCCTTTTTTCTTGTGAAAAATTTGTTCCTAGTGCCGTGATTGAGCCTTAATTGTAAATTTGTTTTCAAGCCACATATTTGACCAAGCTAGTGCAAAATGATAAATCTACCTCACCTTGGTTGTTCCTAGTGCTGAGTATGAGTGATCATAAAAAGAGAAGGAAGTATGGTGTGAAAACTCAAACAAAAGGGATGAATAATGTTGAATTCAAAGAGTTGAATGAAAAAAAAGAATGAAAATCCAAGAAAAGTAGAAATGGGGGGTGAAAAGAAGAAAAAGAACGAGCAAAGAAAAAAAAAGGAAAATGTTAAGGAAAATAAAGAAAAAGAAACAAGGATTCAAGTGATGGTGGTAGCCTTGATATCCCATATAGAGAGAGATCTTTTTAAAATAAAGGTCATTCACTCGGAACAACCCTCTTTGTTATCTTATATCTTTCATATCATTTGCCTAAATATTACCCCAAGGCCTCATTACTACCCGTGAAAGTCCAAAATGATCTAGAGAAGCATGGGGATGCATAATTTTAAAGAAAAAGAAAAGTTGATTTTGCTATCTAATGCCCTTACATTCCTTTCATGAGATTATGCCTAGGTTGTTTCATTTTTATGTCTGTACTTTATTTTTGGACTATATATGAGCATACTTCATTTTGTGCATAAGAGTCTATCTCACATGTACACATAGGAAGCATGCCAGGATAACCAATGTGTGGTTCATTGAGAGAGACACCCTTGGTGAGTTTTACATCAAAGCTTAATTTGGATTGCCAAAGTGAATGTGAACTCCATTGTGTAAGTGTTTAAATTACATGACCATTTCACACACACACACTCTAGTTTGAAAATGAATGTATATGTGGATCCTTTAGAATAGCATCTAAGGCTATGATGTGTCTCATGTGTGATTAATTCAGATGTTCGGATCAAGTTGTTTTCGACATCCCAGTGCTAGTTAAGATAAGAGAATATGCTTTAAATATTGGACACTAGGACAAGAAGTTTGTAAGTACCTTCACTGGAAACCTTCACGAGACAAAACTCATCCACTATGGATCACCTAGTCCATAGCAAAAAAACATGTAAAAATTAAATAGACAAAAATAAATCTATATTAATTCCGTAATTGCATTTAGCACATCCAACAAGCCTTTAAACCCGTAAAACCTAGGCTTATTGCATGTGCTAAATGCAATTACATTTTGTTTGCTATACATACCTGGTTTGTCTTTCCCAGTTCAAAAACCCGTAAATTGAAAAAACCTCAAACCATTGGTTGACCCTTCACTACCGAAACCTCAAAACTCCACCCGTTTCCAATTTCCACCCAAACCCATTCCCAACTCAAAAATCATCATTCTCACCAAAAAAATCAAACATTTTCAAAGCCCTAAACACCCCAAATTCGAAAACCATACCTCCAATAATGAAGCTTTCTGCTAGGTGCACCCTAGTCAATCAAGAGCCAAACATGGCAGAGGAGGTAATTGAGGAAAGGATGAGGAGGCCAATTATGTGAAGATACAATTGAACTCGCTTCCCTAATGCCCTCAAAGCAGATAGGTAAGAAAATTTCTACCAAAATCAAGTTTTAGTTTGTGAGTGGGATGCGATATTGGTTGATTTTGCGGAGTTGGGGATCTTTGAGAACATGGAGGCAAGGGGAAAGATGTTATACTTGAGAAATAACGTAGAAGTTGTGATTGACTTGGAATGGGAGTTCTACTACAACGCCAAGACCATCAATGTGGCAATCAAAACGTATATAAAGGGAGCCCATATTAATATGCATGAGGAGTACATCCAAGAGTTGAGACCAGAGCAGCATCGGGTACCAAGGCCTACCTAACCCCCGAGGAAGAATGTGGTGATGAACATTGTGGGGGCGAAGCTAACAAGGGTGGCTACTTTTTCTTTGGTAGGGCCGAGATTTTTTTTTGGACAAGGGGAGTTGATTGATAAATATAAAATGTTGAATTTGATTGCATTTTTGAACTACACCCCAATAGGATAAAAGAACGAAATCCTCCCCGAGATGGCCCAGTTGTTATACGCACTTGGTAAGTGCAAAATCATAAACCTCCCCTCCCTACTTTTGAATAAGATGATGATGGGGTGTGATGTGAAAAGAATCTCACTCCCATTTGGCACCATGGTCATGGAGATATGCTAGGACCGTGGGATTAAGGTCAGGCCGAAGATGACGATACAAAGGTCGATGGGACCACTTAAAAAAGCTTATTTTCGACAAAGCAAAGGTCTGTGGGGAAGGGACAACCTAGGTCGAGTAGTTAGACAACCTTTAGGCCTCAACATGAATATTGACCAAGACCCATGTGAAGATGCGGGTGATAATTTTGATAATGTTGGTGATCACCCAAATATTCTAGGGGGTGGGGGAGTGCAACCACCTTGAATTCCCAACCCACATGTGCATTTTTCCCCTCCTTTAAATGGAGGAAACAATATCAAAGTTGATCCTCCAACAAGGTCAACGTCGGAGTTCCTTTAACCAACCCGTAGCACCACACCTTCATGCTTCCTCCTTTCGGTCCAAGCCCATCTCTTCATAGTTAAACCAGGGATGTAGCAACTACTTTCACTTTTCGTGGAATCGAAAATGAGAGCCCCTATTAGCATATGAGGGATTTTGAAGAGATAGTTGTAACCTTTCTCCCAAATTATAATATGGAAGAGATAACAAGGATGAAATTCTTCCCTTTCTCCCTAAGGGAAAAACGTGGCAAAAACGTGGCTTCAGTCCTTGAGATCGTGGCTTCAGTCCTTGAGATCGTGGACCATAACATCTTCGGACCAAATGATTTCTGTGTTTTTGAACAAATTTTTTCCATGAATAAAACCACCATCCTAAAAAAATTCAAAACCTCACAAAGAAACCCAATTAACAATTCTACCAATGTTGGGAACGGTACAAGGAATTGCTACAAACCCTTCCACACCATGGCTTTGAACCATGGCAATTGGTGAATTTTTTTTATGAAGGAATTACACCGGGCCAGTGACAATTCATCGATATGATGTGCAGTGGTGAGTTTTTAAGCAAAGAACTCAATAAGGCTTTAGACTATTTTCATACATTAGCCCAAAATGCACTGTCATGACACACCACTAACCAGACCGATGTACCAAGATCTTTGCCTCATGGAAGTGTCCAATCTCAAGGGGGGATTTATGATTTGAGGGATAGGGAGGGCTTACTTTCAATAATTTTTAAATTGTCTAGGAAGGTTGAAAGTGTTGAAGTCAACCAGACACATGAGGTGTCTAACGTGTTTAAGATTGAGGAATGGTGTACAATTTGTGAAAGTGCAAAGAATTCCATATCGGAGTGCCTTAACATTCCAGCACTTAAGGAGGTATACCATGAACAAGTCAATGTCTTCAATCAAATGAGGCAATTATTTTCTCCCAACTCGAACACTTACAATCCGGGTTGGAGTAATCACCCAAATTTCAGTTGGAGATATGAGAACCTCATTCCTCACGGGTCAAGTGCATATTTATCTCCCATGCCTCCCCAGCAAAACCATTACCATGGCCAAGGGCAAGCTTCTAGCTCCCAATACCCCAGGTCCATTCCACAAAGGTATTCATCCAATCCACCCCACAAAATTTCTCTCAAAGTCCACCTCCACAAGGCTTTAACCAACAGGGACCATCAAATTCGTCCACCTACGAACCTCCCCATAAGAGAAACTTGGAAGATATGTTCTATAACTTCATTCAAAGCCAAACCACCTTGAATAATAACATTTCGGCCCAACTCACCAAAATCACCAATGCCATATGGTTATCTCAACAAGAAAAATGGAAATACCCCTCTCAACCCCATGAAAACCCTAAAGGCCAACATGTGTTGTGATCAACTCAAAGCGGTCACCACCCTTCAAAGTGGCAAACATATTGAAAAGACCGTGGTGCCAAAGGTTTCACCCAAAATCACATTTTCAATCGAAGAAATCGAGGGTGAGGCCTAAGAAAGTGTGGCCGAAAAGGGTGAGATGAGTGAAGGAGGTGGTGAGGGATGTGGTTTTGAAACTACTTGACATGGTCATCATTTTTCCTATTGCCAATAGTAAGTGGGTTAGCACCACACAAGTAGTACCTAAGAAATCCAGAGTTACAATGGTTGAGAATAATGAGAATTAGTTTATATCGACAAGAGTGATCACCGGATGGAGGGTGTACATTGATTATTAAAAGTTGAATGCATGCACTAGAAAAGGTCACTTCCCAATGCGATTTCTTGATGAAGTATTGGAAAGAGTAGTAGGGCACCTATTCTATTACTTTCTAGATGGATACTCTGGCTATAATCAAATAGAGATAGTATTAGAGGATCAAGAGAAGACCACTTTCACCTACCCCTATGGTACCTTAACCTACTGCCCCATGCCGTTTGAACTATGCAATGGTCTAGGGATTTTTCAACGATGCATGATGGGAATTTTTAGTGATATGGTGGAGAAGATAGTGGAGTTCTTCATATATGACTTTTCATTGTTCGGGGATTCATTCGATAAATGTTTGACAAACTTGGAGAAAGTTGTAACAAGATGTGAGGAGAAGAATCTAGTGTTGAATTAGGAAAGTGTCACTTTATCGTGACAAAAGGAATTGTGCTTGGCCATATAGTTTTAGCAAGGGGCATTGAAGTCGACAAATCTAAGGTGGAGGCCATCTCCAACTTCCCTGCGCCAAGATCCATCAAGGGCATCATATAATTTTGGGGCTATGCAGGTTTTTAACCCAGGTTTATAAAAAACTTCAGTGCATTGGCCCTACCCTTGACCAACCTACTGTCTAAGGAAGTCCCCTTTGAGTGGTTCGATGACTGTGAGGCAACTTTTTTAAAAATTAAGAGCATGCTAGTTACGGCTCCTATCATGTGATCACCCTGGTGGGATTTACCTGTTGAGCTCATGTGCGATGCGAGTGATTACGCGGTCGGCGCAGTGCTCCGTCAAAGGGAGGAAAATAGGTTATATGTGATACACTATGCTAGAAAAACACTCAATAATGCTTAGATGAATTACACTACCATCGAGAAACAGTTGCTAGCCGTAGTGTTTGTCCCAGATAAATTTCGTTTGTACATTATTGGTTCGCCTATTGTTGTCTTTACTGGCCATTCTACCTTAAAGTACTTGTTGTCTAAGCAAAATGCGAAACCAAGACTCATTAGGTGGATACTCCTCGTACAAGAATTTGACTTGACGGTCAAGGACAAGAAAAGAGTTGAGAACGTGGTGGTGGATTATTTATCCAGGCTTGTGGTACAAGAGGCTGATGAGCATATTCTGATCCCTGA
Source organism: Ilex asprella (assembly GCA_023539305.1). Classification (NCBI taxonomy): domain Eukaryota; kingdom Viridiplantae; phylum Streptophyta; class Magnoliopsida; order Aquifoliales; family Aquifoliaceae; genus Ilex; species Ilex asprella. The sequence continues at coordinate 17,772,318 of CM042196.1, forward strand.
CCTTTTTCTTGACAAACATTTGCATTCAATTCATTCGGTATGTCCTTGGTATGCTGATATATGTAATTACCTTGCAACAGGTCAAATAACGCCAATAAAGCCCAGAAGATAGAAGACAATTCATGGTAGATGTGAAGTACTTTTACTTCAAAAATAGGACGTCCTTGCATTTTGCCATTCACAAGCATGCGGTGGACATTTCTCGATGAAAAAACTTCAACCAAAATTCTTCAATAAGGTTTTTATTGGCCCTCTCTTACTATAGAACGTGTTTCATATTGTAAGGTATGCGACATATGCCAACGATTGAGTGGTGTGACCCATATAAACATATGCCCCTCTCCTCTATGCTTGTCATAGAAATATTTGATTGTTGGGGCATCGAATTTATGGGTCCTTTCCCCATGTCATTTGGTTACCTGTACATCCTCCTGGTAGTGGACTACGTCTTCAAATGGGTGGAGGCTATCCCGACCTAGACTAATGACCACTGGGACATAGTCAAATTTCTAAAAGAGAACATTTTTTTGAGGTTTGGGATGCCATGTGCAGTAATAAGTGATGGTGGATCCCACTTCTTTAATAGGTCATTCACATCTCTAATGTTTAAATATGACGTCACTCACAAAGTATCCACCACCTATCACCCACAAAAAAATGGCCAAGTCGAGCTAGCCAATAGGGAGATGAGGAGCATTTAAAAAAAATGGTTAACCCCAATGGGAAGGATTGGTCCTATAGATTAACTGATGCCCTATGGGCATACCGTATTGCCTGAAAGACTATTTTGGGCATGTCTCCCTACCGCCTTGTCTATGGAAAAACTTGTCATCTGCCTGTTGAAATGGAACACAAGGTCTATTGGGCCATTAAGACCTTTGAATTTTAATTTGAGAATGGTCGGTGAACAGAGAAAATTGGAATTGAATGAGTTGGGAAAGATCCGACGAAATGCGTATGAGAGTTCCAAAAGTTCTAAAATCTTTCATGATAATTCCATCACACAAAAATTATTTGAGCCCAGACAAAAAGTACTCTTATACAATTCTTGCCTTTCAATTTTCCAAGGGGAACTATGATCCCGTTGGGATGGCCCCTATCTTGTTAAGGTGGTCTACTCCAATGAAGCTATTGAGGTGACAAACCCTGAGAATGGCCAGACATTCGAGATCAATGGTCAAAGACTGAAGCCATTCTTCGAGGGTTTTGAAGGGAAGGAAGTGGAAGAAGAGTTGACGGATCCCGTATATTCGGATTTGGTGAAGGACTAGCTAGTGTTTATGCTTTTTAGTGTAGAGTTACTTTAATTTACTTATGTTCTTTTTAGTTTATTTCACTTACTTTCTTTTGTTATATAACATTGTTTTTCTTAGATCCAGATCTTGGTGTTGACAAAAGCTCAATTGCGAGTTGTTCTCTAACTCTGCTTATCTTTTTACTGTCCTTCATTGCATACCATATCTTTTTGTTGCATTGATGACAATGCATGATTCATGTTGGGGGTGAGGTGCACCATGTGTTTGACATACCAAGGTTGTTGGGAAATTTTTTAGTTTTGCTTGAATTAGTGAAAAATTAGTGAAATTTTTGAAAATTTTTGATGAAAAATATCTAAAAGTTGATCTGTATCCCCTTATGAAGAGTGTGTGAGTTGGATGACATATTTGTTTGTGTTGTGAACTTTGTGCACATGAGCATACTATAGAAGTGAATCTTAAGCGTGATGTATATATTTTTGAACTCCATTGTATGTGCCCTTTTGAATGGGTAATTTCATCAATATACGGATTAGATACATATTTTAGGCTTGACACAGGTAGTGGAGATGAGTCAAGACCCATGAGAGCTTTAGTGCCAATGCTTTTTGGAGGGAACTTACATTTACTCACGGAACAATTCTTAAATTTCAAATAAGTTCAATATTCTCATTATGCTTGTTTGGTTAGGTGCATTGATGTGGTCAATTAACTTATCTTAAATGTACACTACTCTCCTATGCATATTTGGAAGTATTTTAGGCCATCTTTGAATAGTTTGAGTCTTTGCCTTATGCTTGTAGAAATATTATCCCTAGTGCCCTAATTGAGTTTAATTGAAATTCGTTTCTATGCCACATTTTTACCAAGCTGTTGAAAATGAGAAATATCTACCTTTCCTTGGTTTTTCCTAAAGTTGGAAATAAGTGATTGCAAAAGAGAAGGAAGTATAGTGTGAAAACTCAAACAAAAGGGATGAATGAGGTTGAAACTCAAAGAGTTCATTGGAAAAGAATGAAAAATCCAAGAAAAAGAGAAAATGGGTGAAAAGGGAGAAAATGGGTGAAAAAAAGAAACGAACGATCAAACGAAAAGGAAAATGTTAAAGGAAATAAAGAAAAAAAAAGTGTGGTGATGGTGTGAGAATGAAAATCCCATGGAAAGGGAAATGTTTTTGAAATAAAAGTCTCTCACTCAGAACAATCCCCTTTGTTATCCTATATCCTTCATTTCATTTAACTAGATACTACCCCAAGGCCCCATTATAACCCTTAAAGCCCTAAGTAATCTAGAGAAGCATGGGAGGTGCATATTTTAAATAGAAATGAAGAATTAGTCTTACTACCCAATGCCCTAGCATTCTATTAATGAAACTATGCCAAGGTCGCTTCATTCTCATACATAAACTTCATTTTTGGTTTACACGTGAGTATATTTTGTTTTGTGCACAAAAAACTATCTCAAATGTACACATGGAGTGCGTGTCAGCATAACTAGAGTGATTTTCAATGTTAAGATTGACCTTGTTGAGTTTTGCATTGAAACTGAGTTTGACTAGCCATCTAAATGTGAATTCTGGTTCATAAATGCTCAAATTACTTGTTCAATTCACACACACACGAGTCCGAAAATAAATGTGTACGTGCATGCTTTAGATTAGCATTTAAGACTAGGGTATTACTCATGTGTGCTTAGATAACCTCATGCTTACAGAATGGGGAAATATTGATCAAGTTTTTTATTTTAGAAATGAATTAAGAATGCCCGTGTTATTAAGAATGTGATTTGCATATTGGGTACTCATTTTGATAGTTAAAGTAAGAAATCCATGCTCTCTCTGTTAAATGCATCAAAATTTTAAATCGCATTGCAATTTCGGTAATGATGTGGGCATGATTGTTCAAGTTGTGGTTTACAAGTGTAATACATGACTAGGGTGGAGTGGATGCCATATGAGAGTGGTAGAGTGTGATGGGTAGGTCCTGAAATGAAGTGGAATGGGATTGATGAAAATGTTGTTGTTCCTAAGCTCCTAATATGAACCCTCAAATATGTATATGGCTTATGTATGTGGGTGAGTGTCACTCTCACTTGTATTCATGCAAGAGAAAGGGCAATGAAATGGTGGTGACGAAATGAACAAAATGTACAATGAAATAAAATGTGTGTATGGTGAACAAAAGTGCTCCCCAATCGCAAGGAGTCTCTTGTATGTCGGTGTTTTACTTGGAAGAGTATTCGAAGGTCGTCTCCTCGACAAAGGAAAGTTCAAGTGTGTGAAGGTGATTTTGTCAAAAAGAGAAAGTGTAAAATCTTTGAGGTTGAGTTTTTGGTGTTTTGTGCTCTTAAGGAAAATGCAAGAAAACAAGTAATGGCTAATCCAAGAGGTCACTCCAATGAGAATGCCCAATCAACTCGAAACCTTCTTCCGAGGGTTTATAGATGAACAATTGATTCGTGAGAAGCTAGGGATGAAATGGTGAGGATCCAAGTATAAATCATGACTAGGCCTACAGAATATCAAAGACTAACCCCCACATCCACTCTCAACCCAGTCAAACTGAACCACCGTACACCGAGAGAGGAAAGAAAAAGAGTTGAAATGTAATTCTCAAAGGGAGGACTCCCTTGGGTTATCCAACTAAAAATCTAGCTACTCATGATAAAATGAAAGACAAGCATACTGTAAATGGACATAATGAAGAAATGAAGCATGGAACTTAACTAAATGCAAGAAGACATAAACTAAGAAGAAAAATATTCAATACCCATTTTAAGCTTGAAATGAAGATCTTAAATGCAACAATGGTGAAAACTAGAGTAAAGGATTAAACCTGAAATGAACTTGCAGTAAATAACATTAAAGATGTTAAACAAAGATTAGAATATCCTTACAAGAGATTACAAGACAATGGAATTAAAAAAATGCAAAAATATAAATTTCTCACACTATGACACTATTTATCATCTTCTTCATTGGAACTACTCCTAAGCTTAGGTAGCCACCCTTGAAAATAGTTGTGTAATGCTGAATATATGGTTGTAGAGCCTTCCCATTTCTTCCATGAGTGTCTCTAGCATGTGTGTGCAGGTCTGAATAGATGGGTATGACAGGCTAGCATGGGCTTAGTCTGCACCCCTCAAGGCAGCCCACTTCCCTCTCCTTTTTATTCAATACCAAGCCTCAAAAGTCTTCAAATATGATGAAGTAGGCATGTAGATGTGCAGAAAATGTTGGGGGGAAGTGGGAGAAGTTTAGGTGGGACCCCCAAGCAAGTGGAGCATGAAAAACAGTCGTTCTGGGCACTTCAGGCACGGCGTACCGGTACGGTTTTGCTACTGGAGTTTGGCGTACTGGTACGCGTATTGGTACACTTAGTCTACTTTGGACCAGTTTTTGTAGAATCGTCATAACTTGTGATCCAACCATCGGATAGAGCAGAAATTTTGAAACAATACAGATGACATCTAGATCTACAACTTTTATGCTTTTCACTTTTCCAGATTCGATGTGGATCATAGTCGAAATGGAGGAAAACATAGGCTCATCTATCAGATGGTGTGGGTGCTGGTGCCTTTGTTGTCAAACACCAATACCTCCTTGATTTCTTCACTTTTAAGCCTCCAAATCCTCATGTAATGTGTCCTTGCCTTCACCACACTTCCACCATAGTTGCAAGGTCCTAAAATCAATAATTTGAGCTATAAAAACATGCAACATAGAAAATTCAACATTATTCATAATATCGGCTAACTCTAAGTACTTAGATGCAAAAGTTGAGTTATAATGCATGTAATGAGGCCTTTAAATATACAATATTATGCACTCATCACACCCTCCAACTTAAGCTTTGCTTGTCCCTAGCAAACAAAATGTAAAAGTAAAGCAAAAAAATAACATACTAATTCCGCTATTGCATTTAGCACATACAACAAGCCTTTAAACTCCTAGGTGATCCCTAATGGACGAGTTTTGTCTCGTGAAGGTTTCCACTTAATGTACCTACAAACTTCTTTTTCTAGTACCCAATATTTAAAATATATTCCCTTATCTTAATTAGCACTGGGGTTTCAAAAATAGCTTCGTCCAACATACCTGAATTGATTACACATGAAACACATCATAGCCTTAAATGCTATTCTAGAGTATTCACATACACATTCATTTTCAAACTCATGTTTGTGTGAAATTGACATGTAATTTAAACATTTACACAACAGAGTTCACATTCATTTTGGCTATCCAACTTCAGCTTCGATGCAGAACTCACCAAGGTGTCTCTCACAATGAATCACACATGATTATTCAAGCATGCTCTCCATGTGTATATATAAGTTGGAATTTTGTGCACAAAACGAAGTATGCTCACATATAATCCAAAAATGAAGAATGCATAAAAAAGAAACAACCTTGGCATATTCTCATGAAAGGAATGCTAGGGCATTTGATAGCAAATCAACTCCTCTTTTTCTTTAAAAGTATGCATCCCCCATGCTTCTCTAGATCATTTAGGATTTTCAAGGGTTATAATGGGGTCTTGGGGTGATATCTAGCCAAATGAAATGATGGTTATAGGATAACAAAGAGGGTTGTTTCGAGTGAATGACATTTATTTCAAAAAGATCTCCCTTTTATGGGATTTCTAGGCTAACACCACCACTTCCACTCTTTATTTCTTTTTTCTTCTTTTCCTTCACATTTTCCTTTTCTTTTTCACTTTATTTTCTTCTTTAACCCTTTTTCTTCCTTTTCTTGGAGTTTCATTATTTTTCCATTGAACTCTTTGAGTTCCAACATCATTCACCCCTTTTGTTTGATTTTTCATACCATACTTCCTTCTCTTTTATTATCACTCATATTCAACTCTAGGAACAACAAAGGTGAGGTATATTTTTATCATTTTGCACAAGCTTGGTCAAATGTGTGGCATAGAAACGAATTTTCAATAAGGCTCAATCACGGAACTAAGGATAAATTTATCACAAGAAAAAGGAAAAGGCTCAAAGCATTTCAAAGATGGCCTAAGATCATCTCTAGATAAGCATAGGGGAGTGTTGTACAAATCAAGAAAAAGTCAATAAACTACCAAAATGCACCTAACCAAAACAAGCATAAAGAGATTATTGAACAAATTTGGAATTTGAAAAATTATTCCTAGAGTAAGTGTAAGTTTCCTCGAACAAGGATTGACACTAAAGCTCACATGGGTTCTTACTCATCTCCACTACTCATGTCTAGCACTTAAATGTGAACTCAATCCGTAAATTGTCAAAATTTCAAGTTCATGGTTCACTATGGTTGAGTTCAAAAGCAAACAAATATGTGATACTCTAGCATAGGATAAACTTTTATAGTGTGCTCATGTATTCAAAGTTTATAAAGAAGATCAAGCAATCACAACTCTCACAACAATTAGAATAGGGGAGTATAGATCAATACTGGAACCAAAAAATTTCAAAATTTTCACATTTTTCATTATTCTATACAAAAAATGGTGGAATATGTGAATGGTGCACCTCATCCCCAACTTAAACCATGCATTGTCCTCAATGCACAAGAAATCATACAACGAGAAAAATGAAAGTAACATGGGAAATGAGATACCCCATTTTTTCAATTTTTTTTATATATACATCAACAAAAAATAAATAAAAAATAAAAAAAATAAAATACAAAAAACTTGTTTACACCACCCAACTTAGACTAGAACATGATACTCAATAAGATTTTCTACAATAATGCTCAAGTGAAATCAATCCAAATTAGGGAGCGGTAAACAATCTTTATGCTAAAATCTACACTACAACATTATGAAATTAAAAATATAACAATAAAAGAAATCTAACTACTATGTACATGGAAACAAAACAAAAAGGCACAGGTCAATCCGGCTTCAATTCGGATTTGTGCTTGCGCCCATTGATTTTTTTGATTTTAAAATTTTTTTGTTGTATAAATGCCCTTTCTATCCAACTATATAAAGCATAACAATTCAAAAATCTCAACCAAACCGAGGTGTAGGCAAGTTTATGCAATACCAACAATGGAGTATACAATTTCTCTTTAAGAATTTCTACACTTGACTCCATTTCAATGCCCTTCCCAAGTTGAGAAATGTGAATCTCAATGCCACTCATAGAAGGCAAAATGGCCTTGGGTTCATTAGCCTCATGTGAGATAATAACTTCATCAATATTTTCACAATCTAGAGTGGTGGGAGATTCAACATCAATATGCATTTCATTGGGATGGTCATCCTCAATACACTGACTATGTTCATAATGTTGTTCTTCATGCATAGCGATCATAACATTAGTCAATGTATCAAGTTGTTGGGTTATTTGGGCATTGAATTCCATTTGGTATTGTATAAAATCGCACAAAATATTTTCCAATTCTTCTTCGGTTGGGTCCCCATATGTTGGATAGTTGCAAAATTCATTTGGTTGTGTGAGATTGGATGAAAAATTATATGGTTCATTCTTCCAATCATAACTCGGATAACTCGGTGTAACATAATGGTTGGGGTAAAATATTTCGCATGTAAAGTCTTGAACCGGATAATTTATTGGGCACACACAATTACTGAGCCCATAGTCATCACAAATCTCATAAACATTTTTAAAATAAGAGGTATTTGATACATTTTCATAATAATTAGGAAACATAACACAAAACAAAAATTAAAACAAACTATTTACAATTGAGACGACATACCTTGGCCTGTGATGAAAATCACGAGACTTACCTATGCCGTCCAAAATCACCTTTTGAACTTGACGCTTAACCTTCTCCGGCGATGGCGCCAAAAATGATTGATGAAAAACGTTGTTGTTCCTAAGCTCCTAACATGAACCATCAAATATGTATATGGCTTATGTGTGTGGGTGAGTGTCACTCTCACTCTGATTCATGCAAGAGAAAGGGCAACGGAATGGTGGTGACAAAATGAACAAAATGTACAATGAAATGAAATGTGTGTATGATGAACAAAAGTGCTCCCCAATCACAAGGAGTCTCTTTTATGTCGGTATTTTACTTGGAAGAGTATTCCAAGGTCGTCTCCTCAGGGAAAGAAAGTTCAAGTGTACGTAGGTGATTTTATTAAAAAGAGAAAGTGTAAAATCTTTGAGGTTGAGTTTTGAGTGTTTTGTGTTCTTAAGGAAAATACAAGAAAATAAGTGTTGGCTAATCCAAGAGATCACTACAATGAGAATGTCCAATCAACTCGAAACCTTCCTCCGAGGGTTTATACTTCAACGATTGATTCGTGGAAAACTAGGGATGAAATGGTGAGGATCCAAGCATAAACCGTGACTAGGCCTACGAAATATCAAAGATTCACCACCACATCCACTTTCAACCCAGTCAAACCGAACCACCATACACCGAGAGAGGAAAGAAACAAAGTTGAAATGGAATTCTCAAAGGGAGGTCTCACTAGGATTATCCAACTTAAAATCTTGTTACTCAAGATAAAATGACAAACAAACATAATGTAAATGGACATAATAAAGAAATGAAGCATGAAACTTAATTAAATGCAAGAAAATATAAACTAAAAAGAAAAATATTCAATACTCATTTTAAGCTTGAAATGAAGATCTTAAATGCAACAATGGTGAAAGCTAAAATAAAGGATTAAACTTGAAATGAACTTGCTAATTAAAAACAGTAAATATGTTAAACAAATATTAGAATATCCTTACACGAGATTACAAGACAATGAAATGAAGAAAATGCAAAAAATATATATTTCTCACAATATGACACTATTCATCAGTTTCTTTATTGCAACTACTCCAAAGCTTAGGTAGCCACCATTGAAAATGGTTGTGCAATGTTGAATATATTGCTGAAGAGCCTTCCCTTTTCGTCCATGAGGGTCCCTAGCATTTGTGTGAAGGTCTCCCATCCATAGGGGGCTGAATAGATGGTTATGGAAGGTTAGCATAGACTTTGTCTGTACCCCTCAAGGCAGTCCACTTCCCTCTCCTTTTTATTCAATGCCAATCCTCAAAAGTCTTCAAATATGGTGTAGTAAGCATGTAGATGTGCAGAAAATGTTGGGGGCAAGTGGGAAAAGTGTAGGTGGGACCCCAAGCTAGTGGAGCATGAAAAACAGTTGTTCTGGGCACTTTAGGCATGGCGTACAGTTATGCGTACTAGTACGGTTTAGCTACTAGAGTTCAACGTACCGGTACGTGTACCGGTACACTTTTTCTTCTTTAGACCAGTTTTTGTAGACAGGTCATAACTTGTGATCCAAAAGTCTGATTGAGCTAAAATTTTGAAACTATATAGAAGACATCCAGATCTACAACTTTTATGCTTTGCACTTTTCCAGATTCGAAGTGGATCATAGTCAAACTGGAGGAAAACTAAGGCTCATCAACCAGATGGTGTGGGTGCTGGTGCCTTTGTTGTCAAACACCAATACCTCCTTGATTTCTTCACTTTTAAGCCTCCAAATCCTAATGTAATGTGTCCATGCCTTCACCACACATCTAACATAGTTGCAAGGTCCTAAAATTAAAGATTTAAGCTATAAAAACATGCAACATTGAAAATTCAACATTATTCATAAAATCGGCTAACTCTGAGTACTTAGATGCAAAAGTTGAGTTAAAATGCATGTAACAAGGCCTTTACATATGCAATATTATGCACTCATCATAATGGAATTGAGTTGGACAACAGGGATGTTTTGTAATTACGGCAAAATCTTCTCGTAGTCATTACCAGTAGGTTTTGGCTTCTGGTGTAAGGAATACCGGTAGTTATTTCGCGATCTACCAAAAGTCGTTACCCAGAATGCCCAAAGTTAGGGCTTTTAATCAATTTTCTTTGGAGAACCCCTTCAATATCCTCACAATTCACATAACCTAGTCCAAGTCTCTCTCACTCAAAACCCTCCTGCACTTCCAAATTAGTCCCCTACCCCATTAATCTATAAATCCCTAATCCTAGAACTATGATTTTGGCAATTTTTGTTGAAGATTTGAAGCATTCCTCTTTAGAAACCCTAGACCAGCCAAAAAATCTCTCAAGCCCAATCTCCTTTTTCATTTGCAAAAATCCATAAAATAATCTCTATGGCCATTCAAGGGAAGATGGTGGCCGATGTTTTGGACCAAGTTTGGGGGTCCTTGATGGCTTTCCTTGCTTTGTTTCTTTTTAGGGCACTGTTGCTTTGCATGGCCCGTACCAAACAACCAGGGCCAAGATCCCCACAACCTTTAGATGTGAGTGGTTGAAAGAGGAGTGGGGAAGGGTCAAGTGCCCAAGGGAGTGAGCAACGAAAAAAAGCGAGGAACGAGGCTAGAATTCACATGATTGATGAAAAAATGTGACATATGAGAGGTGTGTTGATTGGATTTGGATGTAACCTATGTGGTGGCAAGGATCATCGAGGCTCGTGGGATTGGATTTTGGTTCAAGCCAATAACTGGATTCAATCTATCTCAATGCTGAGAGTTTAACCAAAAACTCAAGGTGGTGGATGAGGCTGGGGAAATTTTGAAAACAAATGAGAGGAAAGAATTTTGAGGTGACACCCACAGTAATTGCTAATCTTTTGGAGTATGAGAGGCCACCTCTCTCCACTCCGGTTTATCCACACAACATCACGAGGGTCAAACCTATTCCAAAATATGTGGCTTCAATGTAAAAGAACCCACATAGTTTAAGGGAACAGTCCACGTTGGGGGCCTCAACCATGCATATGGGCTGATCAACCTGTTTCTAATAGGAGCGAAGAAGACGCCAAATGTTGAGAATCAAGCCCTCTTAGACGCGTTGATGACTGGAAAGTCCCTAGATATCTCGCTTTTCATCTAGGAGGTAATGAAGGATTTTGCCCAGGCTAAACATCCAAGAACATACCTCTTTTTTGGGAATTTGGTAACATGTATGTGTGTGTATTTCAAGGTAAAAGGATATGCTTCAGAAAAAATCACCCCACCAGAAATCGGAGCCATTGGCAAGGCTAGTAACAACAAGAAGTCTGCTATGACTCGAGTTGAGTATGCTAGAGCTTCAGGTCTTGGGTCATCTAGTGCAGGACTATCTTCTAAGGATCCATCTAAGTCGAGGCCATTCAATGCTATGTTGGAAAACACCATTGCTCTTAGCTTTGACGCATTGGAGGAAACAGTTTATGGAATCTCGACGATGGTGACCAGTCTTTTCCAGAAAGCATTTCCTGGTGAGCCGATTCCTGCTAGACCACCATCTTAGGCTGCTGGACCCTCTGCCCCTTGGCTTCCACTGTAGTTGAGATGGGGGAATCTGAGGAGGAGGAGAATAATGATGAAGAGGATTTTGGGAAGGCCTCTAGAGAGGAAGGAAGTGATGATGATGGTGATGGAGATGAGGCTTTGGGTTCATTAGTGTCCCTTTTGTTTTGGATTGTACACAGTCTCGTTGGAGTCATTAGGTCGGTAGAAGAAGCCTTAGGAATGTTTGGTCATTTTGTCTCCTTTTGAAACCTAACTCTGTGTACTCCAAGTTTGAATAGGATTAATGAAAAACCACAGTTTTAATTCATTTTGCCCATTTTCATTTCGTAAATTGCATTATGTTTTCTTATATTTTGACTAATCAATGAATTGTTTGAGTACGTGGATTATTGTATTTCTATGTTATGGGTTGAATATAAACTTTGCTAGTGACTAGCAATGCTTAAGTTGGGGGGTGTGATTAGCAAAGAACATTGCATATATTATGTGCTTTTACATCCCTTTTACATTTGCTTTTGTGATCTAAATGAGTGAAATTGCATGGTTTGGGTTTTTAATGGAGTTTTGATTTGATTGTAGACAAAAGGGGTCATTTAGTGCTGAGTAAGCCCTCCCATGGTGTTTTTGATGAATAGAGATGAGAACGAGCCTTGATGGTGGATTCAAAAAAGGAGGAAGCAAGAATTGAGCAAAACCAAAAAATTACCATCGGTAGTCACTACAAGTAGTATTAATAATTTCTTGAAGGGTGATGGAATCAGAAGTTTTGCGGCATAAGGAAAAACCTACTGGTAGTCACTATAGGTAGGTATTGGCCACTGGACATGAAGCTACCTCACAACTACCGGTATTCATTGGCTACTGGAGGCATAACTACCGGTAGTTATTTCATGATCTATCGGTTGTCCTGGCTAAAACAACCCAGATTCTGCAGACCTTTCTTAGCTACTTTGAGGGTTCCACCATCAAGTCTCCCACACTCCTCTGACGCGCCTACAACACTATCCACCCCTTCCACTCCTCCCACTGGAATTTTGGGGTTTTGGTGATCAATGAAGAGAGAGAAAAGAAGAGGAGTGGGGTATGTAGACAAGCTTTGCAACCCCTCTGTCCAGCCTATTCCTCCTTCACCCCTAACCATAGAGGTCGCTTCTAGAGTCTAGGGGACCTCTCCAAGCATGTTTTAGGAAGCCAAGTCTCCATTGTGGAGGATAATATAAATGAGAAAAATAAATAGAGAGAGAAGGTCTAGAGTAGAAGATGACGAATAGTGTTTTAGAGATATAAAGTGAGATTTTTACATTTTCTTCAATACATTGTCTTTTAATCTCCTGTAACAATTTTTTAAGCTACATTGAATGCCTTTAATGCTATTGCCTACAAGTTCATTCCAAGTTTAATCTCCTTTGAAAGCGTTCCTCATTAATACCTTGATGTTCTTCATTTTCTTAATTTTGAAACGGGTATTCCATACTTTCACTTATCGCTTATGTTCTCTTGCATTTAGTTATTCAAGAACTTTATTTCTTTGAAATGCATTCTCATTACATTGTTAATTTCATTCCAAGCATGAGTAGCTAAATCTTTTAGTTGGAAAATCCAAGGGGAACCTCCACTTGGGTATACTATTTCAACTCAATCTCCTCATTTCTCTTAGAGTTCAATGGTTCGGTTTGACTGAGTTGAGAGTGGATAAGTTGGTGAGTCTTAGATATTTCGTAGACATAGTCATGGTTTACGCTTAGTTACTCACCCATTTTATCCCTAACTTCCTACGAATCAATCGTTCATTCATGCTCTATCGGAGGAGGAATTCTAGTTGAGATGGTATTCCAATTGGAGCGACCTCTTGGATTAGTCAATATTTGTTTTTTCTCACTTCATTTTCATTAGCACACACTTCACCAAAAGCTTTCAGGAAAAAAAAATTTACACTTTATTTTACTCAAAATCACCTTCCCCTTGGTTTACTTCCTTCCCCGAGGAAACGAACTTAGAATACCACCGACTAAAATACGACTAGCAAAAGTCTCCTTGCACTTAGGGAGTAGTTTTGTGCATTCTCATATTACATTTACATCATTTCATTTCCCTTATTTCCTTTCCCTTTCTTTTGAAACTATCCCAAGGGAGAGTGACACTCCCCTTCATCCATACACTATACATGCTAAAGGGGGGAATATTTAGGGGTTAAAGGAATACAACAAAATCAACCAAATATTTTTTGTGACATTGCCGGGAAAGGCAATAGTTGAATCAAGAAGGTGATTTATGGACAACAGAGGTAAGTCCCGTGATTTTCATCATGGTCTGAGGTATGTTGCTCCGTGAATATATTCTTGTGGGTGTATAATTTCAATTGTAGATATTTTGTTGCATGTGGGGAAGGGACAGTCAAGGTCGGCTAGTTAGACAACCTTTAGGCCCCAACTTGAATATTGACCAAGATCCACGTGATGATGCTGGTGATAATTTTGATAATGTTGGTGCTAAACCAAATGTTCAAGGGGTAGGGGAGTGCAACTACCTAGAATTCCAAACCCACAAGTGCATTTTCCCCTCCTAGGAATGAAGGAAACAATATCCAAGTTGATCCTCTGGCAAGGTCAATACAGGAGTTCCTTCAAGCAACCCGTAGCACCACACCTTCATGTATCCTCCTTCCTGTCCATGCCCGCCTCTTCATAGTTAAACCAGGGATGTTGTTATAACTTGCCACTTTTCGTGGAATCGAAAATGAGAACCCATATTCGCATATAAGGGATTTTAAAGAGATAGTTGCAACCTTTCTTCCAAATTATAATATGGATGAGATTGAAAGGATGAAATTGTTCCCTTTCTCCCTAAGTGACAAGGCTAAAACGTGGCTTCAGTCCTTGAGATCCTGGACTATAACATCTAGGTACCAAATTATTTTCGTGTTTTTGAACAAATTTTTCCCCTTGCAAAAAACGACCACCCTAAAAAGGAAAATTCTAAACTTCACGGAGAAATCCAATGAAGAATTCCACCAATGTTGAGAATGGTACAAGGAATGGCTACAGACCCTTCAACACCATGACTTTGAACCATGGCAATTGGTGAGTTTCTTCTATGAAGGAATTATACCGGGTCATCGATATGATGTGAAATGAGGAGTTTTTGAGCAAAGAACCCGATGAGGCTTTAGAATATTTTGATACATTGGGTCAAAATGCACAGTCATGACACACCACTGACCCGATTGATATACCAAGGTCTTTACCTCACGGGAGTGGACAACCTCAAGGGGGAGGGATTTATGATTTGAGGAACAGGGAGGACATACTTTCAAGAATTTCCAAAATTTCTAGAAAGGTGGATAGTGTTGGGGTCAACCAGAGACATGAGATGTCTAACATGTCTAAGATTGAGGAAGGGTGTACGATTTGTGAGAGTGTAGAGCATTCCATATCAGAGTGCCCTAACATTCCAGCACTTAAGGAGGTATACCATGAACAAGTCCATGCCTTCAGTCAAATGAGGCAATTATTTTCTCTCAACTCGAACACTTACAATCAGAGTTGAAGTAATCACCCTAATTTCAATTGGAGAAATGAGAACCCCATTCCTCACAAATTAAGTGCATATTCATCTCCCATGCCTCCCAAGAAAAACCAATACCATGGCCAAGGAAAAGCTTTTAGCTCCCAATACCTCGGGTCCAATCCGCAAGGGTGTTCATCCAATCTACCATCACAAAATTTCTCTCAAAGTCCACCTCCACAAGGCTTTAACCAACATGAACTTGGAATATGTGCTCTATAACTTCATTCCAAGCCAAACCACCTTCAATAACAAAATTTCGGCCAACCTCACCCAAATCACCAATGTCATAGGGTTTTCTCAACAAGAAAAAGGGAAATTTTCTGCTCAACCCCAAGAAAACCCTAAAGGCCAACATATGTTGTGAGCAACTCATAGCGATCACCACCCTTCGAAGTGGCAAAAATATTAAAAAGACCAAGGTGCCAAAGGTTTCACCCAAAGTCGCATTTCCAATTGAAGAAGAAATCGAGGGAGAGGCCAAGGATGGTGAGGCCAAAGAAAGTGTGGCCGAAGTGGGTGAGTCGTGTTGAAGGTGATTTTGGTAAAAAGGCTAAAGTGTAAAAATCTTTGAGTTTGATTTGTTTTGAGATTGTGTTCTTGATGAAATTGAAATGGAAACAAGTGTTGGCTAAGGTGCTTGGAATTTCAATTGAATCGTAGGAAGCACGGGACAAAAATAGAGGTAAGGATTCAAGCATACCCTATCCCAAAGCCTATGGTGTATCAAGAACTCACCACCATATACACAGTCAGCCGAGTCATCGTACACGACGAGGAGGAAAGAAAATGAGTTGAAGTAGCATTCCGAAGGGGAATTTTCCCTTGGATTGGCAAACTATACATTTAGCTACTCATATCTAAAGCAAGAACATAATGTAATGAAGAGACATTGCAAATAAATTAAGATTGGAGCTTAGTTTAATGCATGAAAACATAGAATATGATGAACAATACGCAATACCCATTTTAAAACTTGAAAATGAAGAAATTTCATGCATTAACGGTGAAATCCAAAATGTAAGACTAAACTTGAAATGTGCTTGTAATAAATGGCATTAAAGACATTAAATGGAGCTTAAACAAGTCTTACAAGAAATTACAAGAGAATGTATTGAAGGAAATGCAAAAAAATCAACTTCTCCCTCTTGCTGTATTCATCTTATTCCTTGGAGCTTATCTCTTTATAATGTAATTCATTCTCTATAATGGTGTCTCTCTCCTCCAAAAATGTCCATTGAGCCTTCTTGGTCCATGTGATTAATCTCCCTTCAAGAAAGGATGGAGTAGGCAGGCTAGGACAGGCATAGCGCACACTCCTAGGCTTCACCCACTCTCTATCTCCTCATTTATCTCCCAGATTCCAAATTCAAAGCTAGGGTCGAAGAGGGGATGTTCTGTATGTAAGGAGTATCAGGGTCAAGTGGGAGACCCTATGGTGGGACCCCAAAGTTACAGAGCATGAGATGCAGAATTGGATGACTTTCAGTAAAACCTACCGGTAGGTCGATGGATACCTATCGGTAGGTTTTACTTCAGTGAGCAAAAAATACTGGTAGCTTTTTGGTAGGTGCAGGACCAGTAGCTAAAACCTACCGGTATGGCCTACCGGTAGGTTTTCCTTGTTTTTCGGATTTCTTGGTTCCTTCACCTTTTAAACTATCATTAAGCCGCCATCTTACATCCAATCATCTTAAACATCACGATGAATCCTAACAAGCACCATTTAAGCATCTTTACTTGTAAACATGCTGAAATTCCATAAATAGCTCAAACATTGCAATTCTGCTCATTTTAACCTCAAAATCAAGTTGAAAAAGGGATGCAAATGTACATAATATATGCAAT
>CM042196.1:17789327-17799651 GCA_023539305.1 Ilex asprella
ATAATATTCCCTAACTAGTTTCTTGCCAAAATAGAACGGGGTATTACCTTCTTCCCCCCTTAAAATAATTTCATCCTCGAAATTATGCTAGTTATCCCAACCGAATTAGTGTGGTATTCCTGATGCATTTCAAGCTCACTATGAAAGAACTCAGTCATTTGTAATTTTTCAGAATCAACAATACTCATTAACCAAATAAAGAGTTACTCTACTGGTCAAAGAACCACCATCAATCCCATACTTAGTCCAAGCAAAAATGATTGGTTGAAAATTTTGTTATTCCGCAACTCCTAACTTGAACCCTCAAATATGTATATGACTTATGTGTATGGGTGAGTGTCACTCTCACTCGGAATCATGCAAGAGAAAGGGCAATAGAATGGTGGTGATTAAATGAAAAAAAAATGTATAGTGAAATGAAATGTGTGTGGTGAACAAAAGTGCTTTCCAATCGCAAGGAGTCTTTTGTGTGTCGTTCTTTTACTTGGAAAAGTATTCCAAGCTCGTCTCCTCCGGGAAGGAAAGTTCAAGTTGTGTGAAGGTGATTTTTTGAAAAAGAGAAAGTGTAAAATCTTTTGGTTTGTGTTTTGGTGATTGAAGTTTAGACAAACATGAAATAAAACAAGTGTTGGTCAATCCAAAGGTTTACTCCAATGAGGATGCCAATTCAATTCAAAGCCTTCCTCCAATGATGCATAGGTGAACAATTGATTTGTGGGAAACTTGGGACAAGATGGTGAGGATCCAAGCATAAACTGTGACTAGGCCTACGGAATATCAAGGATTCACAACCATGTCCACACTCAACCCAGTTAAACCGAACCACCGTACACCGAGTGGAGGAAAGAAGAAGAGTTGAAATAGAATACTCAAGGGGAGGTCTCCCTTGGATTACCCAACTTAAAATCTAGTTACTCATGCATAAAGGAAAGACAATCATAATTTAAATGGACATGATGAGGAAATGAAGCATGGAACTTGAACTAATACAATAAAACTTAGACTAAGAAGAAAGAAATACAATACCCATTTCGAAACTAAAAATAAAGAAAAATTAACACAACAGTGGTAGAAACAAGAACATGTAACTTAACTTCCAATATACTTGAAATGAATGAGATTAAAGTGCAAGAATTAAGGATTACAATAGTCTTACAACAAGTTACAAGTGAAAATATGGAAGAAAATGCAAAAACATAAATTTCTCACACTATGGCATTATTCATCAACTTCTTCCTTGGGATCTTTCTAAGCTTAGGTAGCCACTACTGAAAATGCTTGAGAATGCTGAATATAATGGTGTGTTTTACCTTCATTTTTGTGCATTATGGTCCCCCAAGCAAGTGTGCAGGCTTCCCATCCATTGGGGGCTGAATTGATGGATCTTGACAGGCTAAGACAGCCTACCCAACAACTCCCAGGTAGCCCCCTTCTCTCCCATGCGTCATTAATGCCAAGTCTCCAAAAGTCTTCAACTAGGGTGTGGAGGGGATGTTCTTGTGTAAGGAATGTCAGGGAACAAGGGGGAGAAGTGTTGGTGGGACCCCTAAGAAAGTGGAGATGAGTTGCAGGAATTTTTTGTTGTTCTGGGCAGAACTACCAGTGGATCGTGGAATAACTACCGGTAGTTATGACTCCAATAGCCAACAACTACCGGTATAGTGTACCGGTGCTCTTATACTCTGGACCAGTTTTTGTAGAATTGTCATAACCTTTGATCCTACAGTCTGATTGGGCTAAAAATTTGACACAATATAGAAGACATCCAAATCTACAACTTTCATGCTTTGTACTTTGGGAGATTCGAAGTACATCATGGTACAAATGGAGGAAAACCAAGGCTTTGCTTCCAAATGATGTGGCCTTTGTTCCCAAGCACCAATACCTCCTTCATTTCTTCACTTTTAAGCCTCCAAATCTTCATGTATTGTGTATATGCCTTCACCACACATCCATCATAGTTGCAAGGTCATAAAATCAACTATTTAAGCTATAAAAATATGCAACATCAAAATTTCAACATTAATCATAATTTAGGCTAACTCTAAGTACTTAGATGCAAAAGTTGAGTTAAAATGCATGTAATGAGGTTGTTACATATGCAATATTATACGCTCATTAGTACCCAAAGTTCAAATGATTGGACTTCAACAATTGACTAAAACTATCCCCTTGATCTCATATCGAGATGTCAATTTCCAAATGCAAGGGATTACAATACGGACTTTTGATCAATTTTACTAATTTAATACACATTACTCAATATCATCCAAATGAATTATTCCTAAATTTATGTCTAGCACCACATCCTTCATGATAACACTCTAGATTTTGAAAATGTTCACCAATCATACCATCCTAAATGATGTTGCACCGCCACAAATCATCATTGATTGAATAGTCTAGTCTTCATAAGGACTTCAATAAAATCTAAGGATAGTCACTAAAGGTATTACCATCAATAGTTGAGTCACTTGCTTAACCATAAGAAAAACTTCAATAAATCCAGCAAAATTTTTAAAAGTCGAGTATCAGCATCATTTATATCATCTATAACTATCTTCCACCTTTTGGATTATTATCACTTTATGAATCATTGTCCTCAATAATTTAGACCATCTCCGTTTACTTCTGCATCTATTACTATCCTTCAACACTTGTATTATCACATTTTCTCTATTACTGTCCTTTACTACTTAGGATTATCACCTTTCACTACTTCATCTATTTACTAACCTCTGTACTTTGGATAATTACCATTGACCATATCATATGCAACTATTCTCAACCTTTTGGATTACCAACTTTTACAACTCTACAAGTGATTATTCAATTCTATTGGCCATGACAATAAACTCTGGGTGTTCTACAAAAACCGTGATCTAGTTAGCCCTTCAAGGTGAAGTACTTACACCAAGACACTAAATAAGACTAATAAATTCTTTTACGTGAAAATATCCGACTCTTCCAAACACAATTGATTGCCTAATAGATACCCAACCACCAAATCAATTTTTTTCCCAAATATAAGTATAACCATTAAAATGAACAAGTAACTCCCAATTTGTTTACTTCAAAAAAATATACCCACATAAGGTCAAGGTCACCCCATTTCTTGTTTCATCCAACAACATACACTATTAAAACCATAATATTAGCTTTACTTCAAAATCACCATATGTACCATCTAAAGTCCACAAAATTAAGCATGGTCAACCATCATCCATTGTTCCTTTAAGCAATCTACCAATCTCAACTTTAGTGAATCATTATACTAGAAGGTGGCTCCCTTAAGATGGTACTATAACCTAAAAGCTTAAAAACTCAAGAATCATCCTAATTTTTTTCTCTAAAACATCATAATAAGGAACTAGTGCACTCTATTGCATCGGTACTTAAAAGAGAAGGCTCTATTGGATGCTAGTAGCAATGCCCGTCCTTAACACTCTAATAAACATATTATCTCATAACATCTTCACTCCACACCATCAAGTATACTTTTTCCAACTTATATGACCAAAAGGACTTTGGGAACCTTAACCTCCTCTATAAAGATGACTTAAATAACAATGGCGAAATGTAGAATACTTAACTAAACTTGCAAAGAACTTGAAATAAATGACATTAAAACTAAATAATGAAGCTTAAAAGAGTATTCAAGAAGATTACAAGTGAAAATGGATGAAGGAAATGCAAAAATCTAAGTTTTCTATCTACTATTCATCATCTTCTTCATTGGAGTATTCTAAGCTTAGGTAGCCATACTTGAAGAACTTGTGTAATGTTGAATATATGGTGAACACATGAAGCATTTTCTTCCTTGAGGCTTCCCTAGCCTGTGTGTAGGCCTCCAATCAATGGCATGTGAGTTGATTGGCTTTGGACATGCTAGGAAAAGCATGGCCTACACCCAACATGGCTGCTCCCTTCTCTCCCATCCTTATTAACGAGTTTGCCTTCAAAGTCTTCAAGAATGGTGTAGGAGGCATGTAAATATGTTACAAAAGTCAGGGGCAAGTGGGAGAATCAATGGTAGGACCCCCAAGCAAGTGGAGCATGATTTACAAGCATTCTGGGCACTTCTGGGCAAGCGTATTAGTACATGTACTGGTACCCCAAACTCCAGTAGCCTATGCGTACTGGTACGCGTACCAGCACATTATCTACTTTGGACCAATTTTTGTAGAATTGTCATAAATTTTGATCCAACTATCCAATTAAGCTAAAATTTTGACGCAATACAAAAGACATCCAGATCTAAAACTTTGATTCTTTTCACCTTTTTAGATTCAAATAGGATCATGGTCAAAATAGAGGAAAATCGAGGCTCTTCAACTAAATTATGGTGTTGCTGGTGCCTTTGTTTCCAAGCACCAATACCTCCTTAATTTTTTCACTTTTAAGCCTCCAAATCTCCATGTTATGTGTCCATGCCTTCACCACATATCCATACATTGTTGCAAGGTTCTAAAATATAGAATTTACTCTGTAATATCCTACAACATAAAAAATTTAACATTATTCATAATTTTTGTTAACTCTAAGTGCTTATATGCAAAAGTTGAGTTCAAATGCATTTAATGAGGCCGTTAAATATAAAATATTTTGTGCTCATCAATGTAGCTACAGAGCTTAGTGCTCACCCCTACATAAAATACATTTTTTCAAATTATGGCCTAGAGAAGGAGCTTGAAGTAGTCGAGTCAGGACGTTGGGAAGCTCCAATAGAGGGGAACTTAGATCCCGAGGTGGACATGTAGAGCTATATTCTCTTTTGTGATAGAATAAAAAATTCCTTTTGAGGTATGTAATGTCTAACATTATTTTTGGTGAATCCGCTGCAAGTTAAATTTCATTCTTTTGAGTTGTATTTGTCATAGTTTGACATATTCTGTTAATACTATGACCATGGATGACATACTATTTGGGATGATGTCGGGGATATTATATACGATGAATGGAAATTGTCTTTGTTGATAGATTTTATTTAGTTGCTCTCATGATGTGAACAGTTTTAGCTATTAATGTCGACTATGGTGTATTTTGAAGCGTTACTGGTTTTGGTATCAAAGCCCGGGAATTAGGTCTTACATGGGAGCTGTAGGTTAGGATTACCACTTCATAGATAGGATTGATGTGCAGGATGGAGGGTGGACGAGGACGTGGACTTAGGCGTAGGCATGGGCGTGGGCGTGGACGTGGTGACCAAGCACACCCACCACCACCACCTCCTCTCGATGCCATAAATGGCATTTATCAATGCTTACGAGAGCTAACCACTTTGGTACAACACCAAAATAGGAACAACGACTATAATGGTGGGGCTCATCCTTTAGCTCATGTGCCAGGCAACGGGGACGAAAACCAGATAATGATGGTTCTTCGAGAATTTCTACATTAACACCCACCTACTTTTCAAGGAAGCTCTAACCCATTGGATGCAGATAAATGGATCCGTAGGGTGAAGAAAAATTGTGATGGCATGGGAGTGGTCAAGGATTTACGGGTCAGCCTAGCTACATATCTGCTAGAAGGGGAGACAGATCATTTGTGGGACTCGATGAAGAGAAGGAGGACCATGGATGCTTTTACCTCAGAGAAGTTTGACGGTGTTCCAAGACAAGTATTTTTTAGAATCGATCAGGGAAATGATGAGTGCAGATTTTCTTGCTCTACGATAAGGTAGCATGACGGTGGCAGATTATGAGAGGAAGTTTGATGAGCTATCTCGCTATGCCATGAAGTTTGTATCTACTGAGGCCAAAAGGGCTAAACGCTTTGTGCAGGGATTGAGGCCTACCATCAGGGAAAAGCTTATGGCTCTCAAGATCGGGGACTTTAGGGATCTTGTGGACTGAGGTGCATTGGTTGAGAGATACATGAAGGATGATCAGCGTTGCTAGAACTTCATGAGGGGAGGTCCAATCCGGATGCGAGCCAGTGGTAGTGGAGTGTAGAGGGTGGCACTATACCATCACCCATACTAGACGATTGGACAGAGACTTCAGGCAACTCAAGAGTTTAGAGGTGTACCGAAGAGGGTATGAGTGGACCCACGATCCTACTTTGCTTGTGGACGTTTGGGACAAATTAAGACTCATTGCCTAATTTTTCCACCACAAAAGACTACTCAAACACTACCGAAGGTTGAATCAGGTGACAATGAAGAATAAATACCCATTGCCACAAATTAATGATTTATTCGATTAGTTGAGGGGTTTTAAGTATTATTCCGAGATTGATCTTTGCATAAGATACCATCAACTGTGGATCAAGTTGGAGGATATTGCTAAGACAACTTTTCGTACCCGGTATGGTCATTTCGAATAGACGATAATGTCGTTCGGATTGACTAATGCTCCTATAGCCTTTATAGATTTGATGCACAGGGCATTTTGGCCATACCTTGATCAGTTTGTCATTGTGTTTATTGACGACATATTGATTTATTCACTGACATGTGGGGAACATGAACGCCATCTCTCGATTGTGCTGTAGTCATTGAGAGAGCATAAGTTATATGCTAAGAAGAATAAATGTGAGTTCTGGATGGAGGAAGTGAAATTCCTTGGCTATGTTGTGTCAGAGCAGGGTGTAGTTGTTGACCCCGCAAAGATTGAAGCAGTGATGAAATGAGAACCACCGAAGAATGTGACCGAAGTACGCAGTTTATTGGGATTAGCAGGTTATTACTAGAGGTTTGTGGAAGCGTTCTCAAAATTAGCAATGCCAATTACTCGCCTTACGAAGAAAGGGGAAACCTTTCCCACCTTGAAGGAGAGGTTGACATCAACCCCTATCCTTATTATTCCTAGTAGTAAGGAAATATATGATCTTTACACCGATGCTTCGTTGCGAGGCTTGGGAAGTGTGTTAATACAATCAGGTAAGGTAGTTGCTTATGGCTCGAGACAACTAAAGGTTCATGAACAAAACTATCCAACTCATGACTTAGAGCTTGCTGTTGTGGTTTTTGCTCTTAAGTTGTGGAGGTGTTACTTATATGGAGAAAAGTTTCAAGTGTTTTCTAATCATAAGAGTCTCAAGTATATATTCACATATAAATATTTGAATCTTCCACAATGAAGGTGGATTCAATATTTACAAGATTATAATTTCACACTCAATTACCATCCGAGAAAGGCTAATATAGTCACAGAGCCACTTAGTAGAAAGTCTTAGGGTGAACTCAATGCTCTTGCAAGTAAATGGAAGATGATGGATGCCCTTGGAGACTGTGATCTTCTAGTTAGAGGAGATGGATCCCGACCATGCTTGTTTAACCTTGTGACTTTACCTACCCTCCAACGTAGTATTGTGGATTTTTAATGCTTGGACCCTTAGAGTCGATTCGAGCTAAATTGAAAAATGGGGAAGTAGTAGAAGGTTGGTCTTTGAGCAATGGAGAAATGAGATATTGGGAAAAGCTATGTGTACCCGATGATTCGTTCCTAAAGGAGGAGATACTCGGAGAGTGTCATCGCTCTAAGTTTGTTGTCCACCCCGGTAGAACAAAGATGTATACAGACATGAAGCATTAATACTGCTGGAAGGGAATGAAGAGCAACGTGCCAAGGTTCATAGCATGAGGTGCAGTATGTTAACAAGTGAAGATTGAGCATAAAATATCCGGAGGATTACTCTAGTCCTTACCTATCCCAAAGTGGAAGTGGGATGACATCACCATAGATTTTGTGTCTGGCTTTCCATTGACTTCATGAGGGCATAATGTCATATGGGTCATTGTTGATAGACTCATCAAGTCTGCTCATTTCCTGAGTATGAAGACAACTGACACTCTAGAGACCTTGAGCAAGTTTTACATTTGTGAGAATGTTAGATTGTATGGGGTTTGATTAGCACAAAATATTGCATATTTATATGTGCTAACCATCCGTGAAAGAATGGTTTTTATGATGCTAATGAGTGAAGTTATATATGTCGAGTTACTAATGATGACATTCTGTATTTGCAGTTAAAAGGTGTGAAACAAGACTCTCTTTAGCATTTCAACAAGGATGGAGAAATAAGGCGAAGAAAGAAGGAGAATTGGATAGCTTAATGGTGGCGGATTGATTGGCATTCAATTATAACATTTTATTGTGCTTTTTATGGACTAATTATACTTTGATGGAGTTCAAATGATGATGTTTCAGGTGCTAAAGTGAGGAAAAGGGTCAAGGACAATAAATACAACATTTAAGTGTAACTGCAGCATTTGATCAAGAAAGCAAAAAATTCGAGGACATCAAGAACGTTTGAACGGAGATCAACGTTCGAATGCCCCCTCTGAACCAGGAAGATGAGGCAAAGAAGTGTTGCAAATCTTGGAGATTAAAACCTAACGTTCGAACACCAAGCCTCGTTCGAACGCATCACCCCGTTCGAACACATCATCACGTTCGAAAGACACTCGAAATGCTGACACGATCAGGCTGACTGGAAGACTTCGCGTGTACAGACTCCCAAGCTTGAAGAAAGACCCTCAGGCACATGGGTGCCATGATAGACCAAGTCTGGAGTGCTGAAGACTCTGATAGCTACAAAGAGTATGTGAATGAACGGCCCTACAAAGGACTCCAACCCACGTGGAGCCTGAAAATCAACACAGACATACAAACAAAACAGCCTTCATGTTCGAATGGTTCCCACGGACAGACTGCAAATTTCCTGATTCTTTGTCTGAACTTCAGATTTTCCCTTTGACTCGTCCAGCACTCTTCTTTCACCCCTCCTTTGCTCTTCCCTGCCAATATATACTCCTATCTTTGGGAGCCTTTAAAGAGAACTTTTTGGGGAGAGATCAAGAGCTCTCCTCTTGAAGAATAGTTAGTCTTTTTCATGTATTTTTAGTATTTCATTCAAATATTTACTTTCTAGTTCTTTTAATTCAAGTCTTTACATTCCAACTCTTTCAATTCAAGTATTTATTCCAGTTGGGAAGTTTAATTCCCTACTGGTCTTTATCTTCATTATAGTTGGGAAGTTTAATTCCCTACTTGTATTGTAAAATTCATGCACTTTATGTTCTTGTCGTTACATTGATGCTCTTACTTTCTTGCTTTCAATTAAGTCTTGCAATTTCAATAATTGAGCTCATCTTCTTCTTAGAGGAGTGAAACTCTTCCACTTTTCTAGAGCTTTCACAAAGCCAAGAAGGGTGGAACGCGATTCACTCATTCTTTGTTGAAGATCTAGCTATCTTTTACTTTCTTTCACTTCCATTGCTTGAGCATCTTCTTCTTAGAGGAGTGAAACTCTTCCACTTTTCTAGAGCTTCCACAAAGCCAAGAAGGGTGGAACGCGATTCACTCATTCTTTGTTGAAGATCAACTTCGTAGTTCCTCTATTTGGAGGAATGGGTACCATTCATTTTTTTAGCTTGACCCAAGCCATGAAGAGTGAGTAGTCCTCATTTACTCTTTAGGGAGAGGTGAAGACTATGTAATGACCATCCGGATATTATACTTGTGTATTACTTTCACACTTCAAGGCTTTATTTACTTGCTTAGTGGGAAATGGGATGAGTTAAGCAAAGTTAGGGTAATTTGCACAACCAAAGGATATTTCTATGATCTGGATAACTCCTACATAGAAAGATCCGTTGGTTTAAGGCAAATACCCTAGCTCATTCTTTGTGCAATCAATGGGTATTTCTATGGTAAATGGATGACTCCTTCTAGAAAGATCCATTGATTCAAAGCAAAGAATCCCGGCTAGTATTTTGTATAACCAAGGGATCTTTTCTATGGTAAATGGATGACTCCTTCTAGAAAGATCCATTGTGCGAGACAAATACTCCAGGAAAGAACTTCAAGATAAACCCCTCAATTCCCACCACCATTGCACTTCATGAAAAGGGTGGAGCTTTAACCCAGTCTATCCTTATCTTCCAATTAACCCACTATTGACACGGGAGTTAGTTGAGTTATAAAAGCACAAGTGTAATACCCCGAATGACTCATTACATATTCTGATCCTCGAACTAAATAGTGAATTTAATTATATTGAAATCATATACTTTGTCTAGAAAATCTCTTGAAAAGAATTTAATATTCTATTCAAGAAACCATCCACTTCTCACAAAACTCAAAAAGGTTACAATCAATCAGTCTCTATCACAGCTTACTTTGAAAACACCACAACATATTCCCTGTGGATTCGAATCTGGACTCAAACCGGATTATTACTACAACTTGACCGCCTGCACTTGAGTGTACACATTTCAGATCAAGTCACGGATGCAGCAGAAATAGTAAAAATAGCAGATACCGTATCGGTACAGTGTACCAGTACCTCGAACTCCAGTAGCCTTTGCGTACCG
>CM042196.1:17804132-17828308 GCA_023539305.1 Ilex asprella
GGGTATTTCCGCGGGTTGATGGGCTATCAACGGTTAAAAGGATCCCCGGATTTTGGGGCGTGACATCACGTAAGTGGCTAAACTTTATCTTTCCACCTTGTGCTTGCATTTTGCCTATAAATAGGTGAGGTCTTCTTCATTTCAAGGGAAGAGAAAGAGAAAAAGAAAAAGAGAAAGAGAAAGTGCAATGCAACCCAGTCCGTGATATATTCCAACCGATACTCTATATTTCTATATTTTTTTTTTGTATCTTTCTATTTGGGTAGTTGAGTTGTTGCCACTTTGTTGCTTTGATTAATAATAAAGGTGGTTTTGTTTCAATGGTTTCTTGTGAAAGATTTTTTAGAGTTTTTATTTTAATTTCAGTTGTAATGACGAATACCCACACTTCTTGTTTGTCAATAGCAATGGAGCTAGAGTAGTCGTTTATACCTTACGGTGAAGGGTGAACATATATATAATATTGGTTAGATGATGAAAATGCTGATGTTTTATTAATATATTTATCTATATATGTATTATATGCTTCATGCATGATACAACGATGTATGTAGTTTCGATGGTGTGCCTAGAATGAGGTCATCGGTGCATCATCTACCTATCGGTTAAACAAACACAGTGTTCCTACCGGTATGGCATGTCCTACACCAGAACACCGAGGATGTTCTACTAATGCTTGGTATAAAACCTAAATGATCCTCATGAATGGCTTGTCCTTATGGGTTATTAGGATTGTTTAACTACTATATATAAATATATTGTCAGTCTAACAACCACGGTGTTCCGACCAGCATAGCTTGTTCTCCATCGAAGCACTGAGGATGCTTAATTGGTATATATTTATCAAAGATGACCTATTGAGTAATTCAAGTATTCCTCATGAATGACTTGTCCTTCTGGTTCACTTGGACTAGTCAATTGGCACATATATAACCAGCTAACCTCAGAAGTTGTCGTGTTATGACTTAATACCACCAGTTAACCTATGAAGTTGTTGTGTTATGGTTTATTATGTACGCACATACAAACACGAGATCAATTGAATAATTCAAGCATTCCTCATGAGTGGCTTGTCCTTCTGGTTTGCTTGGATTAATCAACTGACATGGATACCACCAGCTAACCGAAGAAGTTGTTGCGTGATGATTTATATACATCAGACCAACCGGTTAACTTGCCAGTAAAACGGGAATTAATTGTTGTAAGGTAGCATTTATAGTATTTAACCAATGTAGAGCATATGTGATCCTTAAACAAAAGGGTATCTTTTATATTATTTTCATTTACAAGGTTATCTTGTTCACTTTATTTAACTAGACTAGTTAACAATCTAAGCTCACCTCATGAGCTATCAAACATTATACCGCTTCAAACAATAACTTTACTGTTTTTTTTATTTATTTTAAATGCCAATTTCTAAAACTCTTCGTGTGATCGATACTTGGACTTAAACCGAGAAAACTACAATTTGACCTCTTATACTTGGGTGGATAATATATAATTCAGATCACTAAAAAGTGCAAATCACGTTTTTGGCACCGTTGTTTGAGAATTATAGTAATTTGAGAAAAAAATTAAATATAAAAAAAATAATAAAAAGATTTTTGTTCGTTTGTATTATATGTTTATAGTTTGTTTGTTTGTTTGTTTGTTTTCAATAGTCCATGTCTGTTCATTCATCAGTTGGTTCTGTAAATCAGACATCTCTTTCATCTTTATCATCACAATCTACACAAGAATCTTTTGACTTAAGCATGGCTCAAAACGTACCTAGGGAGGAAGAAGTTAGAGAACAAGAAGCAGTTCAAAATACTCGACCTTTAAGATAATACCTAAATCCTATAAGAACTAATGTCCCTTCATATTTTCTTTTCCAATAGACGCTCCAAATATTAATATTAATCCATAAGCAATATAGTTACTACCACAGTTCCATGGGTTAGAAGATGAAAATCTCTATCTTCATAGGAAAAAATTAGAATAAGTCTATGAAACTTTGCAAGATAATTCTGATATGGTCAGATTAAAACAGTTTCCTTTTTCGTTAAAAGATAAAGCTAAACTATTGCTTAACGTTTTATGAGCAAATTATATTACAAGTTGAAAAGCTTTGCAAACTGAGTTTTTATATATATATATAAAAAAAGCATGTGCATCGTACAAATGCACTTAGACGATAAATAATAAATTTTCTTGTAAAAGAAAAATAATTTTTTTATCAATGTTGGGAAAGATTCAAGGATCTTCTTCAACCTTTTCCACATTAGGCATTTGAAAACTGGACTTTAGTTGGTTTCTTGTATGATGTTCTTCCATCTGCAATGCAACAATTTGTTAAAATGATGGCTCAAGGAGAATTTATGAATAAAAACCTTAAAGAAGCATTTTATTTTTTTGATACTATTTCCAAGAGTTCCCATATGTGGGACTTGACTTCTTCAAACATTGTAGAAAATAATTCATTTATTCCTGAAAAAGGAAAATATGTTTTAAAAGATGATGATGATCTAAGACTAAAATGGCTAATCTATCTCAAAAACTAGAAGTCTTACAAATGAAAAAAATAAAACTAGCAGCTGTTGTTTCTTCAACTAATCGCGTAAGTGAAATTGGTGCGTTGTTAGGACATCCTGCTGGGGAATGTCCTACTATACCCGCCTTTAAAGAAGTCTTAATTGAACAATCTAAAGTTGTTCCAACTTATAATAAACCTTATTCAAATCCATATTCTGAAACTTATAATCCAGGATGGAGAAATCATCCAAATTTTAATTAGAGAAATACAAAACCTACAAATCAAACACAAGGTTCACCATAGCTACAAAATCAACAACAATATCAACTGTATCAACCTCCTCAGAGAAGAACTCAAGAAGATAATATGAATCAATTCATTCAAAGTCAAATGAATTTCAATACTCAAACAACTCAAGCTTTTAATGATTTTGGAACTCAAACTTCCTAGAGTATTGAACATATCAGCAGTCATCTCACAAAGTTGACCCAGTCCTTAGGTACTTCAGAGAAAGGAAAGTTTCCATCTCAATATAAACCTGCTCAAAGTCAGAGTCAAGCTAATTTTGTGTCATCTGCGCCAAAGTCAAGTACAAGCAATTACAACATTGAGAAGTGGTAAGGTAATTGATAAAAATATAAAACCCAAGATTCTAAAGAAAATAAGTAAGTCAATTTACGTAAACGAACCACTTGAATCTGAACCTTTAGTTAAAAAACAATCGGAAATACAAAGTGAAAAAGATCCTCCATATCCTATACCTTTACCTTTTCCTCAAAGGGTTAAACAAATTTCATACAAAAAAGATCAATTTGACATTCTTGAGCTATTCAAATCGGTAAAGATTAACATTCCCTTGTTGGATACAATAAAAATAGTTTTGATTTATGCTAAATTCTTAAAAGATCTTTGCACAATAAAAAGAAGAACTAATCTACCAAAGAAAACATTTTCAAATGAACAAGTTAATACTATAAAACAATAGGAAACACTTCTCAAATACTAAGATCCGGGTAGTCCTACAATCTCATGCCTCATTGGAAAATTTTGAATGGAACAAGCTCTGCTAGATCTTGGATCCAGTTGTAACTTAATTTCATATTTAGTATATACATAATTAGGATTAAGTGAGCTAAAACCTTCCAATGTTACACTACAACTAGTAGACCGTTCAATAAAAATTCCATGAGGAGTTGTGGAAGATGTTATTGTTCAGGTTGATCAATTATGCTTTTCAACATATTTTCTGGTTAAAGATACATAACCCAATTGTCAGACATGTGCATCTGAATACATACCTCTTATTTTGGGTCGACCATTCCTATGTACATCAAATCCATTGATTAATTGTAAAAATTGAGTCATGAAACTTTCATTTGAAAATATGACTTGTTAATTGAACATCTTTAATGTGATAAAGCATCCAAGTGAGGAGGACGAAATTTGTGAGGTAGATGAAATTGATAAGATTGTAGAGGAGAAAGCAAACACTTCTTTTTATTCTGACCCTCTACTAGTCAGTGAGGTAGATGAAATAGTAATTTTAATTTAAAAATTTTGTTTGTCTTTGTGACTGGCAGACATTAAAGAACCGGATAGTGAGTTAATTTTCAATAATTTTTTGAGTCATCTTTAAATTTTTTCTTAAAAATTCAAAAATGGACGAAAAATTATTTTGTTTAAGTTTAATTTTACTACGTCATTTTCCAAAAGATACACATACATTGATCATGCCAAAAGCTAGATATGTTAGAAATTTTAAAAATTTTTTAAGTCAAGCACGACCCCTGTGTGGAAAAATTACATTTTCTAAACACCGATGAGCAAATCATCTTTGAGCTTGTATAATATGTGGTCGTACAGAACATTTACGACAAAATAGAAGTGTTTGGAACCAATTTCAGGTCGAGCGTCAGATCATTTACAGTGGATTAGGTATGGGCAGAGTAAGGAGTATTCTGAGATGTCATCCTATTCTACCCCAATGTTAACAAGACACGTGAGAAATGAAGTTAACCGTATCACTGGTGTTATTGATTAGACAGTTCTGATAGTGACTAAATATGATCAACAAAATGTATAATTTTGGAAATAAATGCATATAGCTATAAATAAATGTAAATAACTACAGATTAAGTAGGAAATCAATAAATACGAAATAACAAATAAAAAAATAACAAATCGAATTCTTTTGAAAAAAGAAAAGAGTGGTTAGCGAAGTTCTGTAGAATATATAAAATTGTATCTAATTTTGTGAACTGCAAGAATTTATAGGAAAAAGAGCAAAATCGCGAAAAATCAAAGAAGCAATCTGTATTTACAAACCAAGAACCAGTTAAACAGCACCATCAGGACGGTGGAATTAGCGTCTAGACGAAAGTGCCATGTATAGTTGATGATATCTAGCAATTTAAATTCATTGCAATGAAGTTTTTGAAGAGAAATCAAGAATGTAAAACCCGGGAAAATTTAATTTTTTTTTAAAAAGGGCAAAATGGTAATTTGTCACTATAATGGTAATTTACGTATTTAAAATACGTATTCTCTAGAGCTCGTATGCCACAAAATAATTTTCCATTGGATTCTTAACGTGAAATCAAGTTGCCTTGTCAAATTTAATCGAATTCCGAGATAGTCGAATTTTTCGCATTTTCAAGGCGACAAGCTTCCGATGCCCCAAAAATGATTTTTTAATAAAATTTTAAATTTTGTAAAAAAATTTAATAGAATGTAATATTTTAAAAAATAATTTTAATAAATTTGAAATAAAAATATTTGAGCTTGAACCAGAGTGAAATTTAATCGTTTCGGGGAAAAAATGGACCCGAATAAGTGGGGGACACGTGGCGCGACTCGGGCCAAGTCTTCAAAATTATAAATAGGGTAAAATATCTGATTTTCAGCAGAAAAATATGCTGAAAACCAATGTGTAACATGTGAGAGGAGAATGAAGGAGAAAGGAGAAAAATTCAACTTTCTTTAGCCGATTCACAGAGTTCAGTCGGTCCGAATCCATTGAGCCAAGGCTTAAATTTCATCTCCTCGACAAGGGCTACACAGCCATACTTAGAATGAGGAATTTCACCAAAGATCCAAAGAAGGAAATTTGGGAAATCAAGATTTTTGAGTTTGTTTGGTGTTCTAGATGTTTTCTACACTTCTATTGAGGTAGGATTTTTTTCTACTTGGGTCTATTCTGAACCAATGATATCCATAGAAAAAGGTTTGGGTGTGTATCTATATGTACTTGGACTTATATGTACAGATAGTTAAGAAATTGAGAAATGAGTCTAGAGATGACTTAAACTATTTTTTTGATTGAATTTGATATGTGAGAGTTACTAAGTAATTCCTTGATGTTTGAGGTTATGTGGGCTATGTTGTGTGATTGCATGACTAGGGTGCCCTTAAGGTGTTTGACTAAATGCCTATGAAAAATTAAGTATGTTTTGCATAGTTTATGTGTATCATGCTTGGATATTGTGTTAAGGGAATTGTGAATCTATACATGAATTGATATATTGACATTGTGTAAAGGTTCGGTAAATATATACATGAGTTGTAAATTACCATG
Source organism: Ilex asprella (assembly GCA_023539305.1). Taxonomy (NCBI): domain Eukaryota; kingdom Viridiplantae; phylum Streptophyta; class Magnoliopsida; order Aquifoliales; family Aquifoliaceae; genus Ilex; species Ilex asprella. Next base: position 17,810,222 of record CM042196.1, read on the forward strand.
GAACATGGGAACATGTGGTTGAATTGTTCATTTTCCGTTGTGGCATATTGGACATGGTATTGGTGTCACATTCATGGGCTTTGAGCTTGAGTGTGGGTGTGTGGGTACATGGTTTAATCAACATCATAATTGGTGCTTGATGGGTGGGCTTGGGAAAGTTGGATTGAGGATCCGACTAAGTCGCATTGTTGCATGAAAAACTTGTGTCGGGTACAGCAAACAGGGCTAGATTCTCCCTCGGGTGCAAATCCCAGTTACTTGGTTCAAACACTCTGACGGTGCAAGTCCAAAAAGGTTTAGATAGGCGTATGAAGCCGATGGTGAGATTCCAAAATCCGTTGCCCAAAAAAGACACAAGATTTTATTTTATAAAACACCTCTTCAATGGGTGACATCCAACATTGATGTTGTTTTACAAGTCTAAGATTTCAATTTCAAACAATCATTGGATGTGTTTTCGTCAAATACGGTTTCAATTGCACAAATGCAATGCATTGGGTTGATGAACTCGGAAGGGCTCAGGTTTTAATTGCATGAGTGAGTCTCATTCAATTTAATGGCATGACACGAAGAATTCCAACATTGAATGTATATTCTTTATCGAAATGTGATAAATTGTTGAATGTTGCATGTATGCATTCCATGTTCATCTAGGTGGGGAGTAGCCTCTATAGAAATTATTCTACTGAGCGTGGCTCACCCTATATGGGAAAACATTTCAGGTGTGAGTTATACACCGGTGGACGGCTCGCATTCGGGGCCCCAATGATGAAGAAAAAACCGACTTGTGGCTTTCAATCCATTTTTTAAAAAATTGGACTAGTAATATTGTTTTTGGTAGGCAATGTGTGTAACAGAATTGAACTTGTAATAACTAAGTTTGATGTATAAATTTAATGGGTTTAAAAGTAGTTGTGGTACATGTCACATTGGCACAAAAATACATGTCACGTTGGCACAGTAGTGCATGTCACAATGTCACAGTGGTACACGATAATGTCGCAGTGGTACACGACAATGTCACAATGGTACTTGACAATGTCACAGTGGTACACAACAATGTCACACTGACACCAGCTTATGTCACACTGTGACAAACCCAAGATTCACACTATTGTAAACCAATGCCATGCTACTAACTGTAAATGTCACACTACATACATTAACATTGGACCCTGATTTTTGGGGCATCATAAGTATGTATAAATGGACCCAGTGTGGTCAGTGTTTTATGTTGGACCTTGGATGGGTCAGATGATTGTATAATTGCACAGGTTGTGTTTTGGGTAGAGTTCCCCATACAAAGAAAACTTTGCCAGAAAATTTTGGTTAAATTAAGAATCATGGTAAATGGGACAGAACTGTGTGATATCGAGTTACACGATATCCACAGGAATTCCATGAGTTGATGGGTGAGCAACGAACCCCTGAATTATAGGGCATCACAACTTGGTATCAGAGCTTAAGTATACGAATTACCTAGGGCTTGTTGGGCATTGGGCTTAGACCATTGCATTCACTGTGCATTTCATGTTATGTGCTTTAAATTGCTACATGTTATGTGTTTTGTGATGTGTGCATTATATGCATGGCTAAATATATACATAAAGAGGAACATAACCTTGGGTTCAGAAAAAGGGATGAACGTGATAGTTCAATGTGTAAATGTCTACTAGTAGGTGGCATACGCATTACTAGTGAGACAATGAGAAAACTCACAACGTTTTAACTTTGATCCCTATCTTAGGATACTAAGTTAGTACTCTATTGCTACTTGACGTGTGTGAAGGATTTGGGCAGAGAGATTGATTCTTTGTAAGAGTCGTGGCATATGAATTCACCCCTAGGTGCTAGGGTGAGGGTTGACCAGATATGTCAGAATTGTGAGTTGGAGATCTCATGGATTCTTCTCACTGTGGACCTTAGGGTCATGGACATATCTGAGTTTGATGTAATCCTAGGAATGGATTGGTTGATGGCATACTGAGTCGTCACTGATTATGATCGAAATAAGGTCACTACCTACACACCCGACAGTATTTGTTTGATGTTTTAGGGGAACAAGTACAATGCTTTACCCCAAGCCGTGTACGACTCTAGATAGCATGGGCAGTTAATGGGTTGGTTGACAAGCCTTACCCTGGAAAATGAAGCAAGACAGGAGTTTGGTCTACCTCAGGTTCTTTGTGAGTATGAGGATATTTTTTGGCATGAACTATTGGGATTACCTCTTCATAGGGATGTAGACTTCACCACTGAGTTACATCATGGTACATCGCCCATTTCTATGACTCCACATAGGATGACGCCTGCTAAGTTGTAAGAAATGAAGGTCTAACTATAAGAATTGTGGGACAGAGGGTTTATTTGACCAAGTACCTTACCTTGGGTCGCTCTGGTGTGGTTTGCCAAGAAGAAGGATGAAACCCTTCGACTAAGCATAGACTGCTAACAGTTGAATAGGGTTACTTTCAAAAATAGGTACCCTTTGCCCAAGATGGATGACTTGTTTGATCTGCTAAGAGGGGCGCGGGTCTACTCGAAGATAGATCTTCACACCGGTTACCATCAGTTGAGAGCTAGGGAGGAAGATATCCCTAAGACGACGTTTAGGACGCAGTATGGGCATTTGAATTTACTGTCATGCCTTTTGGATTGATGAATGCCACGGTGGCATTCATGAATCTCATGCATAAAGCATTTCAACCCTACTTAGATCATTTTGTTTTAGTCTTTGTTGATGACATCTTGATCTACTCCAAGTCTTAGGAAGAGCATGAGGGTCACTTGAGGATTGTTCTATAGACCTTGAGGGACAATCAATTGTACATCAAATTCAGTAAGTGTGAATTTTGGCTTACTAAGATAAAATTTTTAAGACATGCGGTGTCGGCTTCGGGTGTATCCGTGGACCCAGAGATAGTTGAGGCAGTCATGAATTAGGAGAGGCCAAAGTTAGTCTTCTTGATACGCAGTTTCTTGGGATTGGAAGGGTGTTACAAAAGGTTGATTAAGGACTTCTCCCAATTAGCAACACCTATGACCAAGTTGACCCGTAAAGAGGTCAAGTTTAAGTGGAATGACTCACGTGAGAAGGCATTCCAGGAGTTGAAGAAGAGACTTACTTCAATTCCTATTCTAATAGTCCCAAAAAGAGGATAAAGGTACACAGTATATTGTGATGCCTCTAAAGATGGAGTTGGATGTGTCTTGATACAGTCTGGGAGGATAGTGGCTTATGATTATTGGCAGTTAAAGAACCACAAGCAGAATTATCCCACATATGACATGGAATTGACGGTTATTGTCTTTGCCTTGAAGGCTTGGCGTCACTATTTATATGGTGAGCAGTTTGAGGTGTTTTCGGACTATAAGAGTCTAAAGTACATCTTTACACAGCGGGACCTCAACATGAGGCAACGCAGATGGAAAGAGAACCTGGAGAACTATGACTTCACTTTGCATTACCATCTCGGTAAGGCAAACATGGTGGCTGATGCACTCAGCTGAAAGTCACAGGGAGTCTTGGCTAGTATGGCTTCCCGGGAATGGTAAATGCTTGAGATTGTAGGGTAGTTCGAGCTACACTATATGGGTCAGACTCAGGGTACTTTGGGGAGTTTGGTGGCTATGCCTTCCCTACTAAGCACAGTGATTGAGTCCTAGGGACAGGACAAAGAGATATTGTCCATCATGGATCGGGTACGATCAGGTACAAGTGATGAGGGCTGGACCATTCACTTGGATGGTAATCTTCGGTATAGGGGAAGGATTGTGGTTCCTCAAGCGGCAGATCTGAGGGCGGAAATCCTTAGGGAATTCCTTTGTTCCCGTTTTTTGGTACATCCAGGTGGCACGAAGATGTATCATGATATTTGTCGTCAGTATTACTAGAGCAGAATGAAGAGACAAGTTAGAGATTTTGTTAGTCGATGTCTCACGTGTCAGCAAGTGAAGGCTGAGCACCAGAGACCAATAGGGTTACTCCAGCCTTTGGAGGTAGCTGAGTGGAAGTGAGAGCATGTCACGATGGATTTTATGACTCACTTTCCATGAACATCGTGAGGTCATGATGCTGTGTGGGTAATAGTGGACCGGCTTGCCAAGTCGGCACACTTTTTAGAGGTGCAAATGACCTTCACACTCGAAGAATTCTGCAGGTTGTATGTACGAGAAATTGTGCGGTTGCATGGGATACCCATATCTATAGTATCATATCAGGATTCCAGGTTTACGACTCATTTTTGGGAGAGTTTTCAGCGAGACATGGGGACACAGTTGATGATGAGCACTGTTTTTCATCCCAGACGGACGGTCAGTCAGAAATGACCATTTAGACATAAGAGGACATGCTACGAGCATGTGTCCTAGATCTTAAGGGTAGCTAGGAGGAGTATTTACCATTAGTGGAGTTCGCGTACAGTAATAGCTATCTAGCGACCATACAGATGACCCCCTATGAAACACTATAAAGGAAGCCTTGCCGATCTCTAGTTTGTTGGATGGAGGTAGGATAGAGAGCCACTACAGGTCCGAATTTGGTCAAGGACACCTTGGAGAAGGTGGACTTGATACGGAAGCATCTTCTCACGACTCAAAGCCGACAAAAGAGCTACGACGACAGATGGTGGCGACCTTTAGAGTTTAAGGTAGGAGACCATGTCTTCTTGAAAATGATGCCTAAGAGATAAGTGGCCAGGTTCGCCAAGCAGAAAAAGTTATCATCGAGGTATATCGGGCCCTTCGAGATACTCGAGAGGGTAAGTACAGTTGCTTACCAATTGGTATTACTGTCAAACCTATCAGGTGTTCATGTTGTATTCTATGTCTCCATGCTCTTGAAATACACCCCAAATCCTACTCATGTTGTAGATTGGAGTGAGCTTATTGTTGATGGGGATGAGACCTTCGAGGAGGGACCAGGATAGTCATGATCGGGTTTTGCATGGCAAGACCGTGAGGCTAGTGATAGTGTTGTGGTAGCACCGAGGAGTGGTAGAGGTGATAAGGGAGCGCGAGGACACAATATGTACCTATTATCCTTTTTTATTTGAGGATGAAGGTACTTTGTTATATTCATTTAATATTAAACGACTATCGCATATGCATGTGGTTGAATGTACATGTGTGTGTGAATTTCCGGAACGAAATTCTTTTAAGGAGGAAAAAATGTGAAACCCGAAAAAATTTAAACTTTTTTCTGAAAAAAGGGTAAGATGGTAATTTGCGACTATAATGTGTATTTAAAAATACGCATTCTCTAGAGCTCGCATGACACACTAGACTTCCCTATTGGATTCGAATCGCGAAATCCAGTTGCCTTGTCAAATTTCAACGAATTCCAAGATAGTCGAATTTTTCACATTTTTTTAGGCGCCGGGCGCCTAGTGACCCCCAAAAATGAATTTTGTAATAAAAAATTAAATATAAAAAAATAATTCTAATAAATTTGAAATAAAACTATTTGAGCTTGAACCAGAGCGAAATTTAATTGGACAAATGGGGCAACTCAGGCCAAGTATTTAAAATTATAAATAGGGAAAAATATTTGATTTTCAATAGGAAAAACTGCTGAAAACCAGTGTGTAACGTGTGAGAGGAGAAGGGAGGAGAAAGGAGAAAAATTCATCTTTATTTCGCCGATTCACGGAGTTCCGTCGGTCAGAATCCGTTGAGCCAGGACTTAAAGTTCTTCTCCTTGATGTAGGCTACGCAGCCATACCAAGAACGAGGAATTTCACCAAAGATCCAAAGAAGAAAATTTGGGAAATCAAGAGCTTTGTGGTAGTTTGGTGTTCTAGAAGTTTTCTACACTTCAATTGAGGTAGGGTTTTTCTTACTTGGGTCTATTCCGAACCTATGATGTCTATAGACTAAGGTTTGGGTGTGTATCTATATGTATGTGGACTTATATGTATAGATAGTTAAGAAATTGAAAAATAAGTCTAGAGATGACTTAAACTAATTTCTTGATTGAATTTGATATGTGGGAGTTACTTAAGTAATTTCATGATGTTTGACGTTATGTGGGCTATGTTTTGTGATTGCATGACTTGGGTGCCCTTAAGGTGTTTGACTAAATGCATATGAAAAATTATGTATATTTTGCATAGTTTATGTGTAGCATGCTCGGATATTGTGTTAAGGGAATTGTGAATGTATACATGTATTGATATATTGACATTGTGACAACGTTTGGTAATTATATGCATGAATTATAAATCACCATCGAACATGTGAACATGTGGTTGAATTGCTCATTTGACATTGTGGCATATTGGAAATGGTGTTGGTGTCACATTCATGGGTTTTAAGCTTGAGTGTGGTTGTGTGGTTACATGGTTTAATCAACACCATAATTGGTGCTTGATGGGTGGACTCGGGAAAGTTGGATTGAGGGTCCGAGTGAGTCGCATAGTTGCATGAAAAACTTGTATTGGGTATTGCAAGCAGGGATAGATTCTCCCTCGGGTGCAAATCCCGGTTACTTTGTTCATACACTACGACGGTGCAAGTCCAAAAAGTGTAGATACGCGTACGGAGCCGGCAGTGAGATTCCAAAATCCGTTGCCCAACACCCATTCGATGGGTGACATCCAACAATGCTTTGGTTTTACAGGTATATGATTTCAATTTCAAACGATCATTGGATATATTTTAGCCAAATGACCGTGTCAATTGCACAAGTGCATCGGATTATGTTGAGGAGTCGGGAAGGGCTCAAGATTGAATTGCATGAGTGAGTCTAATCCCATTTCTTGGCTTGACATGAAGAATTTCAACATTGAATGTATATTCTTGATTGGAATGTGATGGATTTTTGAATGTTGCATGTGTGCATTCCATGTGCATCTAGTTGGGGAGTACGCTCTGTAGAAATTATTCAACTAAGCATGGCTCACCCTTTACGGGAAAATATTTCAGGTGTTGGTTAAACACCAGTGGTTGGCTCGCATTCGGGGCCCCAATGATGAAGAAAAATCCGACTCTTGGCTTTTAATCCAATTTTTGTGAAACTAGACCTGTAATTTAGTTTTTGGCATGTAATGTGTGTAAAGGAAGTGAACGTGTAATAACTAAGTTTGATGAATAAATTCAATGAGTTTATAAGTAGTTGTGGTACATGTCACATTGACAGAACAATGCTTGTCACAATGTCACAGTGGTACACGACAATGCCATAGTGGTACGCGACAATGTCATAGTGGTACTTGACAATGCCATAGTGGTATACGACAATGCCACATTGATATAAGTCAATGTCACACTGACACCAGCCTTGACATTGGACCCCCGATTTTTGGGGAATCACCAATATATATAAATGGACCCGGTGTGGTCAGTGTTTTACGTTGGACCTCTAATGGGACAGATAATTATATAGCTGTACAGATTGTGTTTTGGGTAGAGTTCCCCATACAAAGGACACTGTGCCCTAAATTTTTTGTTAAATTAAGGATCCCGGTAAATGGGACAGAACGGTGTGATATTGAGTTACACAATGTCCACAGGTATTCCGGGTTGTTGGGTGATCAACGGACCCTCAGATTTTGGGGAAGCACAAAGAAAAATATGGATTCGAGGCCTGAAACAAGGAGATCTTCATGCCGAGCACAAAGGGATCAGTCTCCACCACCTCAAGAACCTCCACAACAACCTAAACCGGGAAATAACTTCAATGAGGTGATGTTTGAAAATTTTGAACTACAAGATTGGTATGATACAAATTTTTTGACAAAAACTATTATTTCTGAAAGACCAGTTATGTTGAAGGTTTTAAGAACATAGGAGTAAGACAAATTCTTGATGCAAGAGGATGGTTACATTGTATTAGATTATCTATTCCTGCTTATCACTGTTTAGTTCATGAGTTCTATAGTAATGCAAATATTATTGGAGGAAGGCAATTGTGTGTGTTCGTACGAGGTAGTATTTTTTAAGTTACACCGGCTATTATAGCCAAATTCTTTTAACCAATGTAGAGGCCAGAAAATCCCCAATATCTTTACACCTAATTACCTTATTAGAATGTTATAGGAAGAGAAGTGACAGGTAACTCAGAATTTGCTTGGAGTAGACCAAACAAATACAGAAAGCAAGGAGACCTAACTGATAAATACCGAATTCTGAATTTAATAACAGGGAACAGTTTGCTACCCTGAGCTTAAAAGAATCAAATTTATACTAAGTAGACTTATTTCTTATATGCATTTGGGATCGGACACACAATTGACCTACTAAACTTAATCATGGACCAAATCATACTTGTTGTGGATAAAAAGACATTGTCACTCCCATATGCTATGTTAGTTTCTCAGCTATGCAGTAACGAGGGTTTGATCATTGATCTTATCTAGAAAACAGATCATTATGGAGCATTAGATAAAACTTCATTGAAAAAGAGTCCTGGAGGACAACCAGAAGACCAACCTAAAGCACCAGCTGCACCCTAAGAGGAACCATTCCAGGCACCTATAGAATTTTTTCCACAAGAACAACATCAACCATAAGGGAATCAACCATATATACTAGTAGATGATAGAACTGACAGACAAATCATACTAGAGGTGGAAACCAGCATTACTCAAATCAACAAACGTATGGATGATTATGAACAAAATCAAGCTGAGCTTTTGAGAATATGGAGGGAGAGTTTTGGAGGAGTATCTTCTACTTCCTAAACAGACTAGAGATTCTACAAAATAATTTGCTATCTTTCACTCAACTTTTTAATTATGCACTTTTATTATATGCACTTCAACTTTAATTTATGTCATGCACCTGTTTGCTTTGAACCGAGTAGTCTTTAATCTACGTATGCTTCAAAATTGTTTGTTTTGAATTTATATGTGTGTAAGTTTTAGCTATGAAACTTATGTTTTTAAAGTTAGGAGAATTATTTCATATAATTTACAATCGAATTAGGTTAATATTCCTATGCTTTGTGAAAATAGCCTTAATCTGATCACGTGAGATTTTCATATTTGAGTTGTATATTTTGTTAATATTTTTATTTAAACAAACTCTTATAAGCACGAATATATTTCTTTATTTTAGAAACCTTGTGAGTATTACACTCTTTACATATATAATGGATATGTATAACCAATTGAAGAATTTGGGACAATCTTTCTAGGAGAGATCGTACATCTACTCAAGTAAACATTTTCGATTCTACGGTAAATTTTCTTTGAAATAATCTTATTAATTTTGTTTTGATCAGCACTTGTTAGATTATATTATTAGCATTGTATTTAAAATTCTTTTATACGAATTATACAGGAGTATGATTTTTGCAAATGATCTTAGGCCATCTTTGATTAATTTTAAGCCTTGACCATTTCTTTTACAAAATTATGTCCTTAGTCAACCGCGATTGAGCCTAAAAAATTATATAAATTCTTTTCATGATATCCAAAAAATATTCGAACCACATGAAAATATATTAAACTTACCTAGGCTACATAATTTTTTTGCACCTTCTTCTAAATCAATATGATACAGGAAAAAAAAAAAGAGTATTATCTATACAAAAGAAAAAAAAACCCCATGAAAGGAATTTAAAAAGAAAACCCAGAAAGAAAAGAGCCAAGAAAGTGAAAAATGGAAAGAATAAATATATAAAGCCTCAAAGAGACGTGCCACAATATAAAAGGTAGCTATTGAATCCTACGAACGTCATTTCTTAAACCTTAAACCCATGGCCACATTACAACACCAAGAAAGTCCTTTTTGATTCCATAAATTATGTATCTGTATTAATCCTATACATCCATAAAGAGAGGATGTTAATAATATGTCTAATATAGTATTGATATCTGTAACACCCCAAAATCTGGGGTGAGGTGCACCATTTGTATGATACTCCAAAATCTGGGGGTCCTTCATCATTGCGAGGCGTTATCTTAACCTTCTTGTCTTTTTAGTTTCATTATTGAATTCCATATATTTTTGTTGCATTGAGGACAATGTATAGTTCAAGTTGTGGGGTGAGGTGCACCATTTGTATGATACACCAATTTTTTGTTGACAATACCATTTTGTGGTGAAATGCACCATTCACCTATTCCACCAATTTTTTTTACAGAATAATTAAAAAATATGTGAAAATTTTTAAAATTTTTATGGAAAATTGATGAGTATAGAATATTGCATATCATGTATCTCTTTTGCACCCATATTGCTTGTTTTGTTGTAAAAATTGGGGGAAATACTTTCAAACTCACAATTAATGGAGATTCCTGTGATTGTAGGTAAAGAATAGGTAAGGTCGTGTATAAAGACTCCCATCAAGTGCTCAAAGGCAATAGGGAAGAAGGGAAGAATTCTTAATGGATGGCTCGAGACCTCATGGAGACAAAGAAATTCCAAAGCAAAACAAAACCTACCGATAGAAGTCAACCAAACTCTACCAATAGAAGTCTGTCAAAACCTAGTGGTAGAAGATTCAAAACCTACCGGTAGAAAATGCTACTAAAATTCTTCTACCTCAGCCATGCAAAAAACTACTGGTAGAAAATCTTACGAGAAAAGACCTACTGATAGGTTTTCATGACGTTTTAGAAGTAGGTTTTGCCCGATTTGTCAAATACGTGCTCACACGACTCCACCTACTTCGAGGGCCCAACTCTTGTTATCAAAACCATATCCTGACATATTTGACACCCATGATGCTCTCCTAATCCCTAAAGTCAGATTTCAAGTGAGAGAAAGGGAAGAAGAAGGAGAGGAAAGAGGGATTGTTCGTAAAGCATGGGAGGAACATGCTTGGCTTGTTTTTACTGGTTCAAGTGTCTAACCTCTCACCCCTCATTAAAAGTCAGTTCACACAGGCTAAGGAGGAGGGTATGGATGAAATTCTAAAGTCTTAAACCATTATTGAGTTTTTACTTGTAATCTTTCACACTTTCACTTTAAACTCTTTTATACAAGTTGTAATCAAGCTTAGTCGGGGTTTTTCTCTTCAAGCTTGGTAATTTGGGTATGAATCGATTTACTCTTGTAGTTTAAACAGTTTATTGCATCAATGCAAGTTTTATGCTTCATTTCATTACCATGTCTGTTTATGTTATGTTTCTTCTTGCCTTTACTATGAGTAGCTAGACTTTTAGTTGGCTAATTCAAGGGGAATTTTCTCTTAGGTATGTGAAATTGACTTTCTTTCATTCTTCCTCATAGTGTAAAGTGTTTGGTTTGACTAGGTTGAGTGCGGACGTGGATATAGGCTCTTGAAACACCTTATACTTGTCACGGGGTATGCTTGTGTCCAACATATCCACATTAGTATTTTACTTCTTACGAATCAGTCAAACATCGAGACACCATTGGTTGAATAAATTGAGTCGATTTGGCATTCTCATTAGAATGATCTCTATAGATTAACCAACCTTGCTTTCTTACATTTTTACCAAACACAATTCATGAGATTTTTCATTTTAGATTTCTTTACAAATCACCCTTCAAAAACATTCAACCTCGCCTTCCCTTAGGAGACGACCTTGGAAATTTCATTCCAAGTAAAACACGACATTATAAATCTCTCTACGCTTGGGGAGCACTTTTGTACACACATTCATTTTTGTTCATAGACACTATTGTCCCTATTTCTTGCATTTGAAGCCGAGGGAGAGTGACACTCACCAGCTCATATAAGCCATATACACATAATCCTGGTTCAAGGGTTGGAGTTCAGGGAAAAAATCAACCAAAACTATCTCAACGTTGAACCATATTTCCCCATTCAAATTATCATGGGTCTATTGATAGTTTGATCTTCATTTTGAATTTTAAACACATGAGTACATCATAGAAATTTATACTATGCCTGAGTATTACATATGTGTTTTCTTTTGAACTCAAACCATAGTGCACCTTGAATGTGTAATTTAAGAAATTTACTGATTGGATCCACACTTTAGAGCTTGATATACATAATGGAGATGAAGTAAGCACTCGTGTGAGCTTTAGTGCCAATCCTAAATGAAACGAAAAGTTGGTTTTGCTATCTAGTGCCCTAACATTCATTCATTAGATTATGCCAAGGTTGTTTCAGTTCTAATGCTTGCATATCATTTTTGGATTATATTTGAACATTTTGGTTTGTGCATAAGATCCTATTCACATATACAGATGGAGAGCATACATGGATAATTGTAGAGTTTTTCATTTTTGAGAGAAACCTTTGGTGAGAATTGCATCAAAGCAGAATTTGGATAGACTAGTGAATGTGGATCCCTTTGAGTAAATGCTTAAATTACATGTTTATTTCACACACACACAAGTTTGAAAAGAAATATTTAGGTGTATAGTCCAGAATTGCATTTAAAGCTATAATGAAACTCGTGTGATTGGTTCAGGTGTTTAAAAAATTGTGTTTGGCAACCCTGAGCTAGGAAAATAGGGGAATATTGCTCAAATTTTAGATAAGAAAAAGGAAAAGGAATGCCTTTTGTACTTTAGTTTGTGCTTCACATATTGGATGTTATTTTTAGTTGAATTTAGAATTCCATGTCATGTGTTTTGCAAGCATCAAACTCAAATCGCATTGCAATTTCGTAAATAAATTTGGGCAAGGTCACACATTATGGTTCACTAGCATGGATATATATATATATATTTTTTGTGAAGTTGAGTTAGTAATTAGGTCAATAGATTGTGTTGGAGTCGAATAAACTTGGAGTTGGGGTGGGGGTGAGGATGAGGCCTACAGGTAGAAGATTTCAAAACCTACCAATTGAAAATTCCCAGTACACTATTCTACCAACCTACCGGTAGGTTTTGTATAGAAGCCCGAAAGCGATTAACACAAAAATTCAGTGAAACCCTTAACATCGCTCATCCATGTCAACCTTAAAAACCCTCTCTCCTCTCTCAAAACCCTCAAAATACTCAAAGAGACCTTAGGCTTTCTTCAAATCCACCGATTATCTTCCTCAAGTTTTTTAATCATAATGATTATTCCTCATTTTCTTGACCTCTACCCCGCAAACCCTTTTTATTCTCCACCAAGCATCACCAATCCATCCAAAACCTTGAATTTCACTCGAAGCTTGGAATTTGGAAGAATGGATCTGTGACGCCCCTAAAATTGGAAGTCCTTTATTAACCCGTTGATTATCAATTAACCATAGAAATATCTATGAATGCCACATAACCTGGCACCACGGTACAACATCCCCTTTACCGGGTCACAACAATACAAAGTTTGGTCAGAGTCCCACTTGTACCGGACACTTCCAAATGCATAACCTATGTATACTTCATCACATGACTCATCCAAAGTCTAATATACAACAATTTCTCTTCATTTAATGTCCATTTATATCATTTAAACAAAAGAACCCAAGACCCATAGGCCTAGCAAAACATTTCAAAATTTGAGATTTTAACAAAACCTACCGGTAGAAAATATGCAAGATCTGCTAGTGGAAAAAGGCTATAGGAAAAGTTCTGTAGCAAAACCTGATGTTCTACCGGTAGGTCAAAAGCCACATCTCTGTTTTCTTCAACAATGAGGGTCCGATTGTGAGTCGTTCACTGACGCATATCCTGCACCTAAAATATTATTCCCATAAAGGGCGAGCCACGCTCAATAGGGTATCTCCTAAAGAGTTTACTCCCCAATCTTGATGCATATTAAATGTTCACATGCAAATTCAACAAACAACAATCAATCCACTAAAGAATATGCAATTCATAATGGATTCTTTATGTCATGCCATGAGATGAGACTCACACATGCAACTCAACCCGAGCCTTTATCGGCTCCCATCACCCATGCAATGCAAGCAGTATAAAATCAGGGAATTTCAAGCCTTGCCATTGATGTTGCACATCTAATGTCCTTTTAAAAATAAAGCATGTGTCTTTGTTGGGTAACGGGATTTTGGTGTCTCACCGCCAATTTCGCACACCGATACATTTTTTTAGATTTTCAACGATGAATATGTATAAACCAATAACCAGGTCTTGCACCCGAGAGAGTATCTAGCCCTTCTTATTATACCCGACACAAATATTTCATGCAATAATGTGACTTTGTCAAGCCTTGGTCCAACTGTACAGAGTCCAGTTACCAACCACCAATAATGGTGTTTGATCTAACAACATGCACACACCCACACTCATGTTAATGCCCACAAATGCGTTGTTTCTCGTGCATATGCAAATGTATATGTGCAATTGCAATTCTCAACATGTTCAATATGTCATAAGCACAATACAAAAAATTTTAATCTCCAATCAACATACAACATGGCCAATTACAAAAATAACATATAACCACCATCAATAGCTTCAATATCAATATATCACATGCATATACCAACATTTTCCAACATAAATTTCCAAGCATGTTACAACATAGTCAATGTAATTAACATACTTAATCCACATAGACATTTAATCAAACACCTTCAAGGCACTAAATCATGTAATCACATAAAATGCCAAATTTCATCACATAACTCAAGAAATCACCTCAAGTAATTTGTACGTACTCAATTCAAGCTAGAATTGATTTTACCAATTTCTATATCCATTTTCTACAATTCAACAACAATACGCAAGTGCTAAACATGATATTACATCTCTAACACCCTACCCATTTCATATTTCAAACCTAAATTAAAAATAAACATAGTTAGGATGTAAACTCTACCTCTTGAAGCATAAAACAAGTAGTATAACCTTCAAGAACACCAACCAAGATCAACCCCTTCGATTTTCTCAAAATCTTATCTCCAAAACTTTGGTGAAATCTATTCTTTTAGGGACGTAGGCATTGTCCTTGTCTTGTAGATCAACTTTAATACTTGGCCCAAAGGATTCCAACCAACAGAACTTCGTAGATCGTAGAGAGAAGTTGGAGTTTTTCCCTTTCTTCCTATCTCCAACAAAACCCAACAGAATGTATGGAGTGAAAATATGATTTTCTCCCCTATTTATACCCTATAGGTGCTTGGTCCACATTGCGCCACACGTTCCTCATTTCCGGGTCCTATTCCGTCACGTAACGATTAAATTTTGTACCGATTCAAGTTCAAAATATTTTATAGGAACTTTCTTGAAATTATTTTCTAATTTTTGAAATTTAATTCCATGTCTCATTTTTAGGTCATGCAACACCCAATCGTATCGCAAAATGCAAAAAATTCAACATAAATTATCTTGGTAACTAGATTTTGCAATACGAATCCAACAGTGAGGTCCATTTCTTCAACTGACTTCTAAAAAATTTTAGGTTTCAACCTGTACCATAGTGGCAAATTATCGTTTTTCCCTTTATCATAAAAATTCAAAATTACCCGGGTTTTACACGGGTTTAAAATGCTTGATTGGGTAAGTCTTCACATGCATCCTTTGACATTTTTTATTTGGTGTGCGGTTGGGTGTTGGCATTCATCACCCTAGGGGCATTTTTGACAGTGATGGCTCATACCAAGCAAACATGCCCCAACTCTCCACCACCCATGGAACTCGAATCCCAAAAGAGGACTGAGGAGGCAAACCTCAATGGTGGGGAACAAAGGAAGAAACAAAAGAATGACCATCGCACAGAGAGTATAAAGGGAAAAAATGGGATGTGTGAGCAGCAAGTAGATAGGCCCACCATCAGGGCGAATGATTACTTGGTTTAATGACGAGCAGGGCGATGATGATTAGAGTGATGATGATGAGTTTGGTGACAACTAGGAGGCTTAGAGAGAGCCTACTTTCTTTTTTGTAGTTTTTGGTTTGTTGTACAAAGTGGAAGATAGTGGTTTAGTGGAAGTCAGCCAAATAAAAGAGTCCATAGGATCACTAGCCATTTTGTGGATCACTAGCCATTTTGTTTTAAGATCTTTGTACTAAACCTCATACAATTATAATTGAAAGAACCAATTTTTGTTTGTTTCATTTTCCCCCAAGTTCATTTGCACAATTGCATTATGATTTAAGTATTTTGTTGATCTGTGAAATCGTTTAACATGAGTTGAAATATTTTTTTCAATGTAGTATAGTTTGAAAATAAATTTTGCTAGGGACTAGAAAAACTAAAGTTGTGTTGTGATGAGTATGGGATATTGCACATCATGCATCACTATTGCACCCATTTTACTAGTTTTGTGGTAAAATTTGGGGGAAATGGTTTCAAATTTACAATTAATGAATATTTGTGTGATTGTTGGTGAAGAGTGAGTAAGGTCATATATAAAGCACCCCATCGAGTGCTCAAATTCAATGGGGATGAAGGGACCACTTAAAAGATGGCTCGGGAAATTAAAGAACCATGAAAATCCCAAGGCAAGACAATATCTACCAACAGAAGCATTCAAGGCCTACCAGTGGAAGTCCTTCAAGACCTATTGGTAGAAGACTCAAGACCAATCAGTAGAAAAGGCTACTGGAAATTTTCTACCTCTGACATGTAAAAACCTACCAGTAGAAATGCTTACTGGAAAAAACCAATCGGCAGGTTTTCTACGTTCTACTAGTAGAACATGCGCTGATCTGCCAGACACTTCTTCACACGACTCTACCGACTCCGGGGACCCATCTCTTGTCCTTTAAACCATACCCTGACATGTTTGACACCCGATGATGCTCTCTTAACCCCTAAAGTCAGATTTTAAGTAAGAGAAATGGGTGCTTGATGGTTTTCGTTGTAGTCCCTAATCTTTGAACATCATCCCTCAAACGTGTGTATGGATTATTGAGATAGGGTGTCATTCACCCTCGAAATGATGTGAGAAATAGTGCAACAGAATGGTGGATCACTAAAATGTAATGTATGTGTGTGTGTGAGAGAGAACAAAAGTGCTCCCCAAGCTCAGAGAGACTTTTAAGTGTCGTGCTTTACTTGAAAAAGTATTTCAAGTTCTTGGATTAGCACATTTTCCAAGGTCTTTGATAAGCACAAAATATTGAATATAATATCTGCTTTACCATCCCTTTTTTGTGGTTGAAATGAGCGGAATTGCATGGTTTGGGTTTTTAATGGAGTTTTGATTTGATTGCAGATAAAAGGGGTCATTTAGCGCTAAGCCCTCCCCTTGTGTTTTTTATGAATGGAGATGAGAACGAGCCTTGATGATGGATTAAAAGAAGGAGGAAACAAGAATTGAGCAAAACCAAAAAATTACTACCAGTCGTACTAAGGATTTCTTGAAGGCTGATGGAATCAGGTGTTTTGCAGCACAAGGAAAAACCTACCAGTAGGTATTGGCTACTAGACTTGAAGCTACCGAACAACTACTGGTATTCATTGGCTATTGGACTTGAAGCTACCTTACAACAACCGGTATTCGTTGGCTACTAGAGGCATAACTACCGGTAGTTATTTCACGATCAACCGGTAGTCCTTGCTGAAATAGCCTAGATTTTGCAGACCTTTCTCTTCTTTTTGAGGGTCCCACCATCAAGTCTCCCATACTCTTCTGACACGTCCCTAATACTATTCATCCCTTTCACACCTCCCATTGGACTTTTGTAGTTTTGGTTAACAATGAAGAGAGAGAAGAGAATAGGAGCTGGGTGTGCAGACAAGCTCCGTAACCCCTCTGTCCAGCCCATTGCTCCTGCCCCCCTATAAATGGAGGTCACTTCTGAAGTCTAGGGGACCTCTCCAAGTACATTTTTTAAAGCCAAGTCTCCATTGGGGAGGAGAATATACATGAGAAAAAGAATTAGAGAGAGAATGTCAGAGTAGAATATGATGAATAGTATTTTAGAGAGATAAAGTGAGATTTTTACATTTTTTTCAATACATTGTCTTTTAATCTCCTGTAAGAATCTTTTAAGCTTCACCGAATGCTTTCAATGCTATTGTCTGCAAGTTCATTCCAAGTTTAATCTCCTTTGAAAGCTGTCCTCATTAATGCATTGAAGTTCTTCATTTTCTTAGTTTAGAAATAGGTATTCCATACTTTCACTTATACCTTATGTTTTCTTGCATTTAGTTATTCAAGAACTTTATTTCTTTCCAATGCATTCTTATTACATTGTTAATTTCATTCCAAGCATGATTAGCTAAATCTTTTAGTTGGCAAATCCATGGGGAACCTCCACTTGGGTATACAATTTCAACTCATTCTCCTTCTTGCTCTT
>CM042196.1:17839000-17869789 GCA_023539305.1 Ilex asprella
TGTGTGCACAAAAGTGCTCCCCAATCGCAAGGAGTCTTTCGTGGTCGAAATTTTACTTGGAAGAGTATTCCAAGGTCGTCTCCTCAGGGAAGGAAAGGGAGTTTTGTGAAATTGATTTTGCAAAAGTGAAAAGAAAGTGTAAAATCTTGTTTTTGTGTTTTGCGGTTGGTTTGTAAATGAAAATGCAAATAAAGCAAGTGTTGGCTAATCCAAAGGGTTCATTCCAATTGGAATACCAAATCAACCCAAAGTCTTCCTCCGATTGAGCATGAATGAACGATTGATTAGGGGGAAGCTAGGGACGAGATTGGAGAGTATCTAAGCATAACCCGTGACTGGGCCTACGGGATATCAAAGACTCACCAACTCATCCACTTTCAACCCCGTCAAACTGAACCATTTGACTCAAAAGGGAAAAATGAAGAAGAGTTGAAATGGAATCCCCATGAGGAGGTCTTCCCTTGGATTACCCAACTTAAATCTAGCTACTCATGCTAAAATGAAAGACAAGCATAATATAAAAGGACATAATGAAGAAATGTAGCATGAAACTTAACTAAATGCAAGAAAACATAAGCTAAAAAGAAAAATATTCAATACCCATTTTAAGCTAAGAAATGAAGAAAACATGGAAGCAACAATGGTGAAAGTTAAAGTAAAGGATTAAACTTGAAATAGACTTGAAGTAAATGACATTAAGGTAATAAAATGAAGATTACAAGAGTATGAAAGCTTACTACAACAACAACAAGTGAAATGGGAGAAGAAAATGTAAAAAAATGAAATTACTATTCATCATCTTCAACCTTAGAACTATCTCTCTATATCTACTCCTAAGCTTAGGTAGCCAACCCCTCTAGAACTTGTGTAATGCTGAATATAATGGAGTGTATGCCTTCAATTTTCGTGCATGGTGGTCCCCAAGGTGTAAGAGCAGGCCTTCTCAAGAGAGGGGCTGATTTGATTGAGTCTTGAATGCTAGGACAAGCTTAGCCATCCTCCCCACTTGCCTTGCTCTTCTCTCCCATGCCTCATTAATGCCAAGCCTCCAAAGTCATCCAATAGGGTGTAGGAGGCATGTGGTTGTGTAAGAAAATGTTGGAGAGCAAGTGGGAGAAGAGTAGGTGGGACCCCCTAGCGGCAAAGTTGAGTTACAGGCGATTCTGGGCTGTTTCGGGCATGTCTACCGGTAGAGGGCACTCCAGTAGCTTTACCCTACCGGTAGAGTACTCTACCGGTAGGGTCTACTGGTAGAGTTTCTACTGTGGACCACCATCGGTAGAAATGACATAACTCATGATCTAACCGTTGGATTGAGCTAAAATTTTGAAACGATATAGAAGACATCCAGATCTACAACTTTCATGTGTTTAACTATTCCAGATTCTGAGTAGATCATGGTCAAAATGGAGGACAACCGAGGCAGTGCTTCCCAGTGATGTGGTAGCTGGTGCCTTTGTTCCAAAACACCAATACCTCCTTGATTTCTTTAGTTTTAAGCCTCCAATTCTTCATGTATTCTGTCCATGCCATTACCACGCAACCAACATAGTTTCAAGGTCCTAAAATCCAACATTTAAGCTATCAAAACATGCTACATCAAGAATTCAACATTTATTCATAAAATAGGCTAACACTAAGTAATTAAATTGAAAAGTTGAGTTATGATGAATGTAATGAGGCCGTGAAATGTGCAATATTATGTGCTCATCAGTTGTCATGTGGGGTACAGGCTAAGCTCCTCCTAGCCTCTATAACCCATCAAAATCACCTGCCATTGTTGGGGGTCTGTTCTCACAGCTAGGGGGACCCTCATGGACGAAAATTAAAGACAGACACTCCATATATACAACATTCTTCAGCATTACAAAGGGGTGGCTATCAAAGCTTAGGAGTAGTTCAAGGAAGAAGAAGAAGAAGATGAATAGTGTTAGAAGTTCATATTTTTGCATTTTCTTCATTCCAATGTCTTGTAATCTCTTGTAAGGATCTTCTAAAGTTTGTTTAAATTCTTCAATTTTATTTTTTGCAAGTTAATTTCTAGTTTAATCCTCACTCTAGCTTTCACCATTGTTGCATTTAAGATCTTCATTTCAAGCTTAAATGGGTATTGTATTTCTCTCTTCATAGTTTATGTTTTCTTGAATTTAGTTAAGTTTCATGCTTCATTTCTTCATTATGTCCATATACATTATGCTTTTATTTCCTTTTAAACATGAATAGCTAAATTTCTAGTTGGCTAATTCAAGGGAGACATCCTCTTGGGTTTTTCATTTCAACTCATTCTTTTCCTTCCCTTATGAGTCCAATGATTCAGTTTGACGGGGTTGAGAGTAGATAAGTTGGTGAGCCTTTGATATCTCGTAGGCCTAGCCACAGTTTATGCTTAGATACTCACCATTCTTGTCCCTAGCTTCTCCTGAATCAATAGTTCATTCATTCTTCATCGGAGGAGGGATTGGAATTGAAATGGTCTTACTATTGGAGTGACTTCTTGGGTTTGCCAACATTTGTTTCTCATTGCATTTTCACCAAAACATACTCCACCAAACAACTTTCAAACAAAAGATTTTACACTTTCTCTTTTTAACAAAATCACCTTCACACACTTGAACTTTCCTTCCCTGAGGAGATGACCTTGGAATACTTTTCCAAGTAAAACACCGACATTCAAAAGACTCCTTGCGATTGGGGAGCACTTTTGTTCACATTTCACACATTTTTTTCATTCCATTTTTATTTCTACCATTTCGTTGCCCTAACTCTTGCATGAATCCGAGTGAGTGTGACACTCACCCACACACATAAGCTAGATACATATTTGAGGGTTCATGCTAGGAGCATAGGAACAACAAAGGTTTTCAGTGGGAGTTGATGTATTCCTAAAAGTGATGCCTAAGAGAGGAGTGGTCAGATTTGGCAAGCGGGAAAAGTTGTCGTCGAGGTATATCGGACCCTTCAAGGTACTCGAGAGGGTAGGTACAGTTGTTTACAGGTTTACGTTACCTCCAAATCTATCTGGTGTTCATGCGATATTCCATGTCTCCATGCTCTGAAAGTATACCCCAAATCCGACACATGACATGGATTGGGGTGAGTGATGAGCGCATAATATTCCATATGTAAAGGTCTCATTACATCCATTTTAACTCAACTTTGGCATCTAAGTTCATAGAGTTAGCCGGTTTTATGAATAATATTGATATTTCGATGTTGCATGTTTGTATTGCTTAAACCATTGATTTTAGGACCTTGCAAATATGATGGATGTGTGGTGAAGGTATGGACACAATACATGAATATTTGGAGGATTAAAAGTGAAGAAATCAAGAAGGTATTGGTGCTTGGGAACAAAGGCACCAACAGCCACATTAATTGGAATCAGAGCCTCGGTTTGCCTCCATTTTTATCATGATCTGCTTTGAATCTAAAAAAGTGAAAAACATGAAAGTTGTAGATCTGGATGTCTTCTGTATCCTATCACAATTATAGCTCAATCCAACGGTTGGATTAAAAGTTATGCTGATTCTACAAAAGTGGTCCAGAGTAGAAAAACAGTATTAGTACACAGTACCTGTACACTCCCCTGACCAAGCCCGAACCTCCTGCATTAATGAATATGGGAGAGAAAGTGGGCTGCCAGGGAGTTGGTGGGTAGCTTATGCTAGCCTATGTAATCCATCAATTCAACCTCCCATTGATGGGAGGCTTGAACACACAAGCTAGGAACCACCATGCACAAAAATTAGAAGCACACACTCCATTATATTCAGCATTACACAACCATTTCAAGAGTGGCTACCTAAGCTTAGGAAATCCAAGGAAGAAGATGATGAATAGTGATTACAAAGTTTATGTTTTTGTATTTTCCTCTCCATTCAAGTGGTAGTAAGCTTTTAATCTCTTATAATCTTTAACTCTTACACCTTAATGTCATTTACTTCAAGTCTATTTCAAGTATAATTATATGTTCTTCAGTTCACCATTGTTGTTCATGTTTTTCTTCATTTCCTAGCTTTAAAATGGGTATTGTATATTTTTCTTCATAGCTTAAGATTTCTTGCTGTAAGTTAAGTCCCATGCTTCCTTTCTTCATTAAGTCCATTTATATTATGCTTGTCTTTCCATTTAAACATGAATAGCTAGATTTCTAGTTGGCTAATTCAAGGGAGACCTCCTCTTGGGTTTTTCATTTCAACTCATTCTCTTCCTTCCCTTATGAGTCAAATGGTTCGGTTTGATGAGATTAAGAGTGGATAAGTTGGTGATCCTTTGATATCCTGTAGGCCTACCCACAGTTTATGCTTAGATACTCACCAATCTTGTCCCTAGCTTCCCCTAAATCAATCGTTCATTCATTCTCTATCGGATGAGGGATTGGAGTTGAAATGGTATTCCTATTGGAGCGACTTCTTGGGTTTGCCAACATTTGTTTCTCATTGCATTTTCATTAAGAACAAAACTGATCAAAACCAACTACTAGGTTTTATATTTTTCCCTTTTGCAACAAAATCACCTTTACACAACTCAACCTTCCTTCCCTGAGGAGACGACTTTGGAATACTCTTCCAAGTAAAACACGACGAAATACTCATTGCGATTGTGGAGCACTTTTGTTCACTTTTTATTTTTTACACATTTTGTTCATTCCATTTCATACCACCATTTCGTTGCCCTTTTTCTTGTATGAATCTGAGTGAGAGTGACACTCACCCACACGCATAAGCCATATACATATTTAAGGGTTCATGTTAGGAGCTAAGGAAACAACAACGTTTCCAGACAATCAGTGAGTTAATTGCTAATGTAGTTGGGACCTTCGAGGAAGGACCCATACGTATACTTGATAGCCAGAATCAGGTGTTGCGAGGAAAGATGATGACGCAATTGAATGTGTCGTGGCAGCACCAAGGAGTGGATGAGGCGACATGGGAGCGCAAGGACACAATCCGTACCAATTATCCTTTCTTATTTGAGGATGGAGGTACATTTTTGTAGTTATGACTTTGATAAACTTGTCGCATATGCATGCGGTTGAATGTGTATGAGTGTGATAATTTTGGGGACGAAATTCTTTTAAAGGGGAAAAATATAAAATAATGGTAAATTTGATACTTTTCTAAAAAAGGGAGAAATGATAATTTTATAATATAATATGTATTTAAAATACTCATGTTTCTAGAGCCCGAAAGACACAATGTACTTCGCAATTGGATTTGTATCACAAAATCCTGTTACCCTTTCAAATTTCATCAACTTTCGAGATAGTTAGAATTTGCACGTATTTTGAGACCACTTGGCGACGGGTGACCTCACAAAGGTCCCCACAAATAAATTTTATAGAATTTATTTATAATTGAAATAAAGTTCAGAGAAAATTAATTTGAACTTAAACCAAGAAAAAATTAATCTTTTTGGGATGAAAACAGCCCGAAAGGGCGAAAAGTGTGGCACGTTGTGGACTGCGCAATTAAAGGCTATAAATAGGGGAAAATATCTGATTTTCGGCAGACTTCCTTAGCTAAAAACCAGTGAAAAAAAACACGGGAGAGAAGGACAGAAAAAAAGAGAGAAATCAAAACTTGTTTCTCAGATCTGCGGAGTTCTGCCGGTCGGAATTCTTTGAACCAAGAATCAAAGTTGATCTTCTCGACAAGGACTACACTTATGTACCAAGAACAAAGAATTTCAACGAAGATCCAAAAAAAAGATTTTCAAAAATCAAGAGTTTTTGGGACTTGGGAGGTGTTCTTGAAGTTCTATCCTTCATTTTACGCACCAAGAGGTAGGGTTCCCTCCTATTTTGGTTTATTTCTAACCTAAGATGTCCTAATCGATTGGTTAGATGTACAGAACTATCAATGAGTTACCTATATTCATGGAAATAAGGAAATGGATATGGGAATGGTTTAAAACAAATCCCTAGCATGGAATTGATATGCACTAATTACTGGTGTAATTCCATGTAATTTGGTATTATGTGGGCTTGCTATGTGTTTTGTAGCGTCTCTTGTGAATGAAATTTGTTATGACATGCTTGAGGATGTTGAAGTTAAATGAATGAGTTGATATATTTTGTTAATATTTTAGCATCATAACAAATTATGGTAAATATATGCATATGATATGATTTGCCATAGAATATGTTGATATGTGGTTAATTTGTCCATATGACATTAATTACATATGGGGCATGACATTGATATACAATGATTCATTATAGTGCATTTACACGGAGACATCGCATGATGAGGGTGTGTGTGCATGGTTATCGTCATCACCTCACTTGGTGGATGACGGGTGGACTTGGGAAAGTTGGACCGATGACCCGACTAAGTCGCGTGATTGCATGAAAATAGGGTTGGTGTAGTAAGAAGGGATAGACTATCCCTTGGGTGAGAGACACAGTGATTGGAAACGCACTCCGTTAGTATAAGAGCTCATAAAGTGTGTCAGTATACGCGGAACCGTTGGTGGAAGTCCATGAATTGCTTGTCGGTTGGGTGCCCGTGGTGTAAGTCCATAAAAATCCACCCTAAGAAAGACCCTAGATTTGTAAATGTGATTTGATGTGTTGCACAGATGACGGAGTCATTCACATGGGTACTTGCATGTGTTGAGGAGTCGGGAAGGGCTTGGGTTGTTGTGCGTGAGTGAGTCTCATCTCATTTCATGGTATAGCATGGTGAATTCCAACACAGAGTACATATTCTTGAGTGGAATGTTATAAAGTGTTGATGGGTTGCATTGTGAACATTTCATATGCATCTAGGGTGGGGAGTAACCTCTGTAGGAGTTACTCTATTGAGCGTTGCTCACCCTGTACTGGAAAATATTTCAGGTGCGACTCACTCTAACCTCTGTAGGAGTTACTTTATTGAGCGTAGCTCACCCGATTGGTTGCATTGTGTGCCATGCTATAGGCCTATGTTTTTCTTCCCTCCAATGATGTAAATGGACCATAATGGAGCATATATCATGGTATATTGGAATTTGGGCAGATCCAATGAATAATTAAACCCAGAGTACAATTGTGAGTTATAATCCCGACTAGGGGATTCTATCACGTGGTGTCGGGTTATACAACATTCACGGGTATTTCCACGGATGGATGGGTTATCAACGGTTAATAAAGGACCCCAGATTTTGGGGTGTCACATTCATTGTGGTTGTTTGGGATCGCTTGGTTTCTTCTTTTTAGATAGATTCTAAGAGTGCAAATGAGAGAGCTAATTCCCTTGATGTCGGCTATTGTACAACCGATGGTTCCTTTATGCTTCCTCAAGACTCGCGACTACTTTTTATCTCGCTTTGGCTCCAAATTAGAGCTTATCACCACTATAAATGTTTTATGCTCTCCCAAAAAATGCATATTTAAGTGTAGATGGCAATGGCTTCAACTTCAAAATGGTTGTTTGCACCATAGACTGAAAAATCTTCTTTTCTTGTGGTGGAAGTTTTTCAAATGTTGGGGTCCAATTCCCCACTGCATCTTCCATAAACCCTTCCTCCTCCAACTTGGTATTGCAAAGTAAATCCATGTGATGCTCCACTAAAGTGTCAATCCGATTGACCTCGTGAACTTCCTAATCATCTCTTGGTTTATTGCAAAGGTTGAACACATTGGTATCTATTGTCATGTTTCCAAATTCAAGCTTCATTAGATCATTCCTGCACTTTATTACGGCTTTAGAAGTAGCAAGGAAAGACCTACCTAATATGACAGGAATCCGTCAATTCGAATTTGGAACGGGGGGTGTGTCAAGTACAATAAAGTCAACATGAAAATAAAATTTGTCCACTTGGACCAAAATTTCCTCAACTAATCCTCTTGGTTTTCTCATGCTTTGATCCGCTAGTTGAAGTGTAATTGGGGTTCGCTTTAACTCTTCAAGTTGTAATTGCTGGTACACCGAAAAATGTAGGAGGTTGACACTTACTCTGGTAATTCCCAATGGTTATGGCAATGGTAGGATAGCCTAGATCCTTTAACTTGGGTGGGGTTTTTATCCTCAAGATGGAACTCACTTGCTCGATTAGGAATGTCTTCTTGTGTATGTTTAACTTCCTCATCATGGTACACAAATCTTTCAATATTTTAGCACAAGAGGGTATTTGCTTGAAAGCATCAAGCAGAGGAATGTTTATCTTCACCTACTTAAATATTTCAACAATATTAGAGTTGTTATAAATTTTAGTTAGTAACATTAAATGTTGGGGAAAAAGGGACATGCTAGGACAATCATGCACATTCTAAACAACAATCTTTGGCTTTTCAAGTGCTGACCCTCCTCGGAGCTACCTTTAGTCTCTTTTTCATTTTCCAAAGTGGCTTTGGGTGAGCCTTTAGGTAATATGATTTTACCTATTTCCTTGCCATTCCTAAGGGTGGTAATAGACTTAAGTTTCTCACAATCCTTTTTTGGTACCATTAGACGATTCAATCAAATTTTGACCCCTAGTTTTCTTGTGGTTGAGAGAAAAAATTTCCTTTCTCTTGTTGAGATGACCCTATAGCATTAGTCAACTTAGTGATTTGAGTCTGAATGTCATTAAAATCAATGGTGGTTTGATTGTTTATTGGGGTTTGACTCTAAATGAATTAATGCATGGCAACCACCAAACTTCTCTTGTGATGATGTTGGTAGGTGGGCGAGTTAGGTGGTCCTTATTGACCAAACCCTTGTTGAGGTGGGTTTTGTGAAAACCATTGTAGATTAGACAGTGGGTATTGGGAGCTAGAGGGTGGACCAAGACCATAATATGATTAGTTTTGCTTGCACAGAATGGGAGGTGACAATAAGGTAAACCCATGAGGAATAGGGTTGTCATTCTTCCAACTAAAGTTCAGGTGGTTTCTCCATCCCAGATTGTATGTGTTAGGCATTCACTTTCTCATGGTATACCTCTTTGAGTGCCAAAATGTTTAGACACTCAAACATTGAATGCTCAACACTCTCACATATTGAGCAAGGCTTCTCTGTCTTTGTAACATTTGACCCCTTATGCCTCCCATTCAACTCTAGACTCTCCACCTTACGAGACAATTTTTTTATTCTAGCAAGCAAGTTTTCTTTGTCACACAACTTATACATCCCCCCTGCACTTGGTTGACTACCTAGAGAGGACCTTGACACATTGGTGGGATCTGTGATATCCCAAAATTGGGAATTTTCCTCCAATGTGTTAAAGTACTCGAAGGCCTCATTGGGATCCTTACTTAAAAACTCTCTGTTGCATATCATGTTGATAAATTTTTGATGGCCCAATGTAATTCCTTCATAGAAGAAAGTCACCAATTGCGATGGCTCGAATCCATGATGTGGAATGGAGTGTAACAAGTCCTGGTATCTATCCCAACAATGATAGAACTACTCATTTCATTTTTCCAAAAATATTGAATTTGTTTCTTTAAAGCAGTCATCTAGGGCACGAAAAAATATTATTTAGAAATTTGGATAACATTTGTGCCTCAGAACTTATTGAGCGGGGTTTCCACAAGTTCGACCAACTTTTTGATTTGTCCTTGAGGGAGAAAGGAAATAATTTCATGCGTGTCATATCTTCCATGGCATGATTTGTAATGAATGTTCCAATTATTTCCTCAAATTCCTTAATGTGTAGGTAAGGATTTTCTTGTTGCAGTCCATTGAATTAAGGAAAGATATTTTGGTTTAACCAGGAAGTCATGCGCTTGCACGGGAAGAAGTATGCATGAGGGGGGGTGGTTCTTCAAGTAGGTTGGTGATAAATAGGTAAATTATTTACTTCATTTCTTGAAGGGGGAAAAATGTATTTGGGTGTTTGGCACTCGAGGTTTTGCACTCCCCCGCTCCTTGAATTATCAGGAGTTTGCAACCACGTCCGGATTCAACCTAGTCAAACCAAGCACTTTACACTACGAGGAAGAATGAAGGAGAATCAGTTTCACATACCCAAGAGGAAATTCCTCTTGGATTAGACAACTAAAATTTTCGCTACTCATAATAAAGGCAAGAACAAACATGATGTAAAGAAACATGGTGGTGAAATAAACTATGAAACTTGTATTAATGTAAGCAAAGGATTAAACTACAAGAGCAAAGTCATTCATACCCAAAATGCAAAGCTTAAAGATAAAATACCCAAATGTAGAAATGAAAATACCATAACAGTTAGCCAAACTTGATTAAAACTTGAATAAAAGAGATTAGAGTGTAACAGGGAAAGATACAAGTAAAATCGAGCTTACTATAATGAAAATTGTGAAGAAAAATGTAAAGACCCAGCTTCTCTCTCTAAAACTTTATCTTCGGTGACGCCCTAAAATCTAGCGGTCCGTTGATCACCCGTTAACTCGTGGAATACCTATGGATATCGTGTAATTCGATATCATGCCATTATGCCCCATTTATCGGCATCTATATTTTAACAAAATTTGGGTAGAGTCTCCTTTGTAGGGGAAGCTCTCCCCAAAAACACAACATGTGCAATACACAATCACATTACCCATTGAGGTCCAATATACAACATTGAACACATCGGGTCCATTTATGTGTAAACATTGACCACACGGGGTCCATTTATCCATACTAATATAAAACATGCAAGGTTATATTAAAAGCAGTCCACATAAGTTTGATTACAATTCTTTTACACCTATTACATGCCCAAAACATAGTATTAACAAATTTTTTTACAAAAACCAAGGTTAAAGGCCACAATGCTGCCTCTCTTAACCCTTGAGGCTCTAAATGAGAGTCTTTCGCTGGTGTGTATCTCGCACCTGAAATATTTTCCCGTATAGGGTGAGCAACACTCAATAGAGTATCTCCTACAGAGGCTACTTCCCACCCTAGATGCATATGAATGTGCACATGCAACAATTATAAGAAATATTATTTTCAATCAAGAATTGCAATCATGGAAGGAACTTCCATGTCATTCTATGAATTGAGATGAGACTCACTTATACAACTTCAACCCAAGTCCTTATCGACTCCCTCAACACAAAGCAATGCATGTGTGTAATGAACCTGTCAATTAGCGAAAATTCATCCAACGATTATTTGAAATAAAAGTTGTGTATTTATAAAACCAAATCATTATTAGATGTTACTCATTGAATGAGTATTTTTATAAAATAAAATTTTGTGTCTTTGTTGGGCAATGAATTTTGGAATGACACTGCTGGCTCTGTAATGTTACAGTTTTTGGACTTGCACCGTCGAAGTTTGTGAACCAAGTAGCGGGGTCTTGCTCCCAAGGGAGAATCTAGTCCTTCTTGTTATACCCGACACAAGTTTTTCATGCAACCATGCGACTCAAAGGGGATTTTTGATCCAACCTTCCCGAAACCATATATCAACCACCAAGTACGGTGTTTGATCAACCATGCACTCACACACCCACACTCACGAATCATGCCCATGAATGTGATGTCAATATTATGCTCAATATGCATTAATGCCCAATGAGCAATTCAACTACATGTTCATATGTTCTATGGAAATTTATATCTTATGCATAAAACTACCAAGCTTTGTCACAATATCAACATATCATAAGCACATATCAACAGTTCATTTCCCATTGTAATTCATATCTTAAGCATATGATTTCTCTTTACCATATCATTCAAGCATGTTATCACAAATCTCATGCAATTAACACACTTTATTTTATAAAGGCATTTTATCAAACACTTTCAAGGCAGCAAATCACGTAATCACATAATATGCCTAAATTTATTACATAACTCTTAAAAAATATAATATATGATTTTTACATACCCAATTATCAAAATATCCTGGAAATCACAAACTAGTAATTTTTAACTACCTATTTAAACTACAATTGAGCCTACCCATTTTCATTAAATCAACTATAATAGGCAAGTGTTAAAACACTCAAAAAATCCCATCCATTTCTTATGGACACCACAGGATGGAAATAAATCAAAGGAGGAGGGAACCCTACCTCTTGGAGCGAAAAATGAAGGATAGAACCTTCAAGAACACCAAACACCAACCTCCAAGTCTTGATTTCCCAAAATCGCATCTTTGGATCTTTGGTGAAATCATTCGCCTTTGGTGAAGATTTCTGACCGATGAAACTCCGTAGATCGAAGAAGAAAGCCTTGAAATCGAACGTTTTTCCTTTCCTCCCCTCTCCAACTTTACAGCCAGCAAACCCACTCGCTTTAGCATAATAGAATGCAAAAAATCAGATATTTTAGTCCCTATTTATGATTTTAATGCTTGACCCACATCGCACCACACATCCTATTTTCACAAATATTTTTAGACGAACTTTATTTAAATTATTTTCCAACTTTAAAAATTTTAATAAAAAATCATTTTTTCTGGTCACCGGACACCCGTAATCTCGAAAAACGTGAAAAATCTGACTATCTTGGAATTCTGTAAAATTTTACAGGGTAACTAAATTTCGCGAGACAAATCCAATGGTTAAGTTCGTTTTGTCGTTCGAGCATTAGAAAACACATATTTTAATTTCACATTATTGTGGCAAAATGATCATTTTACTCTTTTTTTAGAAAAATTTCAAATTTCTCTGGGTTTTACATCTTCAACCTTGGAGCTTCCGTCTCTAAATTTCTATGAAATTTGAATAATGGTGTAAGAACTCTCCCATTTTTGTCCATCCTCTCTCACTTAGCAAGTGTGACTGAATTGAAAGGATTGGATAGAGATTGTCCATTTGAACAAGCAATTTCAATCCCAGCATGGCCCTCCTATGCTTTACCAGCCACCTCTCTTATCTCTTTTGCTTCTCTCATCTCTCTTATGCCAAATATGAATTTAGGGTTTAGAAGAGCATCGTGGGTGTCAAACATGTTAGGTTATGGTTTAGAGGATAGGAAGTGGGCCACCATACTAGGAAGAGACGTGTGAAGAAGTGTCTAGTAGATCTAGGCATGTTCTACCTGTAGAATGTAGCAAACCTAACAGTAGGTTTTTTCCAATAAGCTTTTCTAACGGTTTGTTTTTGCATGGTTGAGTTAGAAGATTTTCAGCAACCTTTTCAATCGGTAGTTCTTGAATGATTTCTACCGATAGGACTTGAATGATTTCTACTGGTAGATTTTAACTTCCCTTGGGATTTCCTTGGATCCTTGAGATCCTAAGCTATCCATTAAGAGGTCCCTTTTTCCCCATTGACTTTGAGCACTTAATGGGGTGCTTCATTGATTGTAAATTTGAAACCATTTCCCCTAAATTTTTCCACAAAAGAAGAAAAATGGGCACATTAGAGATGCATGATATGCAATATTCCATACTCATCGTAAACCTGAAGGTGAACCATTTAAACTATTTACTTTAGTTCTGCGAATGGCAGGTCAATGAATCAATGAAGACCAAGTTCAAGTTTACGCATTGAATCAAAATCATAGTGATTAACCCTAAAAAATGTGTGGATGAATTAGGTTATAAAGTTCATTGTGAGCATAAATTAGGTTAAAATGATTAAGTCACTGAGTATTAGGGTTAAGGTGTAAATTTGACATTTTGCAGGGTTTCGAGAAAATATAAAATTTTAGGAGGATTCAAGTGTACAAGTTAAATAGGAAGGGGAGGATAGTGAAATTATCAAATAAATAATAAGTTAACAAGGAGGTTTCCAAAGCAAAAATCCAGAGGAATGCCACCATTGGACGGTTCTTAAATTGCCTCAACTATCTCTCCTCTCCCATTGGTCCATTTAGGCAACAAAGTCCTCCTATTGGTCAGCCAGGGTGTCTTCCACCTTAAAGACTCCTACCAATGCCTATTAATAGCCTACTTCTTCCATTTTCCAGGGGGATTCAAGGAGAGTTCAATCCAAACAAGAGGGAAGGAAATAAAGAAGAAAGGAAGAACGAGGCCCTGCCAAAATACTTCCCAATCAGAATTTTCTCTACTTCTACATTTTGGTTTATCCTTTTTTACTTTGAAGGTTGAACCTATCCCACTTTTGTGCCCAAGTTGGTAATAAGAGTGGCAAATTTTTAACTGTTCATCGAGAAAGGACGTGTTGTATTTTGTTTTCATTTGTACTGGGATTATGTCTCCTCTTATGCTCGTCTATAGTAATGAGGTGTGAGTAATCCGTTTACACTCTTTGGTGAAGGGTGAATACATGTGTAACATTATTTATGTTATGAAAATGTTGATGTTTTACTTATGCATTATTGTTTATACGTCCCTTAATTGATGGATGGTTATATTTATAATATGCTCATGGTTATGAACACCGAGCAGAGCTTACTGCTATATACCATACTATCTACAATTATTATGTACTTCATGCAAGATACA
The DNA here is from genome assembly GCA_023539305.1 of Ilex asprella. Taxonomy (NCBI): domain Eukaryota; kingdom Viridiplantae; phylum Streptophyta; class Magnoliopsida; order Aquifoliales; family Aquifoliaceae; genus Ilex; species Ilex asprella. The sequence continues at coordinate 17,853,301 of CM042196.1, forward strand.
ATGATGTACGTAGTTGAGCTTTATGTATCATTTGGGTGATTGGTTATAGACGGGTTAAATCTCTCCATAGCCAATGTTTTTGATTCAATGAGTAATCCAGAACTCTGCCATCATTGAATCATCAATCTGTCAATTGAATAGCTTAAGTAAACCATTTGAATGGTTCACCTTCAGATTTAGTAGGATTATTTGATTATTGCATGGTTTATAGACCGTCCAGCTAACCTAATTAGTTGTTGTGTTATGGTTCAATACACATCGAACCTACCGTTGCCGAGGAGTTACGAATCAAAACAAACTGGGAAGTTGCCTAGTTTGTATTATACGTATATTAATTGTTTGTCATATTTTCATTGTTTACGTCTATTAAGTCATCAGTAGGGTCTCTAAATTAGTCTAGTGCTTCACCATCTTCATCATACGATTTTGGGTTAAGCATGGGTAATAATAATCAAAGGGAACAAGAGGTGGTTTAGAATGTCCAACCTTTAAGAGTATACTTGCACCCTACACGCACTAGTGTCTCGACATGTTTTGTTTTTCCCACTAATGCTCCAAATTCCAACATTAAGGTTGGGACAATACATCTTTTACCACAATTTCATGGTCTGAAGTCTGAAAACTCGTATTTGCATATGAAAGAATTTGAATAAGTATATGGCACTTTTCAAGATAATTCTGAGATAACCCATTTGAAACTTTTTTCTATTTGAAGTGTAAAGCTAAACAATGGCTAAATTCTTTAAAATACAATCTATTCTAAGTTGGCAAGTTTTGTAAACTAAATTTTTTTAAAAAAAATTCATGTGACCGCACTAATGCATTGAGACGTTAAATCATAACTTTTTATGTAAAAGAAACAGAAACTTTTTATCAATGTTAGGAGGGATTTAAGGATCTTCTCGAAACTTGCCCACATCATTCATTTGAAATTTGGACATTAGTTGGTTTCTTTTATGATGCCCTCCCATCTGTACTGTGAAAGTTTGTTGAAATTAAGGCCTCGGGGGAATACATGGGTAAAAGCCCAGACGAGGCATTTGAGTTTTTTGACACTATTTCAGAGAATTCCCAAATATGGTACTCGACCTCTCCAAATGTTGTTGAAATCAAGCCATCTTCATCCCACGAAGGGAAATAAGTGTTAAACGTAGATGATGACCTAAGGGCCAGGATGGCTACCTTGTCTTGAGAGCATCAAGCCTTGGAAATGAAAGAAAAAAAAAACCAAGGAAGTTTCTATTGTAACTTCCACTGAGAAGTCATCTGGTATCTATGCATTTTTCGGACATCCCATAGGTGGAATGTCCCACTATTCCAGCATTCAAAGAGGTCTTAATGGAACAAACCAATGTCATTTCTAATTTTAACAAGCCTTATTCCAACCTATATTCTGGCACCTACAACCCAGGGTGGAGGAATCACTCAAATTTTAGTTGGAAAAACACATAATCAGTGAATCAGCTAACAGGTTCTCCTTCACCACAACCATATACTCATTAGCCTTATCAACCTTTTCAACCCCCACATAAGAAGAGTTTAGAAGATACCATGAACTAGTTCATTCAAAGTGAAATGAGTTTTAATGCTCAGACCACCCATGCATTTTACGATTTCAAAGCTCAAACTTCAAAGAATATTGAGGATATCAAGAGTCATTTAGCAAAATTGACCTAATCTTTGAGCACAAGGGAGAAGTGAAATTTCTCATCTCAAGCTAAACCTCCATAGGGTCAAAACCAGGCTAATGTTGTGTCTTCCAAACCTTTTTGAAGTCAAGTTTGAGCAATTACCATACTAAGAACTGGTAAGGGGATTGATAAGACCATTAAAGCACAAACTCTTGAACCAATAGCTGAGTCGATCATTGTAAATGAACTAATGGAGCTTGAACCTCTGATTGAAAAGGAATCAGAATTTTCAAATGAAAAGAACATTCAAGTCTTATTCCATTACCTTTCCCTCAAAGAGTCAAGAAAACCTCAATCGTTGAATAAACAAGCTGAAATCTTTGATTTGTTTATACAAGTAAAGATTAGGATCCCCTGTTGGATGTAATCAAGCAAGTCCTGTCCTATGTCAAGTTTCTAAAAGACCTTTGCTGAATGAAAAGAAGAATCAATGTACATAAAAGAGCATTTTCAATATAATAGGCTAGTGCCATCATTCAGCACAACGCCTTTCTCAAGTACAAAGATCCTGAGAGTCTTATAGTTTCATGCATAATAAAAAACTTTTGGATTGAGCAAGCCTTGCTTGATCTTGGAGCTAGTGTTAATTTACTCCCATACTCTATCTATGAGCAATTAAGGTTGGATAAGTTAAAACCCACCAAATTCACATTACAATTAGCAGATTGTTTTATAAAAAGTATATGTGGAGTTATGGAGGATGTACTTTTCAAGTTGATAAGTTCTATTTCCCATTGAATTTTGTTGTCTTTGATACACAACATGTTTTGTATGTCTATACACAAATTCCTGTCATTTTAGATTGACCATCCTAGCTACATCAAATGCATTGATTAATTATATAAATGAAATCGTGAAACTTTCATTTGAAAACATGACTTTGGAATTGAATGTGTTTGACATTGCAAAACAGCCCAGAAAGGAAGAAGAATTGCATGAAGTAAATTGTGTTGAGTTGTTAACTCAAAATCTGTTTGAAAATGCTTGTACAAAGAAAGAGTAATATGCATTAGAGTATGTAAAAATGTCAATCATTAAAACATGGAGTCCTAGATTTGAAGAATTATTGCCCTTGGAACCTAAGTCTGTAAAGCCTAGTGTTGGAGTTATCAAGCCAGGGTTGAAACCTCCCCCGATTGACTCGAAATATTTCTTCAAAGTTGTCAGAATTCCAAGAAAAGAAATTGCTAGAGTTCATAAAGAAATCAAAAAAATGCTATTAGTTAGACGATAGCAGATATAAAGGGTACAATTCCTCTTCTTTGTACTCATTGTACATACTTAGAAGAACATTCGAAACCATCTCGATAGCCTCAAAAAAGGTTTAATGCACATTTGAAAGAAATAGTATGGGTTGAAGTACTTAAACTATTAGATGCTAATATCATATATTTTATATCTACTAATAAATGGATAAGCCCAACACAGGTAGTGTCAGAAAAGTCTGGAGTCACGATTATGAAAAAAAAAAATGAATTAGTCCCTATGTGTACAGTCACGGGTTGGCATATGTGTTTTGACTTTCAGAAGTTGAATTTTCTCACCATTAAATATAATTTTTCTCTATCTTTTTTAGATATAGTCTGAGAAAGAATATTCGAGCATGCATATAATTGTATCTTGGATGGACATTCTTGCTAAAATCAGATTGAAATAGCAAATGATGATCAAGAGAAAACCACTTTTACATGCCCTTTGGCGCTTTTGCTTATAAAAGAATGCGTTTTCGACTTTGTAATGATCTAGCTACTTTCTAGTGTTGTATGTCAAGCAATTTTGATAGTGTAATGATCTAGCCATTTCTGGTGTTGTATGTCAAGCATTTTCGGTGATATGGTGTAGCAGTTTTTAGAAGTTTTTATGGATGATTTTTCGGTATATACTGGTTCATTTGAATTATGTTTAGAGAATCTTGAAAAAGTCAATATTTGATGTGAGGAAACAAATCTTGTCTTGAATTGGGAAAAGTGTCATTTCATGGTCGTACAAGTTATTATTTTAGGGCATGCAGTTTTCTGCTAAGTGAATTGAAGTTAATAAGTCTAAAATTGATTTAATAGTCAATCTTCCTCCACCCAAGACTGTAAAACTTATTTTATCCTTTCTAGGTCATGCAGGATTTTATTGTAGATTCATTAAAGATTTCAAATTGTTATCGAGACTAATGTGTAATCTTCTATGTCAGGAAGTACCATTTGATTGGAATTATACATGTCAATTAGTTTTTGATAGACTGAAAAGTATGCTTATTTCGACACCGACAATGCAACCATTCGACTGGTCTTTACCTTTTGAGTGAATGCATGATGCTAGTGATTATGCAATAGGAGCTGACTTAGGTTAAAAAAAGAAGATAAAAAACCCTAAGTGATTTATGCAAGCAAAATTAATGATGCACAAATGACTTACTCTACTAATGAAAAAGAATTGATTGTTGTTATATTTACTTTAGATAAATTTCGCTCATATTTTTTTGGATTCTAAATCGTTGTTTTTATTGATCATTTAGCTTTGAAATACTTGTTCACTAAGAATGTAAAACCCGGGTTAAATTTGAAGGGTAAATTACCACCACAGTTCGAGTTGTAAACATGAAATTTTGTAAGACTTGGATGACGAAACGGACCTCACAATTGAATTCATCCTGCAAAATCTAGTTACCCCGTCAAATTTTGTCCAATTACGAGATAGTCAGATTTTTCGCATTTTACGAGTGAATCCAAGAATGAATTAGGTTATAAAGTTCATCGTGTGTGTAAATTAGGTTATGATGATTAAGTTATAGAGCATTAGGGTTAATTTGTAAATTGGATATTTTGAAAGGTTTCTAGCGGAAATATAGAAAATCAAGAGGTTTCAAGTGTACAAGCTAAATAAAGAAGTGGAGGCAAGTGCAACTACCAAATAAATAACAAGTAAACAAGGAGGCTACCAAAGCAAAAAATCCAAAGGAATGCCACTGTTTGGGCATGGGTGTTGGAGTCTGGATGGTCCTTAAACCACCTCAACTCTCTGTCCTCACCTATTGATCCAATTAAGCAACAAAGTCCTCGCATTGGCCAACGAGTGTGTCTACCGCCCTAAAGCCTCTTATTGATGCCAATAAATAGCCTGTTTAAACAATTTTTAAGGGGATTCTAAAGTTTAGTACAGACAATAAGGAAGAAAAGAGACAAAGAAAGGAAGAGTGAGAACCTACTAGAATCACTTCCCAGCCAAATTTTTCTCTACTTCTACATTTATGTTTATCCTTTCCACCTGAAGGGTTGAAACTCTCCCACTTTTGTGCCCTAGTTGGTAATAAGAGTGGCAGTATTTCAACTATTTCTTGGGGAAGAACATGTATTTTGTTTTCAATTGTACTAGGATTATCTCATCCCTTTTTCTCATCCATAACAATGAGGTGTGAGTAATCTGTTTATACTCTTTGGTGAAGGGTGAATATATATTTAATATTGTTCACGTTACAGAAATGTTGTTGATTTACTTGTGTATTAAGGTTTATACCTCCCTTAATTGATGGATGATTATATTTATAATATGCTCACTGTTATGAACATTGAGAAGAGTTAATGGTATATACCATTCTATCTATAATTATTACGTACTTCATGCACGATACAGTGATGTGCGTAGTTGGGCTTTCTGTAACGGTTGAGAGATTTGTTATAGACAGGTTAAATCACTGGTTGGATTGTTTCCATTGTAGTTTTCCTAATCTCCAAACATCATCCTCAAATGTGTGTATCGCTTATAGGGATAAGGGAGTGTCACTCTCCCTCGAAATGATGTGAAAAAGAGGGAACAGAATGGTGGGAATGAAATGTGTTTGTGTGAAGAAAGGTGATCCCCATGCGTAGAGAGACTTTTGAATGTTGTGTTTTACATAGAATGAATATTCCAAGGTTGTCTCCTCAGGGAAGGAAGGGAATCCTATGAAGGTGATTTTGTCGAAATGGAAAAGTCTAAATTCTTTTCTGTTTGTTTTGGTGAGTGAAGTTTTTGGTAAAAATGAAATGGAAACAAGTGTTGGCTAATCCAAAGGGGTCATTCCAGTAGGTGTGCCAAATCAAATCTGGACTTTCATCCAATAGAGCCTAGATGTTCGATTGATTGGTGGGAAGCTCGAGACTAAAATGGAGGTAAGGATTCAAGTATACCCTATGACTAGTCTACGAAATATCAAAGACTCACAACCACGTTCTCACCCCAACCCTGTCAAACTAAACCATCGTACTGTGAGTGGAGGAAAGAAAATGAGTTGAAATGGCACACTGATGAACACATAATATTGCATATTTAACGGCCTCATTACATGTATTTTTACTTAGCTTTGCATATAAGTACTTAGAGTTAGCCGAAATTATGAATAATATTGAATTTTCAATGTTGGAGGTAATTACAGTGTAAATCATGTATTTTGAAACATTCCAACTATGTATGGAGGAGTGGTGAAGAGCTGGAGACCTTATATGAGGATTTGGAGGCTTAAAAGTGAAAGAAATCAAAGCGGTATTGGTGCTTGGTAACATAGGCACCAGCACCCGCACCATTTGGTGGACGTGCAACGGTTTTTCTCATTTTTGACCATGGTACACATAGAATCTAAAAAAGTTCAAAATATGAAAGTTGTATATCTGCATGTGCTCTATATATTTTTCTAAATTGCCGCACCATTAGACGTTTGGATCAAAGGTTATGACAATTCTACAAATACTGGTCCATATCTGGCACATTCCAGAAAGACCTATCGGTAGGTTTTGGCTAGTAGAGTAAAACCTACTTGTAGGTTTCATCGTTCTACCAGTAGGTTGTGCCTAGAAAGCCCAGAACAGCTACAACACCCTAAACTCATGCTCTACTTTCTTGGGGGTCCCACTTATGATTGTCTCATATGCCCCCTGACATATTCTACATATATACATGCCTCCTACACCCTAAAGTCCGCAATGGAATGTGAAGGATGGGAAAGGAGGAGAGAGAATGACGGAGGCCTGGTGGGTTGCAGGCTAGGCTTGTCATAGCCAGTGCGATGCATCAACTCTGCCTCCTATGGATGGGAGGCCAATCACATACCTAGGGGGACCCTCCATGGACGAAGATGCAGAGTGCTTCTCCATATATTCAGCATTCCACAAGATTTTAAGGGGTGGCTACCTAAGCTTAGGAGTAGTTTAGAGAGCTCCAAGGAAGAAGATGATGAATACTAGAAGTAGAAAGCTTATGTTTTGTCATTTTTCTTTCCATTTCAGTTGTAGTAAGCTTAATTTTTTTGTAATCCTTAATTTTTGCACCTTAATGTCATTTATTTCAAGTACATTTCAAGTTTAGTCTTACATTTTAGATTTCACCATTGTTGCTTTCAAGTTTTCTTCATTTCATGTTTTAAATTGGGTATTGAATATTTTTCTTCTTAGTTTTAGTTTATGTTTTCTTGCATTAATTTAAGTTTCATGTTTCATGTCTTCATTTTGTCTCTTCACATTATGCATTTGTTTCTTTCTTTCATGAGTATCTAGCTTTTTAGTTGGTTAATCCAAGGAAGACCTCCTCTTGGGTTTTCCATTGCAACTCATTTTCTTTCATCCTCTCAGTGTACGATGGTTCTGTTTGACTGGGTTGAGAGTGGATGTGGTTGTGAGTCTTTGATATCCCGTAGGCCTGGTCATGGGTTAAGATTGGATCATCACCTCTATCTCGTCCCTAGTTACCCACAAATTAATCGTTCATCTAAGCACCATTGGAGGAAGGTTTCAAGTTAAGTTGAGATTCCCATTGGAATGACCTCTTTGGATTAGCCAACACTTGTTTTTCTTTCATTTTTTTAGTAAAAACACAAAAAACCTATCTCGAACATCAAAAGATTTTACACTTTCTTTTACCAAAATTGTCTTCCACATGATTCACATCCTTCCCGGAGGAAATGACCTTGGAATACCTCCAAGTAAAACACGACCTGCAAAAGTCATCTTGCGCTTGGGTAGCAACTTTGCCCATTAGTTATGTTTATGAAATGAATTCCTCTCTATAGTCTACTTCCTTTTAGCATCAATACAAGTTTTAAATTCCATTTCCATACCATGTTTCATTTCATATTGGTTGTCTTTCCTTTTAGCATGAGTTGCTAGATTTTTAGTTGGCTATTCAAGAGAGACCTTCTCTTGTGTTTTCCATTTCAACTCATTTTCTTTCCTGCTCTCAGTGTACGATGGTTGGGTTTGAATGGGTTGAGAGTGGATGTGATTGTGAGTCTTTGATATCTTGTAGGCCTAGTCACGGGTTATGCTTGGATCTTCACCTCAATCGCATCCCTAGCTTCCCATGAATCAATCGTTCATCTAAGCACCATTGGAGGAAGGTTTCAAGTTTAGCTGGAATTCCCATTGGAATGACCTCTTTGGATTAGCCAACACTTGTTTTCCTTACATTTTTTAGCAAAAAAGCAATCACAAAACTTCAAAATTCAAAAGATTTTTACACTTTTTTTTTGGTTCACCAAAATTGCCTTTCACACAATTCCCTTCCATCCCTGAGGAGATGACCTTGGAATACTTTTCCAAGTAAAACATGACTCCTGAAAGTCTTTGTGCACTTGAGGAGCACTTTTGTTCACAAACTTTGCATTTCATTGTCAATTTAATTCCCACTATTCCATTGCCCTTTCTTTTGACGTCATTCCGGGGGAGATTGACACTCCCCATCACATATAAGTCATATACACATTGAGGGATGATGTCTAGAGTTTAGGGAAAACATCAACGGTCTTGATCAAGCATATACCCAAAAGGAGGTCTCCCTTGGATTAGTCAAGTTAAAATCTAGCTACTCGTGAAAACAAGAAAGAAATGCATAATGTAAAGAGACGTAATGAAGAAATGAAGATTATAACTCAACTTAATTCAAGAAATCTTAAACAAAGAAGAAAAATATTTAAAACCCATTTTAAAAGCTTGGAATGAATAAAGCTTGACATAACTATAGCAAAATGAACAACATGTAACTAAACTTGGAATACACTTGAAATAGCAAAGATTAGAATGCAAGAAATGAAAATTGCAAGAGATTTAAAGTTTGCTACAACTGAAATGGAGGACAAAATGCAAAAACATAAATTTCTCTGTGTAACTATTCATCATCTTCTTCCTTGGTGCTCTGTAAAACTACTCCTAAGCTTAGGTAGCTACACCTTCAAAGCTTGTGGAATGTTGAATATATTGTGTGTGAATGATGCATTTTCATCCATGAGGCTCCCTAGCCTGTGAGAGCCGGCCTCCTATCAATGGGAGGTGATTTGATACATTAGACAAGCTAAGAAGAGCTTATCCTGCAACTCCCCTGGCTGCCTCCTTCGCTCTCATCCTTATCAATGTCATTGCCTCCAAAGTCTTCAACTATGGTGTAGAAGCATGTATATGCGCAAGGGATGTCAAGGGACAAGTGGGAGAATCAATGGTGAGACCCCCAAACAAGTGGAACATGAGTTACGAGCATTCTGTCCATTTTGGGCAAAATCTACCGGTAGGTTTTAATCATTCTACCAGTAGGTTTTGGCTACTAGAGTAAAAACTACCAGTAGGTTGCCTACTCTGGACTAGTTTTGGTAGAATTGTCTTAACCCTTGATCTAGGTGTCTGACTGAGCTAAACTTTTGGCACAATATTGAAGATATCAAGATTTACAACTTTTATGTTTTTCACTTTTTTAGATTCAAAGTTGATCATGGTCAAAAAGGAAGAAAACCGAGATACTGAAACCAAATGGTGCGGTGCTAGTGCCTATGTTACCAATCATCGATAACTCCTTGATTTCTTTCACTTTTAAGCCTTCAAATCCTCATGTAATGTATCCATGCCTTCACCACTCATCCACACTTAGTTTCAAGGTTCCAAAATACATTATTTATGCTATAATTACCTGCAACATAGAATTTTTCACATTATTCATAAATTCGGCTAACTCTAAGTACTTAAATGCAAAGTTGAGTTAAAATGTATGTAATGAGGTCATTAAATATGCAATATTTTGTGCTTATCAATCCCGCCATATATAATGCTTTTAATTCAATGCATAATCTAGAACTCCGTCATCACTGAATCACCAATCTGCCGATTTAATAGCTCAAGTAAATCCTTTGATTGGTTGATCTTTAGGTTTACTAGGGTAATTTGATTATTGCATGGTACATTAAACTTCTAAGTAACCTAATCAGTTGCTATGTTATGGTTCAATATACATCAAACCTACCAATTAACATTCCAGTAAAAGGGGAGTAAATTGTTGTATGGTAGCATTTTCATAAACAAAAAATATAATGCATGTTAGATGTGACACCCCTAAAATTAGGAGTCATTTATAAGTTCGTTGACCACCCGGCAACCCGCGAAAATATTTGTGTGTCGCACGACCCGGCATCACGTCAATAACATCACTTAAATAGGGATTATAACCCACACGTGTGACCTGTGTACAAGTTTTCATTTAATCAACTAGAGTCCAATATATCCCAATATATCACATTTGAGGTCCATACGTGTCCTTTGAACCAAAGAAACCCAAGCCCAAAAGAATAGCACATAACATTTAAAATTCCAGATTCACGTTCGAAAGTTATTTGTTGTTCGAGCGTCACTTGGACTTTGAACGTCACTTGCTCCCAGTACTTTTTCATTTCCATCAGAGTTCTGCAGGCACCAAGTACTAGGACTCACTGTCGTTCAAATGTCGATCACGTTCGAACGTCATCTCAGTTTCTTCTAGAACTTCCAGTGAGCTTTTGACCTATTTAGAGGTCGAGTTAAAAAAATTTCGTGATATGCACTTTTGTAGCCTAGTTTTCGACTATCTACTGTCAAAATTTCTGATGCAATGGACTGCAAAATAAAAATTTATGGCTCAAATACTAGACAGTGTCTAAATTCTCTTTCGTTTTTGTACATTTTTGTCTTTTACAACCATTTTTTATTTCAAACCCATTCCAATCTTTTCCAAAACCAAACCAAAATTTTACAACATATATTTTTACATCAAACATAGTTATCACAAGTTCTATTACAATCTTTTGCACAATTTCACATGCCAAAACTAAGTTTTAACAAGAGTTTTACAAAAACTTGAATTCAAGCCGCTTTTCGAATTTTCTTCACCCTTGATGGCCCGAATGATATCCGTCCACCTGCGTGTAACCCGCACCTGAAATGTGTTCGCGTATAAGGTAAGCCACGCTTAGTAGAATATTTCCTACAAAGGATAATCCCCCCAAAATGCACATGAAGTGTTCACATTCAACAACAATTCCAATCGTGTATGTAACTCAATGAAGGAATACTACGACATGTGATGCAATAAGATGAGACTCACTCATGCACTCAATCTGAGCCCTTTTGGACTCCTCAACAAATGCAACACCAACGTGTATGATTCTGTCATCCATGTTACACATCGAATGACATTTATAATCTAGGGTCTTTCTTGGGGTGGATGTTTATAGACTTACACCAACGACACCCAATCGATAGGGCATTCATGGACTTCCACCAACGGTTCCGTATATACCGACACACTTTATGTCCTCTTATGCTAATGGAGTGCGTATCCAATTATCGGGTCTCTCACCTAGGGATCTTCTAGCCCCTTCTTGCTACACCAACCTAATTTTTTTTATGCAACTATGCAACCACAAGCATTTATTTGATAGTTCTATGCTCTCACTACAAGCAATTCCATTGCACATTACATTCACAACAATTTTACCATTTATGTTTTGAATCCTGACATTTGACTCCTTATGGGTTCGAACTCGGACTTAAATCAAGAAATATTGTAATTTTACCATTTATACTTTGGTGTATGACATAAATTAGATCAGAACACATTGGCAATTGTGAGATTTAACCTGTAAATAACCAACGTCCCGATTATTACACAAAGCCAAACCACGTGCATCATTGTATCATTCATGAAGTATATAATAACTTGTAGGGTTCATTGCACTGGAGGTCCCCAAAGTATGAGGTTTGTCTCATTTTTGTCTCCAATGTTTTAATTGCATCATTTTTGTCCCCAAGTATTGAAAATGTTTCTATATCGTCCTTCAACCAGACAACGTCAAGATTGTTAACAATTTTTTATCATAAACTTGTCATGTAATATCTAAATATAGACAAAAAATAATTTTGATAGATCTTAAATAAAATATAGGTAGCTTAACAAACAATGTGTAATATGGCAGCTCTTAACCAAAATTTGGATAACTTTACATGATCTGATATGTGTACACCCAAGTGCAGGCGGTCAAGTTGTAGTAATAATCCGGGTTGAGTCCGGAGTCGAATCCACTAGGAACTAGTAATTTTGGTGTTTCAAAGTAGGCTGTAACAGAGACCGATTGATTGTAACCTTTGAGATTTCAAAGTTGTGAGTAGGGAGTGACTTCTTGAACAGAATGTTGAATTCTTTTCAAGAAGTTTTCTAGACAAAATATAAGATGAATTCAAATAGCAAGAAGGTCACTCTTTAGTTTGAGGATCGGGACATGTGGTCAATTATCTAGTTTATTATTTTAATGCTTGATAACTCAATCAACTCTTGTGTCAACAACAAGTCAATCAGAAGAAAGATGAACTGTGAGAATTAAAATTATGGTTACAATGTCTTATTAGAAATTTACAAGAGTCATTTGTATCAAGAGTTATCGCCTCCACAAACAAGCAAGTGTTTCTACATTACATCCAACCATGACTTTAATATTCCATTCTTTTAAATAAAGCACAATAATAGGGATGATTAAAGGGTAGTCATGAAGATCTAGCCGGGGTACTTGCCTTGAAACAAGGAGTCTTTCCATGCAAAAGTTATCCATGCCAGAGAAAGACTTTCGATTATACAAAGTACCTTAGCTTTGCTAGATGCAATCAATCATCCAATAAGAAAGGGAATATAAACGTGAAGCATTAGAACAAAGCATCATATAACTTTCGGATAATCTATACATGCCCTTCACCTATTACTAAAGAGTGAATGAGAAACTACTCACTTCATAGCTTTGGTAAAGCAAGAAAAGTGAGTGACGCTCATCCCTCTAAGTAGAGGACAGATTAGCACTAAACATTGCATATTTCTATATGCTAATCATGCTTATTTGATTGTTTTGTGACTCTTAACTTAGAGGTGTTGCATTAATTGAAGTCATGAAATGGATGTTATGTTTATGCAGCTAAAATGAGCAAAAAGAAGCCCCTTAAAGCTTTCCCACATTGCTTGGACCTAATGGGGGTCAAAGGTTGGCTTGTGAAGAGTTTTGGAACCAAGAATAAGTGAAATAAGACAAGGCAGCAGAAACTGTACTGATACACAGTACCGGTAGCCAAAACCTACTAGAGTTCGAAGTACCGGTTTGCTATACCGCTACGATTTTCCTGACAGACCCATCTTCTGTTGTGCTTCTCCACTTGCTTTGAGGGCCCCACCAACGGTTCTCCCCCACTCCTCTAACACGCCCACAAGACTATTCATTATGTTCATACTCCTCTTTGGACCTTGGGAGCTTCAACCATTAATGAGGAGTGACAACCCAGTTGGGTAATGGACACCACCTGCACCACCAGCGCAACCCCTGTCCAGCCCGCCATAATTCATGGGCTGATGTTGGAGGTTACTTCTAGGGCCTCCTTGCACGTTTTTGGAGGGAGATGACTCTGGAGGAAAGGGGCATTCACATGGGAGAGATTATTACATTGTATTGAATATAGAGAGAAGCTCTAGGTGTAGAAGAAGGTGAATAGTGTTTTCTAGAGAGAGAAAGTGGCGTTTTCATATATTTTACATTAAATTGGCTTTTAATCTCTTGTAAGGATCTTTAGAACATTATTTCAATGTCATTAATGCTGGTTCCTTTATGTTGTTTCTTAGTTTAATGTTCTTTCAAGTTTCTACCATTAATGCTTTGAAGTTCTTCATTTTTCATAGATCTAAAAATTGTTTTGCACTTCTTTCATTCTTAGATTATGAGTTATTGAATTTAGTTAATTTAGATCTTCATTTCATTACAATGCACTTCCATTTCATTGTTATTTCCATTTTAAGTATGAGTAGCTAAATCCTTTAGTTGGCAAGACCAAGGGGGACCTCTACTTGGGTATACAATTTTAACTCATTTTTATTCCTCTATTCAAAGATCAATGGTTCGGTTTGATAGGGTTGAAGGTAGATGATTCGGTGAGTCTTTGATAAATCGTAGGCCTAGTCACGGTATATGCTTAGATACACACTAGCCTCATCCTCGGCTTCCCACGAATCAATCATTCATTTATGCTCGATCGGAGGAATGGTTTGAGTTGAGATTGTATACCGAGTGGAGTGACCTCTTGGAATAGCCAACACTTGTTTTTCTCATTACATTTTCATTAGCACACACTTCACCAAACAACTCTCATTTCAACCAAATCACTTCTATCTTGATTTACTTCCTTCCTCGTGGAAACGACCTTGGAATACTCTTCCAAGTAAAAAACTACCCGCAAAAGTCTCCTTGTGATTGGGGAGCATTTTTGTGTATATACACTCCACATTTACATCATCCCATTTCCCTTCCTCCTTGCCCTTTCTTTTGACACTATCCCAAGGGGAAGAAATCCTTCCCTTCGCACATACATTGCATAGTTTGAGGGATAGTATTTAGGGGTTAACGGAAGCAAGGTAAATTAGCAATCATTTTTGGCGCCATTGCCTGGGAGGGCAAGTGTCAAATCAAGTAGGTGATTTCCGAACAACGGAGGTAAGTCCCGTGATCCTCATCACGGGTTGAGGTACGTTGTCTCGTGTATATATTCTTGTTTGTGTATAATTTTATTTGTATTTATTTTGTTGCATGTGGGGAAGGGACGACCATCGCCGATTAGTTAGACAACCCTTAGGCCCCAACATGAACGTTGACCAAGATCCACCCGAGGATGCTGGTGACAATTTTGAAAATGCGGGTGTCAACCCAAACATGCATGGGGTGGGAATGTTGATAATGTTGGTGTAAACCAAAATGACCAAAGGGGTGGGGGATTGCCTGAACCTAGGATGCCTAACCCAAGAATGCACTATCCCCCTCTCGATCAATTTGATAATGTGAATGTCAACCCAAACATGCAAGGGGGTGGGGGGTTGTAACCACCAAGGATGCCCAACCCACGTGTTCATTTTTCCCCACCATTGAATGAGGGGAACATCCAACTTGACCCTCCAGCTAGGACAATGCGGGTGTTCCTTCAACCAACCCGTAGCACTACACTATCATGCATCCTTCTTCCCGTCTAAGCTCATCTCTTTATAGTCAAACCTTGGATGTTGCAACTACTCCCCAAATTTCGCGGGATCGAGAATGAAAGCCTGTATAATCACATAAGGTCCTATGAGGAGATGGTTGCAACCTTTATCCAAAATTATAACATAGAGGAAATACCGAGGATGAAATTGTTCCCTTTCTTCTTGGATGGTAAGGCAAGGATTTGGCTTGATTCCTTGGCGTCCTGGACCATGTTATCTTGGGACCAAATAGTTCATATTTTTTGAAAAAAAAAATTCTGGTTCATAGAACCACTTCTTTAAAAAAAGAAATCCAAAATTTTTCTAAAAACCCCAATGAGCAATTCATTGACTAGTGCTGGGATCGTTACAAGGATTTAATCCAATCCATTCCACATCATGGGTTTAAATCATGGAAATTGGTGAGTTTCTTCTACGAAGGAACTACACCAAACCAAAGGCAATTCATTGACATGATGTGCAATGGTAAATTTTTGAACAAAGATCCTGATGAGGCTCTTGACTACTTTGCTAACTTGGCCGAAAATGCACAATCTTGGGATGTTAGGGACCCAAATGATGTACCTCGGACATTGTCGGGTAGTAGTCAATCATAAGGGGGGATATATGACTTGAAAGACCTGGTGGATCTACTTTCACAGATTTCCAAATTGTCAAAGAATGTAGAGAGCCTTGAGATGGATAGGAGACGAGAGGTGTCTTATGTGTCAAGAGCCGAGGAGACTTGTTCTATTTGTGGCGGTGTCGACCATTCTACATCAGAGTGCCTGAGCATCCCGACACTTAAAGAAGCATATCATAAACAAGTCAACGCCTTCAACCAACCTAGGCAATCATTTTCTCCGAATTCCAACACTTATAATGCGGGGTGGCGTGATCACCTTAATTTTAGTTGGAGGAACGAGAACTCTATCCCTTATGGCTCAAACACATACACATCGCCCGCACCTCCTAGGCAAACTTAATTTCAATCCCAAGGTCAAGGGCAACCATCTAGCTCCCAATACCACCGGTCCAATCCATCTCCCCAATGTCCTCCCCAACAAGAACCATCTAATCCTTCCACCTACCAACCTCCTCATAAGAGGAACTTGGAGGTTGTGCTTTATAATTTCATCCAAAACCAAACCACTTTCAACAACAACATCTCGGCTCAACTCACAAATATCACAAATCACATCGGGTTGTCTCAACAAGAGAAGGGTAAATTCTCCGCTCAACCCCAAGAAAATCCTAAGCGTCAACATGTGACTGAGTTGGCCAAACCCACCCAAGAGAGTTGTGAGCAACTCAAGGCGGTTACTACCCTTCAGAGTGGCAAGAAAATTGATAAAACCTTTGTGCCAAAGGTCTCACCCAAGGCCACATTGCCATTAGAAAAAAGAGACTAAGGGTAACACTAATGGGGGTGGGGTGAGTGAGAAGAAAGAAAGTGAGGCGGTAGAAAGAGAAAAGGTGATTGATGAAAGTGTGATTGTTTCTCCTAT
>CM042196.1:17869889-17909033 GCA_023539305.1 Ilex asprella
AACTGGCGGTTATGTAACCAGCTTTCTTAAGAAGTTGCTGGGTTATGATATACTACCACCAGCTCGCCTGAGAAGCGGCTATGTTATGGTTTATTATATAATAAGGAATAATCATAACGTCAAGAGAATAACTCAAGTATTCCTCATGAATGGCTTGTCCTTCTGGATTAATTGAGTTAATCAATTGAAGTGGATATAACCAGCTTTCTTAAGAAGTTGCTATTTATACCACCAGCTCGCCTGAGAAGCAGCTGTGTTATGATTTATATACATCAGACCTGCCGATTAGCTTTCCAGTAAAATGGAAGTTAATTGTTGTGAGGTAGCATTTCCAGTAACTTAAGCAATACAAAGCATATGGATCCCTAAAATGAAGGGTATCTTTTAATTTCTTGTCAGTTATCTGCTTTATTTACGCACTTTATTATATCTGTACTTTACTTTCGCCTGCCTTTTATTTTAAAACCAGTTAATTAGACTAAGCTCACACCACAAGCTATCAAACATCAAACTACTCCAAACAACCAATTTACCGTTTATTTGTGTTATTTTTCTATTTTATTCTTTATTTTTATAACATGAATTACTTAACTCTTCGTGGGATCGATACTTGGACTTAAAACCGGGAAAACTACAATTCGATCACTTATACTTGGGTGTAATATAATAATATAATTCTGACACACTAAAAAGTGCGAATCACCAAGTTTGTTTGAAAATTTTAATTTTTGTTTGCTTGCATCAGTACAAAGTATGGGAGAATTTTGAAAATTTTTGATGAAAAATATCTATAACTTGACCTGTATCTCCTTATGAAGTGTGTATGAATTGAATGACACGTTGACTATAGTTGTGAACTTTGTGCACATGAGCTTGCCATAGAGATGGATCCTATGCACAAGTATCACATATGTATTGATTTTCGAACTCATCTGCATGCGGTTTTTGAAGGTGTAATTTCAGAAATTTACAGGTTGGATTCATGTTTTAAGCTTGACATAAGTAGTGGAGATGAGTAAGGACCTATGAGAGCTTTAGCCCCAAACCTTTTTCGGAGGGAAAATACAATTACTCATAGAACAATTGTTCAATGTCAAATTTGTTCAATAGTCTCATTACGTTTGTTTTGGTTAGTTGCATTGGGTTAGTAGACTGATTTGTCTTGATTATACAATGCATTCCCATGCGGACCTGGAAGTGATCTTAGGCCATCTTTGAATGCTTTGAGCCTTTGCCTTTTTCTTGAAAATATTTATCCCTAGTGCCATGATTGAGCCTTACTTGAATTCGTTTCTATGCCATACATTTAATTGGTTGAATGGTTGATTGAATTCAATTGTTTGGGTGGCTATTGTTGTGTTGATTGTGCTAGAAAATGAATCTTTTTGCTAAGGGGCTAGCAAAACTTAAGTTGGGGGGTGTGATTAGCACACAACTTTGTATATTCTGAAATGCTAATCAACTCATTTTGTTTGCTTTTAAGTTTTAAATGATATAAAGTATAAGAATTGAAGTCTTAATGCCATGTGGTTGTACTTGCAGTTGAATAGAGACAATCATTGCTTTGACGACCCTCCCACACCCCTTGGATTGAAAGGAATTGAAAAGATAGTGTGAGGATAGCTCGGGAGCAAAGGAATGAAGAGCTGCAGATAAGGAAGCAGAATGGAAACGATACCATGTACCGGTACCATTTGGTACCGGTACCCAAAACCTACTGGAGTTGGGGTACCAGTATCCAGTACTGGTACCATGTTCCTAACATGCCCAAATTTCACAGATCTGCTCAGCTGTTTTGAGGGCCCCACCAGTGTGACTCATCCACTTCTCTGACACACCCAGAATACTGATCAGCGTGCCCTCTCCTTCCTTTGAACCCTGAGGCTATAACATTTAATTAGGGGTGAGAAATAAGGGTAAAAAGCAGCCCCTGACATGGGTCTGGCCCTAGCCTGCCCCCTGACCCCTTTGGTTGACTGTCACCTCCAGAGGGTCAACCATGCTCTCTTGCACGTTTTTGGTAGGGTGCAACTTACTTCTCCAGATGGGAGGGGTTGGAAGGAGGGGAGTTGAAAAAAAAGATATAGAGGGAGAAGCTCTCTAGGTAGAAGAAGATGAATAGTGAGTTCTAGAGAGAGAAAGTGATGTTTTTCATGTATTCTCCATTGTTTTAGCTGTGAATGCTTTTGTAAGGATCCTTAGAACTGCTTTGAATGTTATGAATGCTAGTTCATTTTATTTTGTTTCCTAGTTAATACTCTTTTCAATGCTTTACCATCAATGTTCTCAAGTTCTTCATTCACATCGATCCAAACTGGGTTTTCATCTCTTTCAAACCTAGCTTGTGAGTTATTGCATTCAGTTACTGTAGACCTTCATTTCATTACAATGCACTTTCATTACATAGTCATTCTCATTTCAAGTATGAATAGCTAAATCTTCTAGTTGGCAAGACCAAGGGGAATCTCTCTTTGGGCATACCATTGCAATTCTTTCTCCACCCTCCCTTTAGAGTCAAATGGTTTGTTTTGACCGGATTGAAGGTGAATGAGTCGATGAGACTTTGATAAACCGTAGGCCTAGTCACGGTTTATGCTTAGATCCTCTCCGATCTCACCCCCGACTTTCCGTGAATCAAACATTCATTCACACTCAATCGGAGGAGTGGGTTGAGTTGAGGTGACATACCCATTGGAGTGACCTTTTGGACTTGCCAACATTTGTTTCTCATTGCATTTTCATTAGCACACATTTCACCAACCAACTCTCAAGACAAAAGATTTTACATTTCTGTTTTTCACCAAATCACTTCAAACTTGACTCACTTCCTTACCTGTGGATACGACCTTGGAATACTCTTCCAAGTATTTTACGACACACGAAAGTCTCCTTGCGATTGGGGAACATTTTTGTGCATACCATCCCACATTTACATTTCCCATTTCCCTTTCCTCATTACCCTTTCTTTTGACACCATCCCTAGGGGAAGAAATCCTTTCCCCCGTCCATACATTGCATCACTTGAGGGATAGGGATTAGGGGTTAGTTGAGGTTAGGTAACTTTATCAATCAGTGACCCACTCGCTGCGTACATCGTGGGTACATGACGCGGTGTGGGTGTTAGTGGACCAGCTTACGAAGTCGGCACACTTTTTTGGAAGTGCGGATAACCTTCACACTGGAGGACTTCTGCAGGTTGTATTTACTAGAGATTGTCTGGCTGCATGGTGTGCCCATATCTATAGTATCCGATCGAGATCCGAGGTTCATGGCTAATTTTTTGGAGAGCTTCCAACGAGCCATGGGAACATAATTGATGATGAACACTGTTTTTCATCCCCAGATGGATGGTCAGTCAGAAAGGACCATCCAAACAATAGAGGACATGCTACGTGCATTCAGCCTAAATCTGAAAGGTAGCTGGGAAGAGCACTTACCCTCAGTGGAGTTCGCTTATAACAACAATTATCAAGTAAGTATACAGATGGCACCCTATGAGGTGCTATATGGGAGGCTTTGTCTTTCTTCAATTTTTTGGATGGAGGTAGGGAGAGAACTTCAACAGGTCCCAAATTAGTTAGGGCACCTCTAAGAATTTAGACTTGATATGGAAGCATCTTCTCATGGCTCAGAGCCGGCAGAAGAGCTACGGTGATAAACAACGGCGACCTCTAGAATTTGAGGTGGGAGATCATGTCTTCTTGAAGGTAATGCCTAAGAGATGAGTCGGCAGGTTTGGCAAGCGGAAAAAGCTATCGTCGAGGTATATCGGGCCCTTCGAGGTGCCCGAAAGAGTATGTATAATTGCTTACCAGTTGGCGTTATCGCCAAATTTATCGGGTGTTCACGAGGTGTTTCGTGTCTCTATGCTCTAGAAATACACCCCAGATCCGACTCATGTAGTAGATTATGGCAAGCTTGTTATTGATGCGAATGGTGCCTTTGAGGAGGGACCGGTGCATATCATGGATGGTCGGGATCAGGTTTTGCGAGGGAAGACTGTGAGGCTAGTGAAGGTGTTGTGGCAGCATCGAGGAGTGAAGGAGGTAACATGGGAGCGTGAGGACACTATACGTGTCAATTATCCTTTCTTAATCGAGGATGGAGGTACATTCTTATATTTATTTAGCATTAAATGACTTTTGCATATGCGTGAGTATGTGAATTTTGAGGACGAAATTATTTTAAAGAGAAAAAAATGTAAAACCTGAGAATTTTTGAATTTTTTCTGAGTAAGGGCAAAATGGTTATTTTTCCACTATGAAGTAGATTTAAAATACATGTTCTCTAGAGCTCGTATGACACAACGGACTTCATCTTTGAATTTGTATCGCAAATTCTAGTCACCCAGATGAATTTCGTCGAATTCCGTTTGCAAGTCGTTCGAGGCAGCTAGATGGAAAGTGACCTCACAAAGGTCCCCACAAATAAATTTTACATAATTTATGTATAATTGGATGAAAGTTCAAATAAAATTAATTTAAACTTAAATCAGGATCAAATAAATCGTTTTAGGCAAAAACGGACCCGAATAAGTGGGAGACACTTGACGCGATCTGAGCCAAGTATTGAAAATTATGAAAAGGGGCTAAAATTAGATATTATGCAAAAAATATCCCCATTCATCAGTTGGTCACTTGTTGGAGAAGAAAGAAGAGAGAAAAGAAGAGAAAAATTAGATCTTCAAGCTTTCTTCGTTGATTCTCGGAGTTTCGTCGGTCGGATTCCATCGTGCCAAGACTTAAAGTCACTCTCCTCGACAAGAGCTACATAGCCATATCAAGAATGAAGGATTTCACCGAAGATCCAAAAGAGAGAATTTGGAGAAAACAAGTCTTTGAGGTTTTAGGAGGTGTTCTTGAAGCTCTTGCTTTCATTTCACGCTCCAAGAGGTAAGGTTTCTCCTACTTGGGTTCATTTCTAATCTAGAATGTCTATAAGGGATGGTTAGGGTAAGTGGTTATACATATAACTTGTTATAGTTATGGAAATGAGAAAAAATATATATAAAAATGACGTAAATTAATTTCTAGCTTGAATTTGATAAATACAAGTATCTTGTGTACTTTCTTGAAACTTGGGGCCAGGTGAATAAATTTGTGTGTTTACATGAATATTGCATTGAATGTGTTTGATAAAATACCTTGAGTGACTGAAAATTGTGGTTTTGATTAAATTGAAATAACATGCTTGAGTTGAGTTATGTGATAACTTGTAGAAATTATGGTTATTGATATATTGAGCATAATGATGATTTATGGAAGTTATATGCACATGATATACATTTTCATGGAATATGATGATAAGTGATAAATGTTGCTCATGTGGCATTCATTACATGTGACATGACATGGATAAACAATGGTTCATTACATTACCTTTGCACATAACATCTCATTACATGGGTGTGTGTGTGGTTGTCGTCAATATCACACTTGGTGATTGACAAAAGGCTTGGTGAAGTTGGGCCGAAGGTCTAACTGAGCCGTATGGAAGAATGATAAATTGGGTTTGGGGTTAGCAAGAAGGGGCTAGAAGATCCCTAGGGTGAGAGCTCGGTGATTGGATACATACTCAGTTGGTATAAGAGCTCATATAGTGTGCCAGTGTACGCGGAATTGTTGGTAGAAGCCTATGAATTCCGT
Organism: Ilex asprella; assembly: GCA_023539305.1. Lineage (NCBI taxonomy): Eukaryota > Viridiplantae > Streptophyta > Magnoliopsida > Aquifoliales > Aquifoliaceae > Ilex > Ilex asprella. The sequence goes on from CM042196.1 coordinate 17,875,535, forward strand.
GTCGATTAGGTGTCATTAATGTAAGTCCTTGAATATCCACCCCCAAGAAAGACCCTAGATTTGAAAATATTTTTTGATGTGTAACATGGATGACGAATTCATACACATTGGCATTTGTATGTGGCGAGGAGCCAGAAAGGGCTCGAATTGAGTGTATGAATGAGTCTCACCTCATTGCATGGCATGTCATAAAAGATTCCATCATTGAGTTGCATATATTTGATTAGAAGTGTTATGAAAAATTGAATGTTACATGCGAGCATTCAATGTGCATCTAGGTGGGGAGTAGTCTCTGTAGGAAATATTCAACTGAGCGTGGCTCACCCTATATAGGAACACATTTTAGGTGTAGGTTACATGCCAGTGGACGAATCTCATTTGAACCATCAAGGGTGAAAAGGGATCGACTTGTGGCCTTTAACCATCAATTTTTGTAAAACTTTCGTTAAAACTATGTTTTAGCAAGTATAAATATGAAATACTTATAGTAGAGCTTGTATGGATCATGTATGACGTTGAAAAGTTCATTATACATGTTTGGGATGATTTTGTGAAGGTTTGAAATAAATTGGAAGTCGAAAAACAGAGGTACAGGCCTTCTAGAATTCGGTTGACGTTCGAACACCAGTCCACGTTCAAACGTGAGGAGCTTACAGTACTTTGGTTTCTGTAGAGCTCTAATGAAAATGCAAAATTACTAGGAGCACTTGACGTTCGAACGTAAAGTGGACGTTCAAACGCCAATTAACGTTCAAATGTGAATCTGAAATTGAACTTTTAAGATTCCAGCGTTATTCTTTCGGACTTGGGTGTCTTTAGTATAAAGGACACATATGGACCTCAAATTAGTTATATTGGGATATATTGGACCCCGGTTGATTTAAATGGTAACATGCACATGGGTTGCACATGTGAGTTATAATCCTGACTTAAGGGATGATATTGATTGATACTGATGTGATATCGGGTTGAGCGGCACCCACTGGTATTTCCGCGGGTTGACGGGTGGTCAACGGTCAATAAAGGACTTTCCAAATTTTGGGGTGTCACACTAAAAATCATATGTAGTGTTTAAATATAAAATATAAATACTAACTGTTTGTTGTTTTTTTGACCGATTACAGTTCATTGTCAAAAATCGAACTCAGATCTCCTAAGTAAAAGGCATATATCGGTTATAAATCGCAGATAGTGTTTCATTTAAGTTGGGGGTGTGGGTGTGAATTTACTTATATGTTTGTTTGTTTGTTATTAAAAATTTTGTTCATCTTTGTGATTGGTAGACTTAAACAACCAGATAGTAGGTCAATTTTTAATAATTTTTTAGTCATTTTTAAAAAATTTCAAAAAATTAATTGCACAAAGAACAAAAAACTGTTCTGGTTAAGTTTAATTTTATTGTGTCATTTTTCAAAAGATATACATGCATTGATCATGAAAAAAGCTAGATATGTTAGAAATTTAGAAATTTTTTAGAGTCAAGAAATACCCCTGTGTGGAAAAAGTACAATCGCTAAACACCGACGAGCAAATCGTCTCGATAGTTGTGTAAGATGTGGTCGTAGAGAGCATTTAAGACAATATAATCAGTGTGTGGAACCAATTTTAGACAGAGCGTTAGATCGTCTCTGGTGGATTAGGTATGGGCAGAGTAGGGATTATCTTGAGACGCAATCCTATTCTACCCCAATGTTAATAAAATATGTGAGAAATGAAGTTAGCCGTGTCACTGGTTTTATTGGTCTAGAAAGTTCTGATTCTAAATCAGTATGTTCAACTAATGTATAAACTTTGAAATAATGGTAAATAAATGTAAATAACTATAGATTAATAAGGAAAATCAGTAAACAATAAATAACAAATAAAAAAATAATTAAGACAACCAATTCTTGAAAAGAAAAAGACTGGTCAACAAAGAATTTGAAGAATGTTTAAAAAGTATAAGTAAATGTAATAACTACAGGATAAGTTCCCAGAAATTCAGGAAATCAGAAATGTGACACCCCAAAAATCCTGGGTCCTTTACCAACCGTAAATAACCCGTCAACCTGCGAAAATACCCATGTATGCTACTTAACCTGACACCACGGCACCACATCTCCTTTTACCGGGATCTTCTAAAAATATTAAACATATTTTCTTTTAAGCGAGTGACTCATCCTAGGTCTCACATACCATCATTGGTATTCCATTATTGTCCATTTATACTCCAGGGAGGAAGGAATGCATAGCCAAAAAGCTTGTGGAAGTAATACAAAAAAAATTTGAAACTTTGTGTTAGCGTATAGGTACGGTGAACTCTCTTGACAGTGTCATACCGGTATGCTCTCTCCGAAATTCTCTGTTTCACCTATTTTTCATTTCCAAACCATTCCAAACCTTATCATTTTCATCCCAAACATGTATAATAAAGTTTTATACATTATTCATGATCCATACAAAGTTCTATTACAAGCATTCAAATATGATTACAATATTTACATGCCAATAACCATTTTTAACCAAAAGTTTTACAAAACTTCAAGGTTAAAGACCACATGTTGGTCTTTCTTCAGCCTTGAGGCCCCGAGTGAGAGCCATCCCCAGGCGTGTATCCCCCACCTGAAATGAGTTCCGTATAGGGTGAATCACGTTCAGTAGAATAATTCTTGTATAGGCTACTCTCCTCCTACAAGCGCATCGAATGTACACATGCAACATTCAACTATCCATCACATTCCAAACAAGAATATTTAATCAATGTTGACATTATTTATGTCATGTCATGAAAGGAGATGAGACTCACTCACGCAATTCAACTCGAGCTCTTCTTGACTCTTCAGCACATGCAAGCACCAACGTGTAAGAATCCGTCATCCATGTAGCACATCGAATGACATTTACGATTCTAGGGTCTTTCTTGGGGTGGATATTTATGGACTTATACCAACGGCACCCAATCGATACGGAATTCATGGACTTCCACCACCAATTCTATGTACATCGACACACTTTATGAGCTCTTATATCAACAGAGTGGCGTATCCAATCACCAGGTATCTCACCCGAGGGATCTTCTATCCTCTTATTGCAGACCCCAACCCAACTTATTATGCAACCATATGGCTCAGCTAGGCTTTCGGCCCAACTTTCCCAAGCCTTCCGTCAATCACCAAGTGTGGAGATGACAACAACCATGCACCTACCCGTGTGATGAGTTGTTTTAGTGCATATACAATGTGATGTACCATTGCAATAACAACCATATTCTATATGTAATGAATGTCATATGGACAAATTAAGCCATATATCATCATATACAATTTCATGGCAATTTATATCAATCGCATATAATCACCAAAATTCTTTTCCATGTCATTACATTAATTAGCACATACCAACATATCTTTCCAACAGAATTCACAAGTATGGAATTTTACAATTCCATGCCAATCACACTTAATCACAAGGCATAATTTAAATATACAACAAGCCCAAATGTTCCAATTTTTCAAGGGATCACACAAGTAATTCTCACATATCAAAAATAAGCTAGGAATTAGCCTAAGTCATTTTTACACTATTTTTCTCATTTCCATAACAATAAACAAGTGGTATACATATTCTACACACCAACCCCCTTCCATATGATCATCGTAGGACATAAATAAACTCAAGTAGAAGGGAACCCTACCTCTTCGAGCGTAAAATGGAGGCTGGACTTCAAGAACACCTCCCAAACCTCCAAGACTTGATTTCCCCCGTAATCTCCCTTTTGGATCTTTGGTGAAATTCTTCGTTCTTTGTATTACTGCATAGCCCTCATCTAGAAGAAGAACTTTAAGTCGTGGCTCGATGGAATTCGACTGACAGAACTCCATGAATCGACTAAGAAAAGTTGGATTTCTCACTTCTCTCTCTTTCTCTTCCAACGTGTGAGTCTAGCTGAACAAGGAGAGCAAATATCAGATTTTTCAGATATTTAGCCCATATTTATAATTTTAAAGACTTGGCTCATATCGAGCCACACACCCCTTATTTCCTAGGTCCGTTTTCGGCCTGAAACGATTTATTTTTACCCGGTTTAAGTTTAAATTAATTTTATTTGAATTTTAATTCAATTATAAAGAAATTTCATAATTTTTTTTGGGCACCTTTGTGAAGTTATCCGTCATCCAGTCGCGTCAAACTACGGTCAAAATTTGACTATCTTGAAATTCAACAGGGTGATTAGATTTCGCAATACGAATCCAACAGCGAAATTTGTTGTATCTACGAGCTCTAGAGAATATGTATTTTAATTCCGCATTATTGTGTTAAAATGACCATTTTTCCCTTTTAAAAAAAATTTAAAATTTTCTTGATTTTTATTTTCTTCCCTCCTTAAAAGAATTTCGTCCCCAAAATTCACATACACATATCGGTCCTCACGGTCTTGCCTCGTAAAACCTAATCCTAACTATCCATGATACCCACCGATCCCTCCTCAAAGGTTCCATCCACATAAACAACAAGCTCGCTCCAATCCACCACATAAGTTGGATCTGGGGTATATTTCTAGAGTATAGAGACATGGAATACCATGTGAACCACCGACAGATTTGGCGTAATGTCAACCAATAAGCAACTGTACCTACCCTTCGAGTACCTCAAAGGGCCCGATATACCTCGGTGACAGCTTTCCTCGCTTGCAGAACCTGACCATTCCTTTCTTAGGCATCACCTTAAAGAAGACATGATCTCCCACCTTAAACTGTAGAGGTCCCGCTATCTGTCGGGATAGCTCTTCTTCCGACTCTAAGCCATGAGAAGATGCTTCAGTATCAAGTCCACCTTCTTAGAGGTGTCCCTAACCAAATCCAGACCCACAAAGGGTCTCTCTCCTACCTCCGTCCAACAAATCAGAGAACGACAAGGTCTCCCATACATCGCATCATAGAATGCCATCGGTATGCTCACCTGATAACTATTGTTGTAGGTAAATTCCACTAAGGGTAAGTGTTCTTCACTGCTACCTAGGATGTATGCTCGTAGCATGTCCACTAAAGTCTATATGGTCCGCTTCGACTGACTGTTCATCTAGGGATGAGAAGTAGTGCTCATAATTAACTCTGTCCACATTGCTTGTTGGAAACTCTCCCAAAAATGAGTCGTAAACCTGAGATCCCGATCCGATACTATAGATACGAGCACCCCAGGCAACCGGACAATCTCCCATATATACAACTTACAGAATTCCTCCAGTGTGAAAGTCATCCGCACTGCCTAAAAGTGTGTTGACTTAGTAAGTCGGTCCACTATCATCCACACCACGTCGTGCCCTCGCGATGTACATGACAAGTGACTCACAAAATCCATCGTGACATGCTCCCACTTCCACTCAGCTACCTTCGAAGGCTGGAGTAATCCCACTGGTCTCTGGTGCTTAGCCTTTACTTTCTGACATGTGAGACATCGACTAAGAAAATCCCCAACGTGTTTCTTCATAACACTCCAGCAATACTGGCAACGAAGATCATGGTACACCTTCGTGCCACTTGGATGCACAGTAAAACGAGAGCAATGAAACTCTTTGAAGATTTCCTCTCTCAGATTTGCCAACTGGAGAAACACAATCCTTCCTCTATACCGAAGACTACCATCCATGTGAATGGCCTCACCCTCGTCACCTGTACCCGACTGTGTTCAGTCCTTAATGGAAAATATCTCAGGGTCCTTCCCTTGGACTCGATCACCCTGTTCAATAGGAAAGGCATAGCCACCAAACTCCTCAAAGTACCCTAAACCTTCCCCATGTAACATAGCCTAAACTATCCCACAATCTCAAGTATTTGCAACTCCCGGTAAACCACACTAGCCAAGACTCCCTGTGACTGCATCCGCTACCACATTCGCCTTATAAGGATCGTAATGCAAAGTAAAGTCATAGTATTTCAGATATTCAATCCACATGTATTGCCTCGTGATGAGGTCTCATTATGTAAAGATATACTTCAGACTTTTGTGGGCCAAAAACACCTCGAACTGTTCACCATATAGGTAGTGGAGCCAAGCCTTCAAGGCGAAGAACATAGCCGCCAACTCCTTGTCATGTTTGGGGTAATTTTGCTTGTAGTTCTTTAACTGCCAATAACCATAAGCCACGTCCCTCCTAGACAACATTAAAATGCAACCGAGTCCGTTCTTCGAGGCATCAAAAAATACCATGTGCCTTTGTCCCCTTTCTGGGACTATCAAGATATGAGTTGTAGTAAGCCTCCTCTTCTACTCCTGGAATGCCTTCTAGCAAGAATCATCCCACTGAAACTTGATCTCCTTTTGGGTCAATCTCGTTATAGGTGCAGCTAGTCAAGAGCAGTCCTCAATGAACCTCTTGTAATACCAGACTAATCCCAAGAAACTATGAATCTCGAAAACTGACTTTGGTCTCTCCCAACTCATAACTGCCTCAACATTCTCTAGGTCCATAGATACACTAGAAGCCGACACCACATGCCCCAAAAATTTCACCTCAGACAGCTAAAATTCACACTTGTTGAATTTGGCGTATAATTGATGGTCTCTGAAGGTCTGGAGAATAATCCTCAAGTGACCCTCATACTCCTCTTCAAACTTGGAGTAGATCAAAATGTTTTCAACCAAAACCACAACAAACTAATCTAGGTAGGGTTAGAATACCCTATCCATGAGATCCATGAATGCCGTCGGAGCATTCGTTAATCCAAAGGGCATGACGATAAACTTGAAGTGCCCATACCGCGTCCTAAAAGTCGTGTTAGGAATATCCACATCCCTAACCTTCAACTGATGGTAACTGGAGCAGTGATCTATCTTGGAGTAGACTTGCGCTCCTCTTAGTTGATTAAACAAATCATCTTTCCACGATAAAGGGTACCTATTCTTGATAGTAACCCAATTCAATTGCCGATAATCTTTGCATAATCGAAGGCTCTTGTCCTTTTCTTTGGAAATAACACTGGAGAGCCCCAAGGTAAGATACTCGGTCTAATGAACCCCATGTCCAACAATTCATGCAATTGGTCATTGAGTTCTTGCAACTCAGCAGGTGTCATTCTATGTCGATTCATTGAAATGGGCGACGTACCGGGGTGCAACTCATTGGTGAAGTCTACATCCCTATATAGAGGTAATCTTGGTAGTTCATCCCGAAAAATGTCCTCATACTCACAAACCACCCGAGGTAGACCCAACTCATGTCCTGCCTCGTCCTCCAGGGTAATGCATGCTTGCTAACCCATTAACTGGCCATGCCATTGGGAGTCATTTACCACTTGGGGTAAAGTGTCATGCTTTCCCTCCTTGAGCTTGAAACAAATACCATACGTGATGGCTCTCTTACGATCACAATCAATAACGGCGCGATGTGCTGTCATCCAATCCATACCAAGGATGACATCAAACTCTGATATGTCCATGACCCTAAGGCCTAAGGTGAGTAGAATCTCCAAGATCTCTAACTCATAGCCCTGGCATATCTGGTCACCCTAGCTCCTAAGGGAGAACTCACATGCAACTGCTCTTCTATGATCTAAACCTCTAAGCCCAAATCTTTCACACATGATGCAACAATAAAAGAATGAGATACACCAGATTCAAATAATATCCTTGCCCATAAGTGATAAAGTAAAAATGTTCCCTGAAAAACTGACTGGTCCACTAGCTCAGCCTCAGGTGTGATGGTGAAAACATGCCCTTGGGTTCCCAAAGTCCTGGCCTATGAACATTGGCCTCGACCTTGACCCATCCTCTGGTCCATCTGGTATGATTGCAGAGTCTCCCTCAAAAAGTAGTAGGCGCTTGTGTAGTACCCTGGAACTGGTACTGGCTCCCCTGGCCCTTAGTGGGGTAGGGAGGAACAAAATAAGTCTGTGAGTACCCCACTGTAGATTGGGAATGAGATCCCTTTCGCTGAGGACAATCTTTCCTCACGTGAACTGGCTGATAACAATGATAGCAAGTTTTCTAACTTGTCTAATACGTTGTCCTAATGTCTCCCTGGCCTTGGGAGGATCAGTTTTAGCCTTGGCCTTGATAGTCGCGGCCCTACCATTGATGTCACTCTGGAGCAAAAGTCTTTTGTTTCTTTCCCGTACTAGAAGAAGAGGATTGACCCTCCTTCATCTTGTCTTTAACACATGCTCCTCGGATGTTCCATGCATCCTCCACCTCTCACTCAATGGCCATAGATGTCTCAACCATCAAGTCAAAGTCTTACAGAAGAATACCCACAATCTTACCTCGAATGGACAATCTCAGCCCATCCTCTAACTTTCGCACTTTAACCATATCTATTGCCACATAATCGTCAATGAAACGGGGTAATTCCGTGAACTTAGCAACATATTCTTACACTGTCATAGTCCCTTGTTTCAAATTCAGGAACTCCCGAGCATTTGCTTGACGGACAGAAGCAGAAAAATATTTGCCCATGAAAAGCTCTCGGAACACTCCCCTAGTCATTGCCTCCAAGTTCCTCGAGGTCTTTACCCAATCCCACCATAATTGGAATTCTACCTCTAGCTGAAAAGATGCAATGGCCTAGACCAATGCCCATCTAGCCCTAGTAAAATCGTATACCTTTGCTTTGATACCAAGTTGTGACACAAAAAAAATCCGGGGGTCCATTATCAACCGTTATTAACCCCTCAATCCACAAAAATACCCGTGGCGGCCAGTTAACTCAACACCACAACTCTCTGCACAGCGTCGTACCGGTACGCTTTGTTCGAATTTCTCTGCCTCACCTATTTTTCATTTCCAAACCATTCTAAACCTTATCATTTTCATAAAAAAATATGTATAATTAAGTTTTCCACATTATACATGATCCCTACAAAGTTCAATTACAACCATTTAAATATGATTACAATATTTACATGCCAAGAACCATTTTTAACCAAAGGTTTTACAAAACTTCGAGGTTAAAGACAACTCGTTGGTCATTCTTCAACCTTGAGGCCCTGAGGGAGAGCCATCCCCAAGCGTGTATCTTCCACCTGAAATGTGTCACGTATAGGGAGAGCCACGCTCAGTAGGAATAATTCCTACAAAGGTTACTCCCATCCTACATGCACATTGAATGCACACATGCAACATTCAATAATCAATCATATTCCAAACAAGAATAGGCATTCAAAGTTGGATTTCTTCCTGTCATGCCATGAAATGAGATGAAACTCCCTCATACAATTCAAATTGAGTGCCTCTTGGCTCCTTAAAACTTGCAAGTGCCAACGTGTATGAATCTGTCATACATGTTGCACATCGAAAGATATTTACCATTCTAGGGTTTTTCTTGGGGTGGATATTTATGGACTTACACCAATTACACCCAACCGACACGGAATTCATAGACTTACACCGACACACTTTATGGGCTCTTACACAAATGGAGTGGGTATCCAATCACCGGGTCTGTCACCCGAGGGATCTTCTAACCCTTTCTTGCTGAACCTAAACCAACTTATCATGCAACCATGCGCCTTTGCTAGGCTTTCATCCCAATTTTCCCAAGCCTTCCGTCAATCACTAAGTGTATGTTGAAAACCACCATGCACCAACCCATGTGGTGAGATATTTTTGTGCATAGGCAATATGAAACACCATTGCAATAACAAACATATCCCATATGTAAAGAATGTCATATGGACAAATTAAACCATATATCAACATATACAAGTTCATGGCAATATATATCAATAGCATATAATCACCAAAATCCTTTAGCATGTCATCACATCAATTAGCACATATCAACTTGTCTTTCCAACACAATTCACAAGTATGGCATTTCAAAATTTCATGCCAATCCCACTTAATCACAAGGCATTATATAAACATATAACAAGCCCACATGAACCAATTTTTCAAGGGATCAGACAAGTAATTCCCACATATCAAAATCTAGCTAGAAATTAGCCTAAGCCATTTCTACACCCTTTCCCTCATTTCCATAAAAATAAACAAGTGGTATACATATTCTACACACCTACCCCCTTCCACTTGAACATCATAGGACATAAATCAACCCAAGTAGGAGGGAACCCTACCTCTTGGAGGGTAAAATGGAGGCTCGAGCTTCAAGAGTACCTCCAAGACTTGATTTCCCCCCTAATCTCCCTTTCGGATCTTTGGTGAAATTATTCGTTCTTGGTATGGATGCATAGCCCTGGTTTAGGAGAAGAACTTTAAGCCTAGGATCGACGTAATTCGACCGACGGAACTCCAAGAATCGACGGAGGAAAGTTGAATTTCTCACTTCTCTCTCTCTTTCTATTCCAACGTGTGAGACCAGCTGAACAAGGAGAGGAAATATCTGATTATTCAAATATTTAGCTCCTATTTATAATTTTAAAGACTTGGCTCACACCGAGCCACTTGCCCCTTCTTTCTCGGGTCCGTTTTCGCCCCGAAATGATTTATTTCTACCCGGTTTAAGTTCAAATTAATTTTATTTGAACTTTAATTCAATTATAAGAAAATTTCATAATTTTTATTTTTTGGGACATTTTTGAGGTGATCTACGACCCAATTGTCTTGAACAACGTGTAATTTTTTACTATCACGAAATTCGACGGGGTGACTAGATTTCACGATATGAATCCAACAGTGAAGTCTGTTCTATCATATGAGCTCTAGAGAGTACGCATTTAAATTTTGCATTATAATGGCAAAATGACCATTTTGCCCTGTTTCAAAAAAAAAATAAAATTTTTCTCGGGTTTTTCATTCTTCCAACTTAAAAGAATTTCATCCCCGAAAGTCACATACACACATATACATGTAATCACATGTGTATGCCACAATCATATTATACACGATGACAACAAGAATGTACCTCCATCTGCAAATAAGAAAGGATAATTAGTACGTATAGTGTCCTCATGCTCTCATGTTGCCTCATCCACTCTCCGATTCTGCCATAACACTTTCACAAGCCTCACGGTCTCGCCTCGTAAAACTTGATCCCGACTATCCATGACACACACTGATCCCCTCCTTGAAGGTCCTATCCCCATCAACAATAAGCTCTCCCGAATCCACCACATGTGTCAGATCTGGGGTATATTTCTTGAGCAAAGAGACATGGAATACGACATGAACCCCCAATAGATTTGGCGGTGACGCCAACAAGTAAAAAACTGTACCTACCCTCTCGAGTACCTCGAAGGGCCCATTATACCACGTCAATAGCTTTCCCGGCTTGCCGAACCTGACTACTCCTCTCTATGCATCACCTTCAAGAAGATATGATCTCCCATCTCAAACTGTAGAGGTCCTGCCGTCTTATAGCTTAGCTCTTTTGCTGGCTCTAAACACGAGTAGACGCTTTTGTTTCAAGTCTACCTTCTCAGAGGTGTCCTTAACCAAATCCAGACTCCTAGATGGTCTATCTCCTACCTTCATATAACAAATCGGTGAACGACAAGGCCTCTCATATAGCGCCTAATAGGGTGCCCTATGTATGTTTGTCTAATAACTATTGTTATAGGCGAATTCCACTAAGGGTAAGTGTTCTTCCCAACTACACTTAAAATCTAGGACTCATGCCCGCAGCATGTCCTCGAAAGTCTGGATGGTTCGCTCCCATAGACCGTCCATCCAGGGATGAAAAGCGGTGCTCATCATCAACTGTGTCCCCATAGATCGTTGGAAAGTCTCTCAAAAATAAGTCGTAGACCAGGGATCTTGATCCGATACTATAGATATGGGCACCCCATGCAATCAAACTATATCTCGTATATACAACTTGCTAAATTCCTCTAATATCGTGCCCTCATAATGTTCATGGTAAATGAGTCACAAAATCCATCGTGACATGCTCCTACTTCCATTCAGCTACCTTCAAAGTTTGGAGTAATCCCGAGGGTCACTGGTGCTCAGCCTTTACTTGCTGACACGTGAGACATCGACTAAGAAAATATCTAACTTGTTTCTTCATCCCACTCCAGTAATACTAGTGATGAAAATCATTGTACATCTTCGTGTCACCTGGATGCACAGTAAAATGGGAGAAATAAAACTCAGATTTTCTCTCTCAAATTCGCCAACTAGAGAACCACAATCCTTCGCATATGCCGAAGACTACCATCCATGTGAATGGTCCGGCCGTTGTCATCCTTACCCAACCGTACTCAGTCCTTAATGGACAATATCTCTTGGTCCTGCCCCTAGACTCGATCACCCTGTTCAATTGGAAAGGCGTAGCCACCAAACTCCCTAAAGTACCCATAGCCTGAACTGTCCCATAGTCTCAAGCATCTGCCACTCCCGCGAAGGAACACTAGCCAAGACTCCCTGTGATTTTTGGCTTAGTGCATCTGTCACCACATTTACCTTACCAAAATGGTAATGCAAAGTGAAGTCATAGTCTTCCAGATATTCTATCCTCCTGCGCTGCCTCATGTTTAGATCCCGTTGTATAAAGATGTACTTTAGACTTTTGTGGTCTGAAAATAGATTGAACTGTTCACTACATAGGTAGTGGTGCCAAGCCATCAAAGCAAAGGCAATGGCCGCTAACTCCATGTCATGTATGGGGTAATTCTACTAGTGGTTCTTTCACTATCATGAACAGCAAGCCACTACCCTCCCGGACTGTATCATAACGTAACCAAGTCAGTCCTTTAAGGCATCCCAAAATATAGTGTACCACTGTCCCCTTTCAGGGACTATCAACATAGGAGATGCAGTAAGTCTCCTCTTCAACTCTTGGAACGCCATCTTGCACAAATCATCCCATTGAAACTTGACCTCCTTCTAGGTCAATCTTGTCATAGTTGTAGCTAGTCAGGAGAAAACCTTAATGAACCTCTGTAATACCATATCAATCCCAAAAAACTGCGTATCTCAAAAATTGACTTCGGTGTCTCCCAAATCATAACTACCCAACCTTCTTTAGGTCCACAAATACACCGAAAGTCGACACCACATGTCCCAAGAATTTTACCTCAGTCAGCCAAAATTCACACTTGTTGAACTTAGCATACAGCTGATGGTCTCTCAAGGTCTGGAGAATAATCCTCAAGTGACCCTCATGCTCCTCCTCAGACTTAGAGTAGATCAAAATGTCGTCAACAAAGACTACGACAAACTGATCTAGGTAGGGTTGGAATACCCTATGCAAGAGATCCGTGAAAGCCGTCGGGGCATTCGTTAATCCAAAAGGCATGACGATAAGCTAGAATTCCCATACCACATCCTAAACGCCATATTAGGGATATCCACCTCCCTAATCCTCAAGTGATGGTAACTGGTGTAGAGATCAGTGTTGGAGTAGACCCGCACTCCTCTTAGTTGATCAAATAAATCATTTATCCACGATAAAGGGTACCTATTATTGATATTAACTGGATTCAATTGCCGATAATCTATGCATAATTGAAGGGTTTTGTCCTTCTTCTTTGCAAACAACACCGAAACGCCACACGGTGAGGTACTTGGTCTAATGAACCCCCTATCCAACAATTCCTGCAATTAGACCTTGAGTTCTTATAACTTAGCAGATGACATTTTATGTCGAGTCATAAAAATGGGCGACATTCTAGGGTGTAGCTCAATAGTGATGTCTACATCAATATATGGAGGTAATCCCAATAGCTCATCCAGAAAAAACATCCTCACACTCAAAAATCACCCGAGGTAGACCCAACTCTTGTCTTGCCTCATCCTCCAGGGTAGTGCTTGCAAGCCAACCCATTAATTACCTGTGCTTGCAAGCCAACCCATTAGACCCAACTCTTGTCTCGCCTCATCCTCCATGGATATGCCCCTTCTTATACCACTTGGGGTAAAGCATCATGTTTTTTCCCTTAGAACATGAAACAAACACCATTTGGCGTATACACGGTGACCCACTTACGATCACAATCAATAAAGCCGCGATGTGCCATCAACCAACCCATACCAAGGATGTCCTCAAACTCTGACATATCCATGACCCTAAGGTCCCTGGTGAGTAAAATTCCCGAGATCTATAACTCACAGCCCCGACATATCTGGTCAACACTCACCCTAGCTCCTAGGGGAGAACTCACATGCAATGGCTCTTCTAAGGTCTCACCTCTAAGCCCAAATCTTTCACACATGATGTAGCAATAAAAGTATGAGACGCACCAAAGTTAAATAATACCTTTGCCCGTAAGGGAGAGAGTAGAAATGTATCCTAAATGATTGACTGATCCACTGAATTAGTCTTAAGTGTGATGGCGTAAAAACGCCCTTGGGTCCCCAAAGTCTAGGCCTATAAACCTTGGCCTCAACCTCGACCCATGCTCTAGCCCATCTGGCCTGATTGCGGCGTCCCCCCTCGAAAAGTATCAGACGCTTGTGCAGTACCCTAGAACTGGTAGTGGCTCCACTGGCCTATAGTGGGGTAGGGAGGAACAAAATGAGTATGTGAGTACCCTACTGAAGACTGTGAATGGGATCCCTTTCGATGAGGACAATCTTTTCTCGCATGACATGACAAATGACAACGATAGCAAGTCTTCTAACCTGCCTGATACGTTGTCCTCATGTCTCACCCGCCTGATATGTTTTCCTGATGTCTCCCCCGCCTTGGGAGGATCGGCTTTAGCCTTGGCTTTGATAGCTACGACCCTATCCTTGATGTCCTTGCGGAGCATAAGTCCTTTGCTTTTTCCCCGTACTAGAGGAAAAGGATTGACCCACTTTCTTCTTGTCTTTAACACTTGTTTATCAGATGTTCCGTGCATCCTCCACCTCTCTCTCAATGGCCATAGCTCTCTCGACTATCAAGTCAAAGTCTAGTAGAAGAAAACCCACAATCTTACCCCTAATGGTCAATTTCAGCCCATCCTCAAACTTTCGCAATTTGGCCATATCTATGGCCACATAATCGTCAACAAAACGGGGTAATTCCGTGAACTTAGCCACGTATTCTAACATCGTCATAGTTCCTTGTTTTAGATTTAAGAACTCTTGAGCCTTTTCTTTCCGAACAGACGCCAAAAAATATTTGCCCTTGAAGAGCTCTCTGAACACTCCCCATGTAATTGCCTCTAAGTTCCTCGCGGCCTTTACCCAGTCCCACCACAATTGTGATTCTCCCTCTAGTTGAAAAGTAGCTAGCGCTACCTTAGTGACATTAGAGGTGACCTCCACAGACCATAAGATCTTTTCAACCTACTAGAATCAACGGTCAACTACCATCGAGTCCGCCCCTCCCATAAAAGTCGGAGGAAGGTGTGCCGTGAACTTGTGGAGGTTACTTGAGCCTCCGTGGCCCACATTTGCACCAGTTTGTGCAATAGTAGAAGTTGTAGAACTAGCATGTTCAATAGTGGTTGCCGCCTCACCAATAACCTCCACAAAGGCTTGGTGATCAAAGACCGATGGTGGTTGGTTGTGCCACCCACTACCTCGGTGTCCTCTCCCTCTATTTGCCATCTACACACAAGTAAGATAACAATAGAGTCTCACATAGTATCCCAAGATAGGGATCAAGTTTAAACTTTGAGAATTTACTCAAGTCTCTCTAGTAGAGAGTATGTCACCCACTAGTAGACATTCACACCTTGAACTACACTGTTCATTCTTTTTCAAAACCCAAGGTTATGTTTTCTAAACCTAGTGTTTCTCTTTCCATATACACATCACCATGCATATAATTCAACATGTAGCACATAACATGTAGCAAATAAAACACATAACATGAAAAGCATAATGAATGCTATGATCTAGACCAATGCCCATCGAGCCCCAGATAAATCGTATACTTTTGCTCTTACACCAAGTTGTGACACCCCAAAAATTCGAGGGTCCTTTATCAACCATTTATAACACATCAAACAATGAAAAATACCCATGGACGCCAGTTAACCCGACACAATAGCACCACATCTCCTTTTACCGGGATGTTCTAAAAATATAAAACATATTTTCTTTTAAATGAGTGACCCATCCTAGGTCCTACATACCATCATTGGTATTCCATTAATGTCCATTTATACTCATGGGATGAATGAATGCATAGCCCAAAAAATTGTGGATGTAATACAAAAAAAATGAAAATCTATGTAAGCGTACTGGCACTCGTATCGGTACGTTGAACTCTCTAGACATCTTCGTAACGGTAAGCTCTATTCGGATTTCTTTACTTTACCTATTTTTCATTTCCAAACCATTCTAAACCTTATCATTTTCATCACAAATATGTATAATAAAGTTTTCTACATTATACACGATCCCTACAATGTTATATTACAAGCATTCAAATATGATTACAATATTTACATGCCAAGAACCATTTTTAACCAATTTTGTTTCCAAACTTCAAGGTTAAGGACCACTTATTTGTCTTTCTTCACCCATGAGGTCCTGAGTGAGAGCCATCCCCATGCGTGTATCCTCCACCTAAAATGTGTCCCATATAGGGTGAGTCACGCTCAGTAGAATAATTCCTACAGAGGCTACTCTCCCTCCTACATTCACATGGAATGCACACATGCAACTTTCAACAATCCATCACATTCCAAACAAGAGTTTGCATTCAATGTTGGAATTCTTCATGTTATGCTATGAAATGAGATGAAACTCACTCATGCAATTCAACTCAAGCCCTACCTGGCTCCTCAACACATGTAAGTGCCAACGTGTATGGATCCATCATCCATGTTGCACATCGAATGACATTTACAATTCCAAGGTTTTTTGTTTGGTGGATATTTATGGACTTACACCAATGACACCCAACCAACACAGAATTCATGAACTTCCACCAACGGTTCCGAGTACACTGACACACTTTACGGGCTCTTATACCAACGGAGTGCGTATCCAATAATTGAGTCTCTCACCTGAGGGATCTTCTCACCCCTTCTTGCTGACCCCAACCCAACTTAACATGCAACCATGTGGCTCAGCTAGGCTTTCGACCCAACTTTTTCAAGCCTTCCGTCAATCACCAAGTGTGATGTTGACAACAACCATGCACCCATCCATGTGACGAGATGTTTCCGTACATGTGCAATGTGATGCATCATTACAATAACAATTATGTCCCATATGTAATGAATGTCGTATATATCAACGTATACAATTTCATGGTAATTTATAACAATAACATATAATCACCAAAATCCTTCACCATGTCAACACATCAATTAGCACATATCAACATGTCTTTCCAACACAATTCACAAGTATGACATTTCACAATTTCATGCCAATCACACTTAATCGCAAGGCATAATATAAACATATAACAAGCCCACATGAACCAATTTTTCAAGGGATCAAACAAGTAATTCCCACATATCAAAATCAATCTAGAAATTAACCTAAGCCATTTCTACACCCTTTCCTTCATTTCCATAACAATAAACAAGTGGTATACATATTCTACATACCAACCCCCTTCCATATGAACATCATAGGATGAAAATAAACCCAACTATGAGGAATCCTACCTCTTGGAGGGTAAAATGGAGGCTAGAGCTTCAAGAACACCTCCCGAACCTCCATGACTTGATTTCCCTCAAACTCTCCCTTTTGGATCTTTGGGAAAATTCTTCGTTCTTGGTATGGCTGCGTAGCCCTCGTTGAGGAGAAGAACTTTAAGTCTTGGCTCAACGGAATCTAACCAACTGAACTATGAGAATCGACGAAGAAAAGTTGGATTTCTCACTTCTCTCTTTCTTTCTCTTCCAACATGTGAGACCAGATGAGCAAGGAGAGGAAATATCTGATTTTTCAGATATTTAGCCCCTATTTATAATTTTAAAGACTTGGCTATCATCAAGCCACACGCTCCCTATTTTTTGGCTCCGTTTTTGACCCGAAACGATTTATTTCAACCCAATTTAAGTTCAAATTAATTTTATTTAAACTTTAATTCAATTATAATTAAATTTCAAAATTTTTATTTTTGGGGACCTTTGTGAGGTCATCTGTCTCCCAATTGCCTCGAACGACGTGTAAAATCTGACTATCTTAGAATTTGATAAAATTTGATAGGGTGACTAGATTTTGCGGTACAAATCCAACGGTGAAGTCGGTTGTATCTTAAGAGCTCTAGGAATTACATATTTTAAACCCGCATTGTAGTGATAAAATGTCCATTTTGCCCTTTTTCCAAAAAAAAATAAAATTTTCCTTGGTTTTTCGGGAAAAGCACATGTTGTCTGATTTAAACCTTGTTAAGAGAGAATTGAGAGGCAATACAAATTTTGTTGTAGGAAGACCAAATAAATACATAAAGCAAGGGGATTTGACAGACTAATACCGAATTCTGAATTTGATAATAGTGAATAGTTTGCTACCCCGAGCCCCAAAAAATTAAATTGATACTGAGTAGGCATATTTCTTGTATGCTTTTGGAATGGGACACACAATTGATCTTCCAAACCTTATCATGGATCAAGTGTTTCTTACTGTGGATTAGAAAAAAAAAACCATCACTATCATTTGCTATGTTAGTCTCTCAAATATGCAGGGAAAAGGGAGTTCTAATAGATCCCACGGGGAAAATGATGGATCCGTTTACATCATTGGACAAGACATCTCGAAGAAAAAGTCATGGAGTACAGCCTGAAGAATAACAAGATGCACCACCTCCATCACAAGAGGAACCATTCCAGGTACCTGAAGAATTCATCCCAGAAGAACAACATGAACCACAAGTATATCAGCCATACATATCAGTGGATGATAGGACTGATAGACAAATTTTGCTAGGATTGGAGACCACTGTCGCCCAGCTTGGAACTATTGTTACACGACTTGGTACCAATATCATAGAAATCAATAAACACATGTCAAGCGGAGATTTTGAGGCTATTTCGAGAATGTTTTAGAGGAGGACCATCTACTTCCTAAACAGTGGAGAATCTACAAAAACTTTGCTATCTTTCACTCATTATTTACATTCTGCACTCTTAATTATGCACTTGAATCTTAATTTATGTTTTGAACTCGTTTGTTTTAAATTTTTTTATATTAGTAGCATGTTTTCAATCGTTATCAAACTTATGTTTTTAAGTTAGGAAGATTATTTCATATAACTCATAGTTGAATTAAGTTAGTATTCTATGATTTGCGAAAATCTGCCTTAATCTAACCACGCGGGATTTTCATATTTTTGTTATGTATTATCTTAATATTTTCTGTTTAAACTTACTCTTATGAGCACAAATATATTTCTTTATCTCAGAAACCTTGTGAAATATTACACTATTTGCATATATAGAGGAGATGCATAACCAATTATTGAATTTAAGCAAATCTTTCTTGGAGAGATATTCTACATCTACTCAAATAAACGTCTCCGATCCAGTGGTAAATTTTCTTTAAATAATCTCATTAATTTTTTCTCCATTAGCACTTGTTAGATTATATTATTAACATTGTCTTTGAAATTCTTTTGTATAGGAATTATACAGATGTAAGATTTCTGGAAAATGATCTTAGGCCATTTGTTTTATTTATTTTGAGTCTTGACCATTTCTTTTACCAAATTATACCCTTAGTCAGCCTTGATTGAGCCCAAAAGAGTATAAATTCTTTTCATGAAACCTAAAAAATACCCGAGCCACATGAAAATTTATTAAACCTATGTTTGCTACATAATTTTTTTGCACCCTCTTCTATATCAGTATGATATCGAAAAACAAAAGAGGAAGAAAATGTGGAAAAGAAAAAAAAAGGGTATTGGCTATTCAAAGAAAAGAAAAACCCATGAAAGGAATTTAATAAAGAAAAATAGAAAAAAAAAGAGCCAAGAAAGTAAAAAATGGAAAGGATAAACATGTCAAGTTCTAAAGAGGTATGCCACAATATAGATGGTAGCTTTTGAATCCCATAAACGTCATTTCTTAAACACTAAACCAGTGGCCACAGTACAACTCAAGGAAAGTCCTTTTGATTTCAGACATCATGCACCTGTATTTATCCTATCTATCTTTAAAGGGTGAATGTTAATAATATATCTGATGTAGTGCAAATATCCAATCAGGAGATTATATCAAATTCAATTTTATTCAAATACTCATTCTTCAGGTATACTACATGTGATATTATTCATTTTGTTCACAATATTCCAATCACATGTAACTATTGAGAGAATAGTCACTATAACATACATATTCTTTGCTGAGTGTATTTCAGGAAAAGATTGACATCAAGACTAACCAATAAAGATGGTAATATTTCATGAGTAATTTGTTGAAATAAAAGAAATCATTACACACACACACACAAGTTTTAATAAAAATATATAGATAATGTTACAACTAATGTGTGTTACTCTTACAATGATCAGAAAAAAAAAGACATATTCTAGCAATGCAGAAGGAATATTGATTTAATTTTGTGAAAAATATTAATTATAAACTCCTAACTACTTAAGTTTGTAGGTAGCTTCATTGAAAATCTTCACGGTAAAAAACTTGTCCACTAGGAATCACCTAGGGGTTTAATGGCTTATTGCATATGCTAAATGCAATCATAAAAAATTCTACGAATTTTTTTTTACCTCTGCTTGTGTTATATTTTCATTTTGTTAAATATTTTTATAATTTACTAGGGACTAGTAAAACTTAAGTTGGAGTGTGATTAACCCTAATTAGTATGTAAATTGAAATAGTTAAATAGTTAATTTTGAAAGATAAAAGAGTTAAAAACTGTATGTGCCAGATAGGGTTTTATTTGTGTATTGTTTGAAATTTCAGGGTTTTGTGCTGAATTATCCCAAAGTATCAAGAAATAATTGATTAAAGCCTGAAACAACAATGGAGGCAACTATAAATTAACCAAGAATGGGCAGCACAACAAGAAAACATATCATTCATGTTCCAACAGAGCACCACCGTCCAGACGGTGGTGGTGAAATCCGAACGGTGGCTCTTGACGGCCGAAGTTGATCTGCCACCTCTTACCTCTAAATTGCCTATAAATAGGCCTCCTCTTCACTTCAACATGCAGCAGACGAGAGGGGAGCTCCAAAGAGAAATCCAAAAGGAAAAAGAAACAGAGAAAGAGAAAGTCATATACAATCTGGTCCGTCCTACTCATAAGCCAAAACTCTATATATCTACATTTCTATTTTGTCTTTCTATTCGAATTGTTGAACTGCCGCCACCTTTTTGTCTCAACCAATAGTAAAGGTTATTGTATTTCAATTGTTACTTGTGAAAGAAGCGTAAATATTTTATTTATTGTTATAATGAGACCTACTCGCCCTCCTCTCTTGTCTACAGTAATGGAGTGTGAGTAGTCAGTTATACCCTTAAGTGAAGGGCAAACATATGTATATTATTGATTAAATTATGGAAATGATGATGTTATATTATATATATATACTAGTCATAACTCGTGCCTGAAGGCACGATAAAATATAAAATTTAAGTGTGCCAAAATCGATCCCATTATATTAAATTTTTTCAAAATTTATTAACTACAAATTAATCAAATATTAAATAATTAAATATATGATAGAAATAAGGGATGTGATATTTTTAAGGAGAAAATATATAAATGATTAAACATGTGATAGAAATAAGTGATGTGATTTGACGTTTGAGTTTGACAAAGGAATGATGAGTGAGGTAAGTGATTGGTGATGATTTTGAGGAAAAAAATATGACTGAGATAAAATTCAAACACATTCCTATTTTATTATATAGATGTATATATAAATTGTCAATTATTATGCACTTCATGCATGATTCAATGATGTACGTAATTGGGTGTTACTATGTAGCCCAGAATTATGTCATCAGTGAATCTTCAACCTACCAGTTGAATATCTACGGTGTTCCACCGGTAGGGCATGACCTCCAAAGGAGTATTGAGTACGGTATGTAAAACTATTAGATTAATGACCTAAGTGATCCTCTATAATGGCTTGTCCGTCTGGATTACTAAAGTAGTTTAATAATATATAATAATATTGGCAGATAAATATATGTGGTGTTCCACCACTATGGCTTGACCTACAAAGGAGCATTGAGGATGTTTTAACTATTATACAAAATATTACCAATTGAATCATTCAAGTGATCCTCATGAATGCCTTGACCTTCTGGTTTACTTGGATTAGACAATTGCCAAATAATACCACTAGCTAATCTAAGAAGTCGTTGAGTTATGGTTTAACAATACCACCAACAAACCTACGAAGTTGTTGAGTTATGGTTTAATAATACCATCAGCTAACCTAAGAAGTTGTTGAGTTATGGTTTAATAATACCACCAGCTAACCAAAGAAGTTGCTAAGTTATGGTTTGATAATACCACCAGCTAACCGAAGAAGTTGTTGTGTTATGGTTATTATACATCAGACTTATCGATTGACTTTCGAATGACATGGAAGTTAATTGTTGTAAGGTGTCAGTTCTAGTATTAAACAATTATAAAGCATATGGCATCTTTAAACTGTAGGGTACATTTCATTTTACAGTCATTAACAAGTTCACCTACACACTTTATTTAATTAGACTAGTTATCAATCTAAGCTCACGTCAGAAGTTATCTCATGCTACACAATTTTAATCATAAACTTCACTATTTTAATTTTATTTCCTAATCACTACAACTCTTCGTGGGATCGATACTTGGACGTAAATCGAGAAAACTAGAATTCGACCACTTATACTTGGGTGTATAATATAAATCAGATCACAAAATAGTTCAAATTCGAAAGAGTTGTGTTTCCAAACCCTATGGATCGGAAAGAGGAAATCATTGGGGAGTTTCATTTCACCTGCTTGGTGGTGCATCCTGGTCACACATAGATTTACCATGATCTTTACTTTCAGCATTACTGGAGTGGGATGAAGAGACACGACATAAACTTTGTCAGTGGATTGCTCACATCTTAGTAGGCTAAGGTTGTGCACTAGAGACCAGTACGGTTGCTCAAGCCTTTGAAGGTGACTAAGTTGAAGTGGGTACGTGTCACTATGGATTTTGTGACCCACCTACCATGGAGTTCACATGGTCTTGATGTAGTATGAGTGATCGTGGACTGACTTACGTAGTCGACACACTTTTTGGCTGTGCAAATGACCTTCACATTGGAAAAATTCTACAGAGTGTATATACTAGAGATAGCCTAACTACATGAGGCACCCGTATCTATAGTATCGAATTGGGTCCCTAGGTTCATGCCTTACTTCTAGGAGAGCTTCCGGCATGCTATTGGGACACAATTGATGATAAGTACAAATTTTCAGCCATAGATGAATGGTCAGTCGGAGAGGACCATCTAGATTTTAAAGGACATGTTTTTGGCATATGTCATTGACCTTAAGGGTAGCTGGGAAGAACATTACCCTTAGTAGAGTTTGCCCACAACAATAGTTACTAGGTGAGTATATAGATGGCACCATATGAGGCACTTTATATAAGGAGGTGTGGTTCTTTGGTCTATTGGACGGAGATTGTAGATGGACCTCCCATGGTTCAGGTTTGATTAGGGACACCTCAGAGAAGTGGACCTGATATGAAATTTTATTTTTATGGCTAAGAGTCGACAAAGAGCTACACAAATAAGCGGCAGAAACCTCTAGAGTTTGAGGTGGAAGATCATGTGTTCTTGGATATAATGCCTAAGAGAGGAGTGGTCAGATTTGAAAAATGGGGGAAGCTATCGCAAATGTATATCGAGCCCTTCCAGGTACTCTAGAGGGTTAGTACAATTGTTTATCAGTTGGCATTCGCCCCAAATCTATTAGGTGTTGACGCGGTGTTCCATGTCTATATGCTTCAAAAATACACTCTAGATCATACACATGTGGGTAATTGGGGTGAACTTTTTGTTGATACAGATTTTACCTTATAGGAGGACCAAAGCATATTATGTATTGTCGAGGTCATGTTTTGTGTGGCAAGACTGTGAGACTGGTGAAGGTGCTATGGCAATACCATGGTATGGAGGAGGCGATATGGGAGCGTGAAGATACACTCCATGCTACCTATTTGTTTTGGTTTGAGGATAGAGGTACATTTCTTGAAGTCATAGAATATTATATTGCTTGTTGCATATGCATTTTTTTATATATACATGTGTGTGTAATTTCGGGGATGAAATTTCGTTAAGGGGGAAAGAATATAAAATCTAGGAAATTAAAACTTTATTAAAAAAGGTAAAACGAAAATTAGTCGTTAGAGTATGGGTTAAAAATCAAAAATTTTCTAGAACTCGAAAGACAAAACATAACTCACCATTGGATTCGTATCATGAAATCTAATTACCTAGTCAATTTTCGTCAAATTTTGAGATATACGAATTTTTCACGTTTTAAGATTCGATGGGCTGTTGCGTGACTAATATGAACGCAATCATATTTTATTCATGGAATATAGAAAATGATTTAAATTTACTTTAATAAAAATATACTAAACTTAACTTGAGATACTATTTAATAGATTTAGGATAAAATTGGTCCAATCAAAGAGGGACGCGTGGCACATTCTAAGCCAAGTATTCAAGGGGTATTTGAAGGGTGAAAATCAGATTCCCCCATTCTTAAGCTGCATGAGAGAGAGAGAGAGAGAGAAGATAGATTTCCCAAGTTTTTCATCTTCTTCCTCCAATTTTCGAAGATCCAACTGTTGTATCTTTTCAGGCCAAGAACAAAAGTTGTTCTACTTGACGAGGCCTACACATCAACACCAACAAAGCGTATTTTCTACCATTTTCAGAAATCATTGGGCTGGAAGCTAGGGCTTGGAGGAAATTTGCTTGGGTATTCTTGGAGATTTGTTTTCTTGATTAAGTTGAAAAGGTGAGGGTTTCCTCATATTTAGGATTGCATTCAATTTTAATTTTGTATATGGTATGGGTATATCTATATAGAATATTTGCATAGCTAATACAAAAATAGTGTAACTAGTTATATGTTTGGGTGATTTGATGAACATGTTAGGCTTACGTCTACTTGATTTATGCTTGAATATGTGAATTATGTGTAAAAGGTGTTGACATGGTACATGTTTACATTTGTGCCTTAAAAGGTTTTTGGTAAAATGTATATGGTTGTTCAAGTTAGTTATTTGAATGCACAATGCTATGACATGTTTAGTGATGTTATACAATAGACAATGGATGTTTATGGGATATTGTCATATCCCAGCATGTCATAGTTAGCTTATGATGAATTGTAAATAGCAAATGTACATTACATTGCATATGCAGGGGTTGCACTACATTCATGGGCATTGGCATGAGTGTGAGTGTGTGGTCCATGGGTTGCTCAATTACCACACAGTCAATTGATGGGTGGCCTCGGGTAGTTTGTATCAAGTTCCAATTAAGTAGCATAGAACATTGCATAGAAAACTTATCTCAGGTATAACAAGAAGGGATAGATTCTCTCTCAGGTGCAAGGCCCAATTACTTGGTTAAGTCACTTAACCAGTGGTGAAATTCTAAAAAAAGTGTGCCGATGTACTTATAACCGGAGGTGTGATGCTCTCCAGTGCTGTGTCGGTTGGTAGACCGTTGGTGTGATATGCAAAAATTACCTGCCCAACAAAGCCACAAAGTTGATGAATGATCATTGGATGCATAGCATCAATGGCGAGGACATGGAATGTCAGGTTCATGTCATGGCATAGTATATCATGTGTAGTCTTTGGGAAATCAGGAAAAGGTTAGGAGTTTGGACTTGCATTCATGAGAACTCATTCATGATTGGTATGCTTGGCATCATATATGTATAAGTTGCTTATGATGTATGCTTGGGGTGTTGATGTGCATTTATATCATATGCATTGGGATATGGAGGTATGCTCTGCAAGAAAAACCCTACTAGGCTTCAGCTCACCCATTCCAGGAACATATTTAAGGTATTGGACGAACTTGCACTGAAGGGTCTCCTACGGGTCTGTTCTGAAGATAGAGTCGGGTTCTTGCTTTAGATTTAGAACTGTAATCCCTTTCGTATAATTTGGTTTTGGACTTGCATAAATTTTGTACAAAACTTGTACTTTGATAATGGCATGTAATGGGACATTCTTAAACATTGTTCGTTTGTCAAACAAATGCATGCAGCGGATGTTGTATGAGTTGTATGGCTAAAAGTTGAAATTTGAGAAAATCAAGGAATTTCAGCTCCAGGTACCTAGCATTCAGAGGGCCCAGGTACCAGTATCTATGCTCAAAAGTACCAGTACCACGCTATCGAGGGGTCAAGATACCGGTACCAAGTTTTATAGGTACCATTACCTGGAAAATAGACGGCTCAGATACTAGTACCACTTATCACAAGTACCGGTACCCCTTCCCAAAAATTAAAATGTAAACTATAACATTTTTGAGTTTTCACATCTTGAGCTCTTTCCTTTGAATGATGTTAATGGTTAAATATTAAGTGCTAAACTTTTGGGTTTGGACCTTGGAATGGTTATATAAATAACACTGATCAAGTTATGTGTTGGGTAGTTCTCCCTTGCAAAGGAGACTCGGCCCGAATTCTGTTTTTTTATGATGCCAATGAATATGATGTAACATGGTATAGCGTTGTATGGTACTCACTAGTACTTTTACGGGTTGATGGGTGATCAACAGGTTGATAAAGAACCCTGAATTTTGGGGCGTCACAGATGATCATTATTCTGACAAGGTTTTGCCTCAACCCATTCGGAAACATAATCGACAATTGCCAAAATGTACATATGTCAAAGGGAAGGGGAAAATGGTCTCATAAAATTGATACTCCAACAATAAAAATTTTCAATAATAAAACTAGGGTTTAACTACTTCATTTTTCTTTTTGAAATATTCCCCAACCTTTGATATCGATCACAATTTAGCCACAAAATATGTACATCTTTAAAAAGAGTGAGCCAACAAAATCCACATAAATTTTTTCATAGTGTTTCTCTTTAAAGATAAATGGTCACCACAAGCTTCAGAATGGAAAACTGAAATAACTTGACCTATTTTATGATTGGGTACATAATGTTTTATTATCTGTTCATTACAGTATTTGAACATGTAGGCATCTTCCCAAAAGAAGTTGCACACTTCTCTTAAAAAAATCTACTTATCGATCAAAGTATAATAAAAAGGAATGGTACATATGGCTAAGTAATTCGTTATTTTTTGCATACCATGGTACCTCTACTATTACAAACAATTGTTCATCAAAAAATGTTTGCTTAATTGGTAATAACTCTTCTTTTCTATAAAAATTCAGCCTTAATAAATTTATTAGATACCAGGCTTTCAACTCCTTTTTTTGTCTTTAATAATGAGATCAAATTCTTGAGGCAATATTATCCATTGTAGGAGACGTGGCTTAGCATCCTTCTTTATAAGTAGGTATTTCATGCCTACATGATTAGTGAACACAAAAATTGAGGATCCAACTAAATATAATTAAATTTATCCACAGCAAGTACTACAACAAGCAATTATTTTTTTGTGGTAGAATAATTCATTTGTGTATGATTTAAATTTTTACTTACATAGTAAATCACATAACGTCACTTATCTTTTATTTGAGCTAAGAAAACTCCTACTCCATAATCAATTGCATCACAAATTAATTCAAAAGGTAAAGATCAATCAGGAGGTTGCATAATTGGTGAAGAAATATGCATGTTCTTAAGTTTATCAAATTCTAATTGACAGACTTTAATCCAATCAAATGATACGTTTTGGCATAGAAGATTACACATTGGTTTGGATATGAAACTAAAATCTTTGATGAATTTGCTATAGAATTCTGCATGACCTAGGAAGGACCGAACATCTTTTACAGTCTTCAGTGGAGGGAGATTAGATATTAAATCAAATTTTGACTTATCAACTCCAGTTTCCTCCACATAAAGAACATGACCAAGAACAATGTCATGTGTGACCATGAAATGACATTTTTTCTAATTCAAAAAAAGGTTTGTCTCCTCATATAGAGTAAGCACTTTTCAAGATTTTCTAAACACAATTCAAATGAATCACCATATATAGAAAAATCATCTGTAAAGACTTCTAAAATTCACTACACCGTATCAATAAAAATATTCAACATACAATGCAGAAAAGTGGTTGGAACATTACACAACCCAAATGACATTCTTTTATAAGAAAAAGTGCCAAAAGACATGTAAAAGTAATTTTTTCTTGATCAATAATTGCTATTCCCATTTGGTCGTAGCCAGAGTACCCATCCCAAAAATAATAAAATGCATGTCTAGCTATTCTTTTAAAAAATTGGTCTAAGAAAGATAAAAGAAAATGGTATTTTTGTGAGATCCTAGTATCCCACATCGGTTAGGGCGAGAAAAGTTACTGGTTTTATAAGTAATCCTCTCGCCTTATATGGCATAAAGCCTTTTCCCAGGGGTACTAGAAGGAAAAAAATAGTGAGGGCCAGTGGGCTTAAAGCGGACAATATTATGCCATGTGGAGGGTGGGATGTTACAAATTAGTATCAAAGCTGACTCTCGCCTAGATCGAGTGTGGGACTCTGTTGTGCTCGGGTGTAGTGGGCGGACAAGTAGCTGGGGAGCTGCTGTACTGGGACGTGAAATCCTAAGGGGTGGATTGTGAGATCCTAGTATCCCACATCGGTTAGGGAGGAAAAAGTTGTTGGGTTTTAAAGTAAGTCCCTCGCTTTACATGACATAAGGCCTTTTCCCAATGTTACTGGGAGGAATTAAATCGTGAGGGCCAGTGGGGCCAAAGTGGACAATATTATGTCATGTGGAGGGTGGGGTGTTACAAATATTATCCCATATCGATTAGCGAGAAGAAAGTTGTTGGGTTTATAAGTAAGCCCCTCACCTTACACGACATAAGGCCTTTTCCCAGGGGTTTTGGGAGGAACAAAAGCGTAAGGGCCAGTGGGCCCAAAGCGGATAATATTATGTCATGTAGAGATTGAGGGTGTTACAAAATGGTATCAGAGCTGACTCTTTCCGGGATCGAGTGTGGGGCCCTAACGTGCTAGCGTGTAGTAGGCGGGCAGGTAGCTGGCGAGCTGTTGCACGGGGGCGTGTAGCCCTGAGGGGGTGGATTGTGAGATCCTGATATCCCACATCTGTTAGGGATCGAAACGTTGCTGGGTTTATAAGTAAGCCCGTTACCTTATATGACATAAGGTTTTTTCCTAGGAATACTGGGAAGAACAAAACTGTGAGGGTCAGTGGGCCCAATGCGGACAATATTATGTCATGTGGAGAGTGGGAGTGTTACAATTTTCTAGTAAGAGAATTTAACTTTCCAGAGTTAATACAGATACGACAACCAACGATTGTACGCATATGGACCAATTCATTTTCGTGATTCACACTACCGTGACACCATATTTTTTGGGTACTAATTGTGTAGGATTGACCCATTTACTATAAGATGTAAGATATATAATATTAGAATCTAATAGTTTAACCATTTTAACATGGACAACTTCCTTAAGATGTGGATTCAATCTACATTGCTGCTGTTAGGACGATTTAGAGACTTCCTCCAAGTATATACAAAAAGTACAAAGAAGAGGACTTATTCCCTTAATGACAACTATTGTCCAACCAATTGCGCTTTGATGATTTTTGATGACTCTTACTAATTGTCTTTCCTGAAATTTTGACAACCTTAAAGATATTACCACTAAATAAGTTTCATCATCTCCTAAGATGACATATTTCAAGTCAACCGAAAGACGTTTCAACTTTAGTTTAGAAGCAACAACAGTATGTTCAATAGACTTTGTTCCATTACATAATAACTCTTCAAATTTTGGAAGCCATATTCTTATAGTGGACACATCTGCAATCGGCTTGACATTATTTATAGACTCTAACAATACATGTAACTCTTTTTTACTACAAGCACTTTCAAACAGATTCTGATTTAATGACTCAATGCAATTTACTTCTTGCAATTCTTCCTCTCCCTAGGTTGCTTAGCAATATCAAATACAATTAATTCCAATGTCATACTTTCAAATGAAAGTTTCATGATTTCATTCCTATAATTAATTAATTAATTTGATGTAGCTAGGAATGGTCATCCAAAAATGACAGGAATTTGTGTAGAGACATGCAAGAATGGGTCGGTATCCACTTGAACAAGCAGATCCGGAATTTGTGTAGAGACATTTTGATTTAATGCACTAAAAAATAAAAATTATCGACTTGAACAAGCATATCCTCAACTACTTCTCGTGGAATTTTCATAGAATGGTCAGCCAATTACAACATAACATTTGTGGGTTTCAACTCACCCAACCCAAACTATTCATAGACTGAATATAGGAGTAAATTGCTCAAGCAAATCTTGCTCAATTCTAAAGTTTCCAATTTTGCATGAAACCGTAGGGCTTCTAGGATCTTTGTACTTTAGCAGGTTTTTGTGCTAAATCATAGCACTAGTTTTTTCAGTCAAAAATGTTATTTTCCATACATTGATCTTTCTTTTTTCTGTTCAAAGGTCTTTGAAAAACTTAGCTAGGATGGGACTTGTTTGATTGCATCCAACAAAAGGGATGTTAATCTTCAGTTGCTTAAACAACTCAAAGATTTCAGCATGATTACTCATTGGTGGAGGTTTCTTGACTCAATGAGGAAAATGTAAAGGAATAGGATTTGATTTGCCTTTTTTGTCCTTTTGAACTATTGGTTCAAACTCAACAGCTTTATTAACTAGGATCGACTCAACTATTGGCTCAAGAATTTTGGCTTTGATGGTCTTGTTAGTCACTTTACCACTTCTCAATGTGGTAATTGCTTGGACCTGACTCAGAGAAGGTTCAGAGGTCACAACATTAGTCTAATTTTGACCCTGAAAAGGTTTAAGTTGAGATGATAATTTTCCTTTCTTAATTGTGTTTAAAGGCAGGGTGATTTGCGAAGTTTGAGCTTTGAAATCATTGAATGAATGAGTAGACTTTGTATTGAAATCCATTTGAGTTTGAATGAATTGAGTCATGGTATATTCCAAACATATTTTATGTGGGGGTTGATAAGACTGATATGACTACTGAGTTTGAGGTTGTGGTGGAGGTGGACCTGGTTGTTGACTCATAGGCTGTGTGTTTCTCCAACTGAAATTCATGTGGTTCCACCACCCTAGATTGTAGGTTTGAGAATATGGGTTAGAATATGGGTTGGAATATGACTTTTTAAAGTTCGAAATGGCATTGGTTTGTTTTATCAAGACTTCTTTAAATGCTAGGATAGTTGGACATTCTCCTACGGGATGTCTTGACAAAGCACAAATTCCACATAACTGGTTAGTAGGAGACATTACATAAACTTCTTTGACCTTTTCCATCTTAGCTTCTGATACAAAGTAGCCATTCTGGCTCCGAGGTCATCTTTCTCTTTTAACACATATTTTGTCTTGAGATGTTAATGGCTTAGTTTCAACAATAACGGGCGAGGTCGAGTGCCACATTTGGGAATTCTTCAAAATGGTATCAAAAAAATTGCAAGCCATGTCGGGATTCTTTCTCATGAATTCCCCCTGGGCCATCATTTTAACAAACTGACGTATTTAGACAGAATGACATCATAAAAGAACTAGGGTACAATGATTAGTAGTTAAAATTAGCAACTTAATATGCCTTTTTTAAGACTAATTATGTTTTGATAGAGTTTCAATTATGACATTTCAGGGGAAAAGATAGTACAAGGGCCTATAGTCAATGGATTCCAAACTTTCATGCAACACACACACATGTTCTAGAAAAAAATCGGAGAAGTTTGAAACAACGCATGAACGTTCGAATGCCAATCCATGTTCAAACGTCCTTTTGAATTATTTGAGGACCAGATTACTGATGTGATGATACTTAGCGTGTTACAGCTAAGAAGAAAAACAAAAAGGTGCTTGAATACCATGTTCAAACGCCAATCCACATTAAAACATTGGCTTGAATTATTTAAGGACCCCCTAGAAGAGTGCTAGGGCAATGGTATAGGTGTGTTGCGGTTACTCTCAATAGAAGAACAATGGCAAGTTGAGTAGGAAGTTCAAACTCCATTTGGTATTTGAACGCCCATCAAGGAAGAAATGAGGCAATATTTGAACGCCATCTAACATTGTCCCCAAACAGCTTGCAAAGTGGTTGATTTACTATTTGGACTTTGGGGCACTCACTTGGACTTTGAAGACCTTGTACTATTCTTTCACACTTCTTTGCCCCTTCGTCCTTGCTTATAAATACTCCCTTTGTGGGAGCTTCTAGGGGAGAAGAACTTAGAGTTAGTCTTAGACTTAGACTTACACTTGCATACACTTTCACTTAGGTATAGGTAGAGAGAGATAGATAATCTTTTGGATGAGGAGGAAACCTTCCAAAAGTGACTGGACTTCCTCTACTTTCATTTTCTTCTATTGTTTTAGGTTCATTCTTCCCTTAGAGCAGTGAAACTCTTCCACTTTTCTAGAGCTTTACCAAAGTCGTGAAGGGTGGAACGTGATTCACTCATTCTTCGTCAAAGATCGGCTCCTTGTGTAGTGTGTTTTACCTTGTAACTCCTTTACTTGGAGGGATGATAATCACTCACTTTTCTAGCTTTACCAAAACCATGAAGAGTGAATAGTTTCTCATTCACTTTTTAGTAAGAGGTGATGGACTTGTATAAATCCTTTGGAAGTTATATTTATGCATTTCTTTTCTGCTTAATGTTTTATCTCTTGCTTGCTTATTGAATGATTGAATGCATCTAGTAGAGCTAAGGTACTTTGTACAACCATGAGTCCTTTCTATGACATAGATGACTCTTGGCATAGGAAGATTCATTAGTTCTTTGCAAGTACTCCAGCTAGACCTTCATGACTATCTTTCAATCTTCACCATTCTTGTACTTGAACTAAAAATGGAATACCAACATCATGGTTGGATGCCTTGAAGGAACACTTGCTTATTTGCAGATAGGTTGAGTCTTGGCACAAACAATTCTTGTAAATCTCTACACAATCATCGGAACCATGCTCTTAATTCTCACAATCATTTTTTGTCTTTCGATTAAGTTTATGTTGACACAGGAGTTAATTGAGTTTCTAAGCATAAGTATAACAATTGGATGATTGACTACATATCCAGATCCTCGAGCTAAATGATGACTTTTACATTTGAGATTATATTATATTTTTTCTAGAAATTCCTTTTGGAAATAATTGTATATTGTTTCCAGGAAAATCAATAAACATCATACCTTTAAATCTTAAGGGTTCCAGTCAATTTGGTCTCTGTCTCTGCTTACTTTGAAACACCAATATTTGCTCCCTGTGGATTCTACTCTAAACTTAACCGGATTATTATTACAACTTGACTGCCTGCACTTGGGTGTACACATTTTGAATCAAGTCATCCAACTCCAAAATACATGATTTGTTAAAACGTTTCTCCCTCTTTCACACAAAAATTCATGATTTGATATCTCAATGCATTATTGCGATGCACGGGAACAAATTTCTTGAAAAATTTAGTTTGCAAGACTTTCCAAGTTGGAATGGATTGGGCTTTCGAAGAATTTAGCCACTATTTATCTTTATCCTTTAAAGAAAAATGAAAAAGTTTCAACC
>CM042196.1:17909133-17928734 GCA_023539305.1 Ilex asprella
TAAGGTATGTAGTGTTATCATTGATGGAGGAAGTTGTGCTAATGTTGGTAGTACCTTATTAGTTGAGAAACTTAATTTGCCTACTATTAAGTACCCTACTCCTTATAAGTTGCAGTGGTTGAATGAATGTGGAGAAATTAAGGTGAACAGGCAGGTATCAGTGTCCTTCTCCATTGGGCATTATGTTGATGAGATTTTGGGTGATGTAGTCCCAATGCATGCTGGTCATTTGCTTTTGGGACGTCCTTGGCAATTTGATAGTAAGTTATGCATGATGGATATAGAAATAGATATTCTTTTGCAATGCATGGAAAACCTGTAACACTTGTACCATTAACACCTAGACAGGTGCATGATGATGAAATGAGATTAAAAAGTGAGTTTGAGGGAAAAAAAGTGAGTGATAATGAAAAAAAAGAGGGAAATAGAGTGAAAGTGAAAAAAATGAGGGAAAAAATATAGAGGTTGCTGAATCTTCAAAGAGTGAAAAAGTGAGAGTTCAAAAAAACAAGATAGGAAAAATGTGAGTTTCTATGCAAAAGAACGAGAGGTAAAGGTAGCTTTTAAAAAATACAATCTGATTCGTTGAGTATAAATGGAGGTATATTACTCGTGCGAAAGCGAAAAAAAGGGAGCATTGAATGGGCTGATTCAAGACATATGGGCTGATTATGCAAGCCCAAGCATGAAGAGTGTGTTTGAAGGCTTTTCTTTTATGGCGTGTGTGGGATTTAAGGGAAAAAGGCCCTCATGTTTATTTTAATGTAATTCAAAGTCCAACAAACCTGATTAAGTGGTTGTATTGGCTGATTTAGATTATGTAGGGGTTTTGGGTTGATTACTTGTTTAAATCCCAACTTTAGTTATTCCTATTTAGATTAGGATTTGTTTTAGGGCTTTATATATACACACCCAAGACCCTGAAAAAGGACAAAATATTTTTATGAGTATTGTCAGGTTTCTACCTTATTGTTCTTCCAAGAACTATTTCAAGAACTTATCAGGAATTAATATTTCTTATGTCGTTCATGGACTTATCGCTTAATCTTGAGTGTGACGTCTTTTTCTTGAACTTTTAACCTTGGGTTCATGTTTATTGAAAACATTGGGTCTAGGGTTTTGGGTTCTTATAATTCTGGTTTGTGAACTTTCATAGAGATTCTTCAATCAATTTGCCTGTGGGTTCTTGAATTCGTTTAAGGGTTCGCATCATATACTGATTCCATTTTCAAGTCCAAAACATCTTGTACCTTAAGAATAACAAATACTAATGTGATTTGATAATGTAAGCATAGAGATAATACCAAAGTTTAACATGAGGTTTTACAACTTGGTTGTTAGGTTGAGTTGTCAAACTGATCATGTGCTTATTCATTTGAACCAGTAATCCTTACATCCAAATTTGTTTCGTTATATAACAAAACAAAACTAAATCTACCCATACATTTAAAACAAGTAAAAGCAATAAATTGAATCAAAATATCATCATTTATCATCAACATCAATGATTTCAAATCATCCACAAAAAAGAGATAGCAACACAAACAAAAACTTTAAACATTCCTACACACCAAGAAAATTAGAAAAACAACTAAACTGACAACCAAAAGAATAGATATCTACAGTCTCCCACAAGCACAGAAGTATCTCCCTCTCAATCTCCTCTTACTCCAAGTCCACTGGCAGCTCCACTAGCTCTGCCGCCCCTCACAAACCTTAAGATCTCATGCTGCTTAACTTTGATGCTAAGCATGATGTCCCGTAAAGAACGTTGGGGCATGCTAGGGCTTGTCTCGTCCTCAGTCTACATAAATTCTCTCTCTAGCTCTCTATCTTCCTCTGCACCGAGCTCTTCCTGCACCTCATCTCCTCCTTGAGCTAGTGGCACCTCTTGTCTCGTCGTTGGGCCACCACTATGCCCTTGGCTTCTCATGAAAGAACCCTTGTTTAGTGGCCTTATTAGCTTTTGAATTTCCATTTCAGTCCTTAGCCTAATCCCATTCTCCATGCATATTTCAATCACTAGGGTGTCAAAAGGAAGTGCACTCTTCTTTACATCGCACCCTTTTTCATTTCACCTAATATGAGGGAGGGGAGATCAATACTATGGCCGAGCTCTCTTTCTTCCTCTGCACCGAGCTCTTCAGGCAAGACCTCATTCGTTCGTCTTATGGGTGCCAAGTTTGCCACCATAATTAGGTTAAGCATTTTGTATTTTTCGGTGAGTTCCCCTTGTTTCAAAAAATTCCTATTACCCCATGAAAAATTAGGTACCCCAATCAACTCCTTCCGCACCACATTCTTTGGTACATCTTTCTTGGGAGGGTAGCCAGGTTTGTCTACCTGAGGCACTTCTTGTCTTATCTCTGTGATAACCGCCAAATCCACATCAATGTGAATTCCCCTCACATAGGTGTGAATCGCGCCATTGATGGTCTCGGCATTGGAGTAAAACTCCCTAACCAAGTCAACAACATCATCTCCTCCTTTCCATCTCCTCCAATATTCCAAGCTCAGCAATATCAGAGATTGCAGCATCCCTCTTGCAGACAACAACATGTTTGTGGTAGAAATTTTCATACCTTTCAAGCTTTAAGGCACTTGGAAATCTCGTTCGATCATATCTCTTCGTCCTTTGCCTTCCCTCTCTCTCTACTATCACTTCTTCTACAAAATTCGGCTCTTGGTTCACTGGTTGTTCATGCCTAGCAGGGAGTTTCAACCAAGGCATGGCGTCCGAACATTATTAGGTGAGAAGTGGTGCTGTCAAGATGCAGAAACTTAGGATTCTTGGTGTGGGATTGAAGGTTTTAATGTGAGGAAGAATTTGGGAGGGTTGATTTTGTGTATATTTGAAGAATGACTAAGAAAGGGTTCTAGGATTTTTTAAAATTTGAGAGAGATTTGGAAATTTTGACTGGAGAAAATGCTTAAGGCTTTTATAATCTGAGTCGCACCGCTAGACCATTATTGTCGTTCGAATGTGAACTGAAGAATTTTTAAAATATCGTTCGAACGTTATGTGCGTTCGAACATTGCTTGCTCCCAGTACTTTTGTGTTTTCATCAGAGACCAAAGTACTTTGTTAATCCGCATTCGAACGGTCTATTAGGGTTCGAACGAGCTGAGGTTTCAGTACTTTTTGGTTTAATCAGAGAGTTCATTAGGGGAAAAGTATAGTAAGCAACTTCCGTTCGAACGGAACTTGGCATTCGAACGTTGAATAAAAATTTTACACTACATTTTATACAATCAGAGAAAGCTTATTAACAAAAATTTAAAACAAAATTTCATGACGTCTCAGGATAAGTCCCTACCCACGTTTGAGGTTGGTATTTTGGGACATTCCGTACTCGGCCAATATTTTCATTTTGATTAAAAAAAATTGTACAAAACAAAGAAATTTTTTCATATTATTTACCAGAAATTCAGACCGTTGGCTTTCATTTCCAAAACAAAAATTTTCACAGTTTTTTTTTTGTAAGTGGCAGTCTAATCCGAATCATCCTCTGTCTCCGTGTCTTTTGATCTATCAGTGACTCTTCTAATTTCTGGCCACACAAGCCGGTTAAGCAAAGTACCAGAATAAGATGACATGTCAGGATAATCCTTACTCTGCTCATTCACTATCCAGTCTAATCGATCGAGTGCACAACCGAAAATTAGTTCGAAATACTAATTGTATCTCTTCTCGTGAAAGACTCTGCCACACTATTTATAGGCACCAAGTCTCTATGCACGACGGCGTTTAGCAAAAGTGTTTTTTTCACAGAGGGGTTTTGCTTGCTTTTCACGGATCTCATTTTTCCTTACCAGACTTGTTATTCTCATGATCACATTATGCACATCTGATGGAAAAGCACATAGAACAGCCATACTAAACCGAAAGTGCTTGACATCCATGCTTTCGATAATTTAAACTCACTATCTGGTTCTTTTACGTCTACCAGTCACAAAGACAATTTAAACTGACACACATTCATACAATAAACAAGACAAGGTACAAAATATGATTAGAACAACAACAATGACAACACAAATAAAAAAAATTAAAAAATTCACGGTATACGGGTACAAAAACAAAATAAGAACAAAATATGAACTGCAGGTTCTCACAGCCCCAACCTACATTGAACTTTGTCCCCAATATTTTGAATTTACCAGTATAGATCTTGGAACTAAGGTTGAAAGATAAAAATTTGTGCTTCTGCTGATACCTACACATCAAAATACCGAAGTTAATCCTCCATGTCCAGATCTGGGCCTCGGGTAAGCTTGTAAGGCTTGTATGTCAGTGTGGATAGAAGAAGTATACCTATAAACAAACAAAGTAAAACAATGTAAATCATGAGAATAGGGATATGATCTTCGGGGTACATGGACATGATTTTGCTTGGGTATGGTCGGTTTTGCAGAAATGAAAAAGAAGAAAGACAAAGATGATGCAGAAGCGAAAAGAGAAGAATAATAGAAAAAAAATTAAAAGTAAGAGAAAGGCGGTGGGGAGTGGGCTAATAGTGATAGATGGTAAAAGATATGGGGGGAGCCAATAGCGATAGATATGAGAAAAAGAAAGAAAAAATGGGTGGGGGTCTCATGATGATGTCTCTTCAGGTCGAGTTTTTACCTAATCCGACCCTTTTGAGTGTCGGCAGGCGCGATTCCCATAAGGATATTCTGGTTCTATTAAATTAATGGTTTCCACATTTTTAATAAAATCCTTCAAAAGTTGTTTCAACCTCTAGCCATTAGCAGCAAAGATATTACCGTACGATGGGTTTTCCATTTCTACTGCTTCATGATCAAACACCTTTTTGACAATGTATGGCCTAGTCCATCTTGACTTAAACCTACCAGGGAAAAGGCGGAGTCTTAAATTAAACAACAGGACCTTCTGAGAAGGTTCAAAGGATTTTTGCAAAATATTTTTGTCATGGAAAATTTTCATCCTGTTTTTAGCAATCTTAGCATTCTCATAAATTTCATTTCTCAATTCTTCCAATTCCGTTATCAGAAGTTTTCTTGAGAGTCCAGCTTTGTCTAGGTCAAAATTCATTGCTTAAATGGCCTAGTATGCCCTATGTTCCAATTCTATAGATAGATGACATGGCTTTCTATAGACTAATCTATAAGTAGATATGCTCAAAATTATTTTAAAAGCAGTACGATATGCCTAGAGTGCATCAGTCAGTTTAGATGACCAATCTTTGCAATCCGAATTTACCATTTTTTCTAAAATTAATTTGACCTCCCGATTACCTAATTCGGTTTATCCACTGGTCTGTGGGTGATAATGGGTTGCAATTTTGTGAAAAATTAGATATTTTTTCATCAAATTTCAAGAAGGACGATTGCAAAAATGAGTACCCCCATCACTTATGATTGCTTTAGTAATTTCAAATCGGGGCAAAATATTTTCTTTTAAAAATTTGATCATCGTTGGGTGATCATTATTCCGGCATTGAATTGCCTCAACCTACTTGGATATGTAGTCTACTGCCACTTAAATGTATAGATAGCCAAAGGATAGTGGGAATGGTCCCATAAAATCGATGCCCCAATAGTCAAAATTTTCAATCACTAGGATGGGGTTTAAAGGCATCACATTTCTTTTTGAAAATTTTCTCAATCATTGGCATCTATCCCACGTTAAACAAAAGGCATGAACGTCTTTGAAAAGTTTGTGCCAGTAAAATCCACACTGCAAGATTTTTTGCAGCTGTTTTTCTTGATGAAAAGTGGCCACCACATTTTTCGGGGATGCAATGCCTTATGATCTGATCCTTATAGTATTTAAATACATACGGATCTTTCCAAAAGAAGTTACGA
Organism: Ilex asprella; assembly: GCA_023539305.1. NCBI lineage: Eukaryota > Viridiplantae > Streptophyta > Magnoliopsida > Aquifoliales > Aquifoliaceae > Ilex > Ilex asprella. The sequence continues at coordinate 17,914,963 of CM042196.1, forward strand.
ACCTCCTTGAGAAATTTCTTTTTATCCATAGGAGTGAATGACGGAGGGAGTGTCCTAGTAGCTAGGACATTAGCAATGTCTGCGTACCAGGGGGTCTCATTAATTATGAACAGTTGTTCATTAGAGAATTTCTCATTGATTGACAATCCATCCTCATGAAATTAATAAGTCAATCAAGACAGATGGTCTGCCACCAGATTTTTAATGCATTTCTTATCTTTAATGACCAGACCAAACTCTTGGAGTAAGAGTATTCATCTTAAGAGCATTGGTTTGACATCTTTCTTTGTGAGCAAGAATTTTAGGGCTGCATGGTCAGTGAATATAGTAATAGAAGAACCAACAAGATAGGAATGAAATTTTTCCAAAGCAAAAACTACAACAAGCAATTCTTTTTCAGTTGTTGAGTAATTCATTTGAGCATCATTTAAAGTTTTTCTTGCATAGTAAATTATATGTGATTTCTTATCCTTTTTTAATCCCAAAACAACACCTACAACATAATCACTAGCATCGCACATTAGTTCCAAGGGAAGAGTCCAGTCAGGGTGTTGCATTATTGGAGCAAAAATTAACATCCCCTTTAGCTTGTCAAAAGCTTTCTGGCATGCTTCATTCCAATCAAAGATTACGTCCTAACTTAGGAGATGACACATAGGTTTTTCTATGGTACTGAAATATTTTATGAAACTCTTGTAAAAACCTGTATGTCCTAAGAATGATCGGACAACCTTTACAGTCCGGGATGCTGGAAGATTTCCAATTAGATCAATTTTTTCCTTGTAAACTTTCATGCCCTCAGACGATACAATGTGACCTAAGACGATGCCTTGTGTTACCATAAAATGAAAAGTTTCCCAATTAAGCACCAAATTAGCTTCTTTACACCTTATTAACACTTTTCTAAGTTTGCCAGACACAATTCAAATGAGTTAACATAGACAGAGAAATCGTCCATGAATACTTCCAAGATTTTTTCAACCATGTCACTGAACAAGCTTAGCATGCACCTTTGGAATGTTGCAGGAGTGTTACAAAGTTCAAATGTCATCCTTTTGAATGCAAAGGTGTCAAAGAGACATGTGAATGTGGTTTTCTCCTGATCATTTAAGGTTATTTCAATTTGATTATACACGGAATATCCATCCAAGAAACAGTAAAATTCATGACCTACATTCTTTCTAGAACTTGATCAAGAAATGGGAGAGGGGAATGGTCTTTTCTAGTTATCAAATTTAGTTTTCAGTAATCAATGCACATTCGTCATCATGTGACAACTGGTGTTGGCACCAGTTCACTAGCATCATTTTTTACCACTGTAACCCTGGGTTTTTTGGGCACAACTTGGGTTGGACTTAGCCACTTGCTATTAGAGATGGGAAAGAAATACCTGCATCTAAGAGTTTGAGTACTTTAGTTCTCACAACTTCCTTCAAGTGAGGATTCAGCTGTCTCTACATTTGCTGAGGGTTTTGAATCCTCTTCAAGATATATTACATGATTGTAGATCAACGAGCTCATACCTTTCAAGTCAGTGATGGTTCACCCAATGGTGCTTTTATGACTTTTAAGAACTTCAATCAGTTTAGACTCTTGCAAGTCAGTGAGCTTAGAGAAAATTACCACTGGGTATGACTCATTTTTTTCCTAAAAATGCTTACTTGAGGTCAGATGGAAGAGGCTTTAGTTCAGGCTCTGGTGGCCTGCCACTTGATGAGAATGGCTTTGTGCCTTTTGGTAAAATTTCTTCAAATTTTGGGGTCTATGTCTCAACAGCATGAGTAGGGCAACTTTTTATTTTTGGATCATCAGTTGAATCAGATGCGATAGACTCTAGCATAGATGATTCAGTCAGTTTCTCACCGAATGTGTCACTCAGCTGTTCCTGTATCAAAGATTCAATGGATTTTACTTCCCCTTCCTCCTCATCTTCTCCTGGGTGTTTAGCAATATTGAAAATGTTCAGTTCAAGAGTCATATTCTCAAAAGTTAATTTCATGACTTCATTCCTACAATTGATTAGTGCATTGGAAGTTTCAAGGAACGGTAGCCCAAGAATCGCGAGAATTAGGTTCTCCGAATGTAATGTTGGTTAAGTATCTAGAACAATGAAGCTAACAAGGAAGACAAAGCTATCCACCTGGACAAGCACATCTTCAACAATGCCCCTCGAAATTTTTACAGACCTGTCTACTAATTAGAGGGTGACACAAGTGGGTTTGAGTTCTCCCAGACCTAGCTGCTGGTAGACAGAGTAGGGAAGTAAATTAACACTGGCTCCAAGGTCTAACGGTGCTTGTTTTATTTTGAAATCTCCAATGACACATGACACAATTAGACACCCAAAGTCCTTGTATTTTGGACGGGTTTTACATTGTAACAAGGCACTGGCTTGTTCGGTCAAGAATGCTCTTTTTTGGACATTCTGGCTTCTCTTAACTGTGCACAAGTCTTTTAGAAACTTGGCATAATATGTTATTTGTTGGATTGCATCCAGAAGTGGGATGTTGATTTTTACTTGCTTGAAAAGCTCGTAAATTTCAAGCTGATGATTCAATTTTTGGGTAGCTTTGAGTCTATGCAAAAAAGGAGCAGAAATTGAACATGAAGGTTCTCTTTCTTTAGAAAGTTTTGGCTCTTGATCTATTACAGGCTCAGAATCTTTTTCAATTACAAGTTCAGGCTCAATTGATGAGTTGATTGGGATTGACTCATGTTTTGACTTTGGAATCAGCATGCCGTTGACGGTTTTATCAATCACCTTGCCACTTCTCAGTGTAGTGACAACTTGGGCTTGGTCTTGTGGGGGTTTTGGTTGGGCAGGAAATTTTTCCTTTTCTTGTGTGCTAATGGATTGAGTCAACTTTTGAATGTGGAGTTATTAGATCTTCGAAGGAGTGGGTGGTACGTGCTTTGAACTCGGTGAAAGATTGGGTGGAGTGTGCATTGAAGTTTATTTGAGTTTGCATAAACTGATTCAATGTATCCTCAAGGTTCCTCTTGTGTGGTGGTTGGTATGGTTGGTATGCAGGAGGTCCTTGAGGTGGTGGATGTGAACCTTGTGGTTGGTTCATGGGAGTTGGTTGTGTGTACCTCCAACTGAAGTTCGGGTGGTTTTGCCACCCTGGATTGTATGTTTTAGTGTATGGGTTGGAGTAAGGCTTGTTGAAATTAGAGATAGCATTTGTTTGTTCCAACAAAACTTTTTTGAATGCGGGGATGGTAGGACACTCCTCAGTAGGGTGTCCTGTCAATGCACAGATTCCACACATTTGTTATGTGGAAGGGCTCATTTCGACTTTGATGATTTATTTTCATCTCTAAAGCTTTAAGCTTTTGAGATAAAGTGGACATTTTTGCTCTCAGGTCATCATCTTCTCTCAAGACATACTTTTCCCCTTAGGAAGTGGATGGTTTTGCTTCAACTGTGGTAAGGGAGGCTGAGTCCCACATCTAAGAACTGTCAAATATGGTGTCAAAGAAATAAAATGCCTCCTTTGAACTTTTACCCATAAACTCTCATTGGGTAAAATGTTTCCCCTTCTTTCACCGAAAAATTCATGATTTTCCTTTTGAGTGTGTTGGTCCGATATAAGGGAAAAATTTTCTAAAAAATTCATTTTGAAAAATGTTCCATGTAGGCATGGAAATAGATTTTAAAGAATTTAGTCATTGTTTAGCTTCTTCCTTCAGAGAGAAAGGAAAAAGTTTCATCTTGGAAAGTTCTGAATTGTCTTGAAATGTTCCACACACTTCCTCTAAATCTTTCATACGCACATACAGATTCTCTGTATCCAACCCATGAAAAAAAAGTAACAACGGTGCCGTCCACGACTTTACAGTAAAGGTGGGTACATCTGGAGGAAATACAAAACATGAGGGGACACTATTTCTTGTAGGATTTAAGTAACCTCTCAAAGTTCGAATGTTAGTCATTTTTTCCTCCCTCATGGGAACTTCTCCATTTCTATCATTATTTGCCTTGATACTCTCATAAAAGTCTACTATTGATCTAGGTGAATTTAGTTCAGACTGGTTTACAGACCCTGAGGATCCTGCCGGCAAATTTTTATAGTGAAGGGTGTTCTCAGACATAAAATAAATGGGACCAAAACAATATATTTACAGTGAACTAAAGAATATATATCAAAAAGAATGATCTTTTTACCTTTTACCGTAAAACACTTTTACCAAGGTTCCCCAGCAACGGCGCTAAAAACTTGACTTGATCTGAAATGTGTACACCCTAGTGCAAGCGGTCAAGTTATAGTAATTATCCGGTTTGAGTCCAGAGTCGAATCCACAGGGGACTTGTTGTGTTGGTGTTTCAAAGTAAGTAGTGGTGTAGACCAATGAGATTTAAAGTTGTGAGATGTGGGTGGTTTCTTGAATAGAATATTGAATTCTTTCCAAATAGGTTTTCTAGACAAAATATAAGATTAATTTAAATGAAAGAAAAGTCAGTCTTTTGTTCAAGGATCAGGACATGTAGTCAATTATCTGATTTGTTATATTTATGCTTAATAACTCAATTAACTCCCGCGTAAACAGCAAGTTAATCGGAAGGTAAAGATGGACTGTGAGAATTAAGACCATGGTTCTGATGTCTTTTTAGAGGTTTACAACAATTATCTGTGCCGAGGCTTAGCCTATCTACAAACAAGCAAGTGTTTCTACAAGACATCCAACCATGGCATTAATATTCCATTCTTTAAATGAAGCGCAATAATGGGAGAAGATTGAAGGGTAGTCATGATGATATAGCCGGCATACTTGCCTTGAAACGAGAAGTCTTTCCATGCCAGAGTCATCTGTGTTATAGAAATACTCTCGATTATACAAAGTACGTTAGCTTTGCTAGATGCAATCAATCATCCAATAAGCAAGGGGATATATAAACATTAAGAATTAGAACATTCCATAATATAATTTTTGGATAATCAATACATGCCCTTCACCTCTTACTAAAGGGTGAATGAGAAACTACTCACTCTTCATAGCTTTGGTAAAGCTAGAAAAATTAGTGATGTTCATCCCTCTAGGTAAAGGACTTTGAAAAACAAGAGCACAAGAACAAGTAGCCAATCTTCAACAAAGAATGAGTGAATCACGTTCCACTCTTCATGGCTTTGGCAAAGCTCTAGAAAAGTGAAAGAGTTTCACTCTTCTACAAAAGAATGAAGCTCAATCTATGGAAGAGTAAGACATAAACAAAGGAATGTAAATAAAAGCACAAATGTAAAGACTAGAAGTAAAAGCATTAATGTAAAAGCATTAATGTAAGAAACTACAACTCTTAAGTAAATGCAAATGTAAAAGCATTAAGGTAAAGACTAAAAGTAAATAAAGAAAATATAACTCTTAAGTAAATGCAAATGTAAAAGCATTAATGTAAAGACTAAAAGTAAATAAAGAAACTACCAATCTTAAGTAAATGCAAATGTAAAAGCATTAATGTAAAGAAATGAGTGAGAATCTAAACTTCCCAACTCTCTAGCAAAGAAGAAAACTAAGACTATAGGAAAGGACAAATAGTGCTAGAAGTGATGCCCCTCTTTTTCTCTGCAAAAATAGGTGTATTTATATGCAAGGAGAAGGCAAGGGGGTAAAAGAATAGAGTCTGGCGCCTAAGTCAAAGTGAAAAGGCAACCACTCTACATGTAGTCTGTCAAGGGCGTTCGAACGGTGAGGGCATTCGAACGGTTAATCTGTCATTGCTCTAAGGGTGTTCGAACGCCAGCTGGGATCTGTGCTTATCATTCACTCGTCAGATGGCTTGTGGTCTTCTGTGGAAATCTCTCTCTACACGCCATGCAGATTTTGTCATAGTTTTGCTCCAACACACCATGTCTTCAGCCAATCTGGTCTCGTCAGTGGTTCTAGTGGACTTTTGAATGGTAGGTGGCGTTCGAACGTTAATACTTAATTCTCCAGGGCTTTTGTTCTTGGCTGCAACATATCTTGTCTCAGTAGTCTGATCTTTGCCTAGTTCAAGTGGACGTTCGAATGGTCGGTGGCTTTTCAACGTTACTACTCTATTCCAAGCTTCTCAATTTTCTTCCCCAAGGTGCTGGTGTTACATTCAATTGTACTTTTTGTCACCCTTGAACCCTTGTTTTCATTTTAGAACCTAAAATGTCATCATTTAAACTCCATCAAAGTATAATTAGTCCAAAAGGGCATAATAATAATCAACCGTACTAATCAACCGTACAACAACAATATAATTCTAGTAAACCCGAAGGTGAACCATTAAAAAGGTTTACTTTAGTTATGTGATCGGTAGGTCAATGATTAAATGAAGCTAGGAGTTCCAATTTATGCATTCAATCAAAAGCATTTGGCTATGACAAGATTTAACCCGTCTATAACCAATCTTTTGACTATTAGATAAATCAAAACTACGTGCATCATTGTACCATACATGAACTATGTAATAACATATAAATGATCTCGTATGTAGCAATAAGTTTAGCTCAGTGTTTGTAACCATGATCATATAGTAATACGATACCAAATGGGAATAAAAACCATCCTAAGCATAGGTAAAACATCAGCATTTTGATAACACAAATAATATTACACATGTCTTCAGTCTTTACTGAAAAGTATAAACGGACTACTCACACTTCACTGCTATAGACGAGCAAGAAGGTTAAGATAATCCCATTACAATATATTGCAAATACAAAACCAATGCAAGAATCCTTCCCCGAGGTGTAGTTGAAATACCCACACTCTTATTACCGACTAGGGCACAAAAGTGAGAGATGTTCAACCCTCGCAGTAAAAATGATGTGAAAGAGATGCAGAAGAAGAGAATTTCAGGCTCAAGAGTGTTTAGGGTAGGGAATTTTTCTCTAGGACTTGGGCTTTCTTGTCGTGTGGAAGGTTCTCCTTCAAAATGACCGAACAAGCTGATTTACATGCCCCAAGGGAAGGTATAAGGCGGCACACACCCAAAACACCTAATTAGGGCCTTTTAATCCATAATTGGGCCAATGGGATAAGAGGAGGAGTAGAGGCAATTTAAGTCACCATATGGATGCCACCACCAACATCAGGACGATGCTAACTTTCTGGATTTTATGCATGTAGTGTGACGCTCCTAAAACCGGGGGTCTTTTGTCAACTCATTGATCACCCATCAACCTGTGGAAGTACCCATGAATGTCGCATAACTCGACACCATGTCATAACATCTCTTTCACCAGGATCATAACCAACATAGGGTTTTGGCAGAGTCTCTCTTGTACTGGGCACTCAATATACATCAATTTGTCCTTAATATTACTCAATTTACATCCTTTGAACAAAAAGGCTCAAGATGAAGGCATGACCAAGCAGTTTTGAACTTTTGAAAATTTTGGAAGAGCTATTGGTAGCTTGTGTATGTGCTACCGGTAGTTGAGCCCTTTGCCAACGAGCTACCGATAGTTATGAAAAGAGCTATCGGATGCTGAGCCCACTTCCCGCAAGCTACTAGTAGCTACCCACTACACTTGTGCAACTGATCAAAACCATGCACACTCCCACACCCATGCTGATTTCCTATAAATGTGATGCTACCCATACATATGTAAATGTAATGAAAAATTGTATTTCAAATCATTATGCAATCCAGTTTTCAATTGCAATTACAATATCATATTCAACTTGTCATGAGGACAACATGAACAATTCTAAATCCGCAATGTAACTTATGACATATAACATATAATTACATTCCAACATGTTCACAAGGCATGTTGTGTTAATTTCATTCAATTAACATGCCCTTTTCATTCAAAAAATTTTATGAAACACCCAAAGGGCACAAAATCATGTTAATACACAACAAGCCCAATTCATCACATATCTCATGAAATTACCCAACAAGCAATTTCAACCAACCCAATTCATACAAGAATTTATTTAATACATTCTCATACCATTTTCCATACTCTAGTTACACTAGAAATACATTTAAACAGGAGATTTCATCTCTAAACATGCTACCCATTTGAACAACTTTTGTTTTATGCCTGAAGCAATTTAAAAAGAGCTTGGCCCTAAATCGAGAGAGAAGTTCGAAGAAAACCTAGCTTTCTCTCTCTTCTCTTCCCTTCTCTTTTCCGAAAAACCTTGCAACCAAAATTGGGGAAAATTTTGTTTTTTTTCCTTTTTATACAAATAGGATATTTGGCCCACAACACGCCACATTTCCTATATTTTTCAAATCCAATTTTATCGCGAATCAATTAAATCTCATTTCGTGTTATGTCCGAAATATTTTACTTGAACTAACTTTAAACTATTTTTTTGTATTTTGCAATTAAAGCCCAGTCGAGTTTATTTTAGTTGAGTGATGCTCGATCGCATCATAAAATGCAAAAAAAAAAAAATCAACTCTCTCGAAATTCATCAAAAATTGGCTGGGTAAGTAGATTTCGTGAGACAAATCCAATGGTGAGGCTAGTTTTGTCATCTAAGTTCTAAAAAAAATTGGATTTTTAACCTGTATCATAGCGGCTAATTATTGTTTTACCCTTTACCATAAAATTTAAAAAAATTCGGTTTTACATTCTTCCCCCATAAAAGGAAATTTCATCCTCAAAATTTTCACACACATTCACACATAACCACAAGCTTATGCAACAAGTCATATAACACTTATGATCACCAAAATGTACCTCAATCCTCGAACAAGAACGGATAGTGTCCTCACGCTCCTATGTCACCTCCTCCACACCATGGTGCTTCCACAACGCCTTCACCAGCCTCATGGTTTTGCCTCGTAAAACCTGTTCTCGGTTATCCATGGTATGCACTGGTCATTCCTCGAATATATTATCTGCATCAACAACCAACTCACACCAATCCACCACATGCATAGGATCTCGAGTGTACTTCCAAAGAATGGGGACATGGAATACCGCATGAAAACCTGATAGATTTGGTGGTAATGCCAACCGCTAAGCGATTGAACTAACCCTCACGAGTACCTCGAGGGCCCAATATACCTCGACAACAGCTTTCCTTATTTCCCAAATTTGATCACTCCCCTCTTAGGCATTACCTTCAAGAAGATGTGATCTCCAACCCCAAACTCTAGAGGTTGTCGTGGTCTGTTGGCGTAGCTCTTCTACCTAGTCTAAGCCATGAGAAGATACTTCTGTATCAAGTCCACTAATGGCAAGTGTTATTCCCAGTTGCCCTTGAGATCAAGGACACATGTTTGTAGCATGTCTTCTAAAGTCTAGGTGGTCCTCTTCGACTGACCGTCCATTTGGAGTTAAAAAGCGGTGCTCATCATCAATTATGTCCCTATAGCCCGCTAGAAACTCTCCCTGAAATAGGCGGTGAACCTGGGATCATGATCTGATACTATAGGTAAGGGCACCCCATACAAACAGACTATCTCCAATATGTACAACTTGCAGAATTTCTCCAATTTGAAGGTCATCGGCACTGCCAAATTAGTCTACTATCACCCACTACGTCATTCCCATAGAATGTTCATGGAAATTGGGTCACAAAATCCATAGTGACGTGCTCCCATTTTCTATCAGCCACCTTTAAAAGGATAGAGTAGTCGTGCTGGTCTCATGTGCTTAGCCTTGACCTGCTGACATGTGAGACATCTACTAACAAAGTGCTCAACGTGTCTCTTCTTCTGGCTCCAATAGTACTAGCGGCGAAGATCATGATACATCTTCGTGCCACCTGAATGCACAACAAAACAGCAGCAGTGAAACACCCTAAGGATCTCTTCTTTTAGACTTGTAGACTGAGGAACCACAACCCTTCCCAAGAACTGAAGAATATCATCCATGTGAATGGCCCATCCCTTATCACCTATACCTGACTAGACCCAATCTCTGATGGACAGTATCTCCTTGTCCTACCCTTAAGACTTGATCACTCGTCTCTGTAGGAAAGGTATAGCCACTAAACTCCCCAAAGTTCTCTATATTGGACCCCTACAGCGTAACCCGAATTGTCTTACAGTCTCGAACATCTTTCACTCTTGAGAAACCACACTAACCAAGATTCTTCGTGAGTTCTGGTTGAGTGCATTAGCCACCAAGTTTGTCTTAGTAGAATTGTAATACAAAATGAACTCATAATCCTCTAGGTACTCCATCCACCTTTGCTGCCTCATATTGAGGTCTCACTAAGTAAAGATGTACTTCAGATTCTTGTAGTTTGAAAAAACCTCAAACTACTCTCTATACATATAGTGGCACCATGCCTTCAAAACAAAGACAACGACTGCCAACTCTATATCATGTGTGGGGTAATTTTGCTCGTGGTTCTTTAATTACCATGAACCATAAGTCATGATCGTCCCAGATTGCATCAAAACACATCCAAGCCCTTCCTTAGAAGCATCACAATATATTGTGTAACTCTATCCCTTCAATGGAACTACTAGAACAAGAGATAAGGTAAGTCTTATCTTCAACTTCTGGAATGCCATTTTGCATGAGTCATCCCAATGAAACTTCTCCTCCTTCCTGGTCAATCTAGTCATAGATGCAGCTAGTTGAGAGAACTCCTCAATGAACCTCCTATATTACCCCACCAATCGGAAGAAGCATCGTGTCTCAAAGATTGACTTTGGAGTCTACTAACTCATGACTTCCTCAAGTTTCTCCGAGTCCACGGATACACCTAGAGCTGAAACTACGTGTTTAAAAATCTTCACTTTTGTCAACCAAAATTCACACTTGCTGAACTTGACGTACAACTGATGGTCTCTCAGGGGAAGGATAATAACCCTTAAGTGACCCTCTTGCTCTTTCTCAAACTTGGAGTATATTAGGGTGTCATTATCAAAGACCACGACAAACTGATTAAGATAGGGTTGAAACACCCTATGCATAAATATAAATTTTTCTTGGAAAAAATCACCCAAAAACTAGGTTAAATTGGCCCCGGAGGCCAAAATAGTTATTTTACTCCTCATTTTTATCCGGCTGTCGGATCGACTTAAAATATTACCTGGACCTCCGCACAGACCTTACGAAACTTTCAGCACCATCAAAATCATATCATATATGCCGTCACATGCCAACGAGATGCACTGGTGTATCTCCCTTCACTTCATCTTCTTCTCCAAGAAACCCTAAGTGTCCTCTTACCAGCCCTAACCCCTTTTGCACACCCTTTTTTCTCACTACTCAATACAACTTTCATATGCTTTCAGAGCCTACTAACTCAGCTCACACCCCTCTGTGAAACATAATAGGTGAGACACCTCAAATTACCTCTAACCTATCTAAATATTGAACCAAAGTTAGAGAAAAATAAGGTTTTCTAAACAGGGCAAGACCTACAACTTGAGTTTTAAACCCCCCTTAACAATCTCTAAACCAAAATCTAATGATAAAAACGGGTTTCTTGGGTCCATTCTACTCCAAGACCATATCCCCCCCTCCCCCAACATCAAAATGCAGAATTTAACAAGGTTTGATTTTTTCAAAACCCTTGAGACCATTTCTCTATTTCACACCTCCAACCACCACCACCTACCACGGTGATCCAAAATTCCAACACTCCCCACCATTTCTAACACCTAGAAACCTATCACCAAGAACAAATCACATCAAAACTTCAAGAATCATCATACACATTTCAACCCATTTTTCTATCCCGAATTTTCAAAAACTAAAATTCATGCATAAATACTGCTCAGAATAAAATTCGACCCCATAATCAAACTCCTAAGGTCCTAATTAGATAAGAATTACACTCTTTTTAGCTCGAGCAAGCCTCTCGCAAAATTTTGCCCATCACACTTTCTTTCTCTCTTTAGTTTCTCTCACTACACATGAGTTTTATCCACTCCAAGGCTTTAGATAAATAAGTAGGCATCTTCTTAGCACTTTTGGAAGCTTGGGGAAGGACGGGGAGACCTTAACTACAGTGAGACAACAAATTTGGGAGAAATGCCATGCAATGGCATTTTTGTAAATAACTCAAAATTAGAAATTAAATTTTACATAATTTTTTTTATAATCAACTAAACATTAAAGCATGCCCTAGAAAATTATATATTTAATTTTTAGGGTTCTAAACCACCTCCAATTTCACCCTCAAATTTCACTCTTGCATCCCTAACTCTCACATACACTACAATGATAATTTTCCCCGTTGTGTTTCCTGGTCCGCTTCCTCTTCATCAATCATCTTCCAACACCTAACAAACATCTTAATCATCCTCAAAACAACTATGCACCACTCCAAAGTAATCGATTTACAGTCCTCCTTCCCAATATCTGAACCAGTAAATGCACACATCCTCAAATCCCGATCAATTTTCTGATCTCCAAACCCGAGTTATTAAAGTTTATAAGGCTAGCTCTAGTTTTGATTCGAAGAGATGGATTTCCCATGAATTGTTCTATAGGATGATCATTGTCCCTATTATATTCTTTTGGAAGTTCTTGAGAGGGTGTTTCATCATTTTTTTCAACTTGTGTCTCATTTACAATAAGTCGTTCAAACTTGCAAGTCAGATCTATTTCATCATCATCATCATCATCATCATCATCATCATCTATGTTTTTAACTAAGAATGGGTTCGATTCATCAAATACTACATGCATAGATTGTTTTACTGCAAGGATTCTTTTGTTAAATGATTGGCCCTCAATTATAACATTTTATTGTGCTTTTTCTGGACTAATTATACTTTGATGGAGTTCAAATGATGATGTTTCAGGTGCTAAAGTGAGAAAAAGTGTCAAAAACAATAAATACAACATTGAAGTGTAACTGCAGTATTTAATCAACAAAGGAAAAGCTTGAGGACAACAAGGCCGTTCGAACGCTCCCTCAGAACCAGGTAGATGAGGCAAAGACGTGTTGCAGACAGACCCTGGAGATTAAAGCCTAACGTTCGAACACAATGTTACGTTCAAACGCAACATCACGTTCGAATGCTGGACCACGTTCGAACGCCACTGGAAGCACTGACACGATCTGGTTGACTGAAATACATAGCGTGTGAAGACCTCTATTGCCAGAAGAAGGATCCTCAGGCACATGGGTGCCATGATTGACTGCATTAGGGTGATTTGAGGACCCTGAGTGCTGCAAAGAGTGGGTGAATGGCCTGACAGAAGACTGTAACCCGCGTGAAGCCTAGAAATCAACACAGATATACAAGCAAAAACAGTCTTCACGTTCGAACGGAAGGGACCATTCGAAAGGATCCCACGGACAGACTGCAGATCGCCTGATTCTTTGACTGAACCCCTGATTTTCACCTTGACTTAGGCGTCTAGCACTGCTCTTTCACCCCCTCCCTTGCTCTTTCCTGCCTATAAATACTCCCTTTTTGGGAGCTTTGAACACACACTTTGGGGAGAGAGATCAAGAGCTCTTCTCTTGAAGAATACCTAGTCTTTACATGTATTTTTAGTGTTTCATTCAAGTATTTACTTTCTAGTTCTTTAATTCAAGTCTTTTACATTCATGCTCCTTTCAATTACTTAAAGTCTTTATCATAGTTGGGAAGTTAATTCCCTACATGTCTTTATTTCTATTGAGTTGGGAAGTTAAATTCTCTAATTTTGTCGTTAAATTAATGTACTTTATGTTCTTGACCTTACATTAATGCTCTTACTTTCTTGCTTTCAATTAAGTCTTGCACCTTCTTTATTTGAGCTCATCTTCGTTTTAGAGGAGTGAAACTCTTCCACTTTTCCAAAGCCAAGAAGGGTGGAATGTGATTCACTCATTCTTTGTTGAAGATCTAGCTTTCTTTTACTTTCTTTCACTTC
>CM042196.1:17928834-17939555 GCA_023539305.1 Ilex asprella
ATCCAACATTTAAGCTATCAAAACATGCAACATTGAGAATTCAATATTACTCATAAAATAGGCTAATACTAAGTAATCAAATGCAAAAGTTGAGTTATAATGAATGTAATGAGGCCATGAAATATGCAATATTTTGTGCTCATCATGTATTCAAACTAGTACAGACAGATGATTTTCTACTAAACACTTGGAAAAGAATTAAAAATAGTAATTCATAGATAGTTTATGATGAAAAAATTAGTACCCTATATAGATTGTAGAAAACACCACTAATTATCTATACTAAAACCTGTTGGATATGAGCAATCGGGAAGTATGCATACCAAATAAAATTTCAAAAACACAAACTTTAATCAAACAATCACAAAGATGTTAAAACCCTAGTTTAGAGCATAAGCCTAATTCATAGATTGGAAATCCTTCTTCAGATTATCTAGAGGAAGACTACTCACTCGTGATAATGTAAAGAAATCAAGTAATTAAAGAAAACATAATTGAATTCGTGAAAGTAGAAATTGAGTTGAAAGTAATTGCTTATATTGAAAAATGAATTTAAATCGCAAACTTTGTAATGGAAGACAACTAAATGTAAGATTGCTTAACAATGGAAAGAATAAATTTAAAAGAAATAACAGTAGCAATAACTCTTAAGAAAACCCTAATGCTATATATACGTAGAAAAACTAGTAAAAACTAAAGAAAAACTCTAAAACATTATGCTTGTAAGCCCTAGAGCATATTTTATTTATACTAGTTGGAAGGAGAATCTTCAAATCTTTGACATATATCCATCCCAAAATTATCTCCTCCTCTGATTGGTTGAAAAACTCCTAAAGATTTGGCATGATCTGATCTTTAATATAGCTTCATGTGAAAGTCTGCTTGCACGTACCAATAGCAACTCCTTTTGTATCATAACCTACTGATAAAACAATGAAATCTACCCATAGCACTTTGTTCTGATTAAATCTCTAAAACTTCTATGGCTTTTCCTACCAGTAGAACATCCTTTACCTATGAATAGGACTTCCTCTGACAAAGTGATGTAAGTTTTTCTGCCGGTAGAACATGTTCAAAGTACAGGTAGAACCTGTCTACTGAAAAAGATGTAAAATTATGTAAATTTTTGCTATTGGTAGAATGTGAATCACCTACCATTAGAAATTCTACACTAATCTTCTGTAGCTCAAGCTACCAATAGAATTGACTTAGTACTGGTAGAATCTTCATTCATGTGCCTTCCTACTAGTAGAACTTCTCTTTTCCTCTAAAATAACTTCCATGGCTCCCGACTTCACATCTCCTGAGAAAACTCAATCGCAACTTGTCCATTGCCATCCTATTAATGCTTAATCTCAACCTTTACACCCAAATTACTTAAAATCACATAAATCAAAACATTAGTTGCTATATGCACTAGGTGAAGCAAGTTAGTTTGTTAGCAAGCCTAAAGCTAATGCGTTAAGCTATAAATTAATGAAATAATGAGCACTTAACACACACTAAAACTTAGGGTTTGCTAGTCCCTTACAAACATCAAACTAAGGAACAGAACCAATCACAGTAAATTCTAAAACTTCCATAGCAATAATCACAAACAAAATTAAAAAATTTATATACAAAACATAAATTAAAATAACTAAAGGCATTGAATAGTTCAAAATATGTATTCACTCATACTAATCATCATCTTCTAAGTAAATACTTACTGAAAATAAACCCTAAACTCCTGTAGTTTCTTTTACTTAGACTTTATCAACTCGTAGAATCACCATCTCCCTCATATGCATCTTCTTTAACTCCACCTTGGACCTGACAGTCTCCTAAGTGCTCCCACTAGTCCTCCCTCCTCATCATCTGAATCATAGATAACTACTAGCATTGTGAAACATTTTCCCTCATCCAAATCTTCCCCATCATAAGTTGTTGCCTTAGCCCTATTACCCATTGTTACTTTCATTCTTCTCATGAACTTTGAGTGTTCTAAAGTAAGGTGAAGCCAAATTAGAAGACTTGCGGCCCAAGCATTCGACGAAGAAGTCCTCCTGAGCATAGTAGATATGTCTTTTTTCTCTTCATCATCTGACTCTGTCCTCTTTATATTGCCCTTCTCTTTCACAGACGCATGCCTAGAAGAGGTAGCTCCAAGAGTGTTGATCGAGGTCACCAACCCTGACCATGTTCTTGTCATCTTCACCACAACTATAAAAGCTATGGTAAAAACAAAAACCCAATCCTACATAGCAAACCCATAAAATTTAGAAGAAGAACTAGGTTGGGATAACATTTTCCTTGAAGCCATTAATCCAAAATTTCCATAACAAATCTATTAAATATGCAGAATTACTTGAAGGCCAAGCCTTATGAGAAGGTCTCTAAGATTTATAAGGAGGAAGAGATGCTTTTATAGTCTAAAGGGAAAAGTTAGAATTAGAAAATCATTGAAATGCTAGAAAACCATTATTTTAATGCCTCAAGTCCAAAACCTACTGGCAAAACAAACAGTGACACCCCATAATCCGAGGATCTTTTATTAACTGTTGATAACCCATCAACCCGAGGAAATATCGGTGAATGTCGCATAACCCGACACCACGTAAATAGCATCCCCTAATCGGGATCATAACCCACAAATGTGTTTCGGGTTCAATTATTCATTGGATCCAACCAAGACCCAATATACTATGATTGATACTCCATTATAGTCCATTTACATTACTAGAGGGAAGGTAAACATAGGCCGAAAACATGGCAAAGTAGTTTTAAAATTTGAGATTTTTTATGAGTGTACCGGTACGCGATGAAGCGTACCGGTACTGTATGCCTTCTGGGCAACAGTGTACCAGTACTCTCTGCCCAATTTTGCCTATTTCTCTTGTTTATGATTTTCAATCTCCTCCAAACCATTCCAAAATCATCCAATACATATTTAACATGATTTCTCACATAAAACGTGGTAAGTACAAGTTCTATTACATTTATTTTCATAAATTTACATGCCATAAACTAAGTTTTGGCAAATTATTTTACAGAATCTCCAAGTAAAGCCACATCTTGGCTTTTCTTCACCCTTGATGGCCCGAATGAGAGCTTTCCACCGACGTATGCCCCATACCTAAATTATTTTCCCATATAGGGTGAGCCACGCTTAATAAAGTATCGCCTACAAAGGCTACTTTTTACCTAGATGCATATGAAGTGTTCACATGCAACAGTCAACAATCCATAACATTCCAAGCAAGAATGTGCATTCAATGTTGGAATTTATCACGCCATGCCATGAAATGAGATGAGACTCACTAACGCAACTCAACCCGAGCCCTTCCCAGCTCCTCAACACATGCAAGTGCCAATGTGTATAAATATGTCATCTATATTACACATCAATTGACGTTTGCAAAGCTAGGGTCTTTGTAGGGGTGGATGTTTGTGGACTTACACCAAATGTCACCCAACCTACACGAAATTTACAGACTTCCATCGAAGGTTCTGCATACACCTGTACACTTTATGGATCGAACCAAGGGATTGCATACCCCAACTACCTAGCATTGCACCTGAGGAATCTTCTAGTCCCTTCTAGCTACCCTGACCTAATTTTCTTCCATGCAACCATGCGAATCAACGGGATCTTCGATCCACTTCTTCCGAGTCCACCCATTATCCACCAAGTGTGGTGTTTGATGTCCCAATGCACTCACACCCTCAACATGTCATGTCTCTGTGCATATGCAATGTAATGAACCATTGTAATTACAATCATGTCCAACATGCTATGAATGCCATATGGACCCCTTTTAAACACATACTTTAACATATGTCTTGGAAATTTATACCTAATGCGTATAATAACAACATTTTTCACATGATGCTAATATATTAACATCATATATCAACTCATTAATTTAATTATAGCATCCTCAAGCAAGTCATAACACATTTCATTCACACATAAACAACATAAACACATAGCATACCCACATAAACCAATTTTCAAGGGATTATACAAGTAATTACCACACATCAATTCCAAGCTAGAAATTTAGTCTAAACCATATCTATACCCATTTCCTTATTTCCATGACAATAGGCAAGTCATAAATCACTTTATACCTCTAACCATTCCATATGGACACCCTAAGTTAGAAATAAATTGAAGTAAGAATGAACCCTACCTTTTGATGCGTGAAGAACGACCATGGGAAGCTCCAAGAATTCGATTGCCGCTCAAATCTCCACTTTCCTCAAAATCCAGACTTTGAAACTTTGGTGAAATCCCTTCTTTTTGGTATGGACGCATAGCCCTCACCTAGGAGATCGACTTTAACTCTTGGTCCGAGTCGATAAGATCAACGAAGCTTTGAAAATCGTAGAGAGAAGGCTTGGTGTCTAATTTTCATTCTCCTTTCACTCTCTTCTTCCTCAAATGTGTGTGTGCTGAAAATGGAGATATTTTCATAAAAAAAATCTGATTTTAGTCAATATTTATAATTTGCAAGACTTAGCTCACGTTGGGCCAAGTGTCTCCCACTTGTTCGGGTTCGTTTTCACCTTGAAACGATTAATTTAATCCCAGTTTAAGTTCAAATTAATTTTATTTGCACTTTCATCCAATTATGAGAAAATTTTATAATTTTTATTTTTGGGGACCTTTGTGAGGTCATCCGCCACCCAATCGTCTCGTAAATCATGAAAAATTCAACTATATCAGAATTCAGTGAAATTAGTCTGGGTGACTAGATTTCGCGATACGAATTCAATGGCGAAGTCCATTGCGTCATACGAGCCTAAAAGAAACACGTATTTTAATCTCGCATTATAGTGGCAAATTGTAACGCCCCAAAATACACCTTGGAAGCATTACTAGCTAGTCACCATTCACATCATGAGAGCAGTAAATAAATTCATTAATAAGAAAGTTTTAATCATCAACCCTTGATATTTTAACAAAATTCGGACAGAGTCTCCTTTGTATAGGAAGCTCTACCCAACACACAATCTGTGCAATTAAACTGTATTGACCACACCGGGTTCATTTTTCCATCATAAAATAAATTTTCATTCACCATATGTAATTTGCATAATTTCATCCCAAAAGAATATGCCAAGCCATGTCCACAATATCAAAAGAATATACCAACTATGGCATCTACATCTCAAAAGAATTAAAATACACTTGCAGCAGAATAACAAAAATACTAGCCTTTACATGATCTCAAGGTAAATTCTCTAGTCTAGTACAAAAGAAATTATAGCTCTATATGTCCACCTCGGAATCTAGATTCCCCTCGGGTGGGACCTCCCAATGCCCCGGCTCTTCAACTCTGAGATCCTCCTCTAACACTAAATCTGAAAAAATATTTACCTATAGGGGATGAGCACGAAGCTTTGGAGCAAAACCTTCCCAAACTCAAACAAGGTTTAGAAAAACATTTAAAAGGTCGGTCTCATTTTTAACATAACATAGATACATAATTTGAAATAAAGCAGGGACATTTTAAAAAAAGACCTCTAGTTTATTTTAAAATATTACTTAAATGAATAAAAGAGTACCACATACCAAATGGTCATTAATGGTCATAAACCATTCTAAATAATTCTTTCGGTAGGTGGTATACTTAGTGGTAACCTCCACCCCCTTTTTGGTTACCTTTGATTCTCAAGCATCCTTACCAAAAACCTCTTGAGAATGGATGAGCATCCTTACATGAAACCTCTCACCAATCACTACAATGTTTCCCTAGCATCCTTACCAGGAACCTCTTGGGAAGGGGTGAGTATCCTTACAAGGAACCTCTCACTCATGTGCATCGTAAACAACTCAACTAAGCATACAATTCCAACATTTATCACAATTCACAAGCATCTATCCAAAATCCTCAAAATATATCATGCAACAATTCCATAACCAACTAAGAAAAATACAAGAGATCATCATAAACACCATTTTGTTGTTCAATATAAAACACTAAGGTTTTGAAATCAAGAATAAAGAAAAATTTAGAGAAGAGTTCATCTCTCTTGAACAACTAGGGTTTTTAGCCAAGAACAAGGATTTAATGGTTAACTAACCATTAATATTGTTTAAAGCATGGTAATATTCATAAGGATATCAAGAATGAATGATTCTATAGCATACATCTAAGGTTTAGAGTGTAAAAAGTACATATGTATAAACTCTAGCCTCAAAGTAAGACAAAGAGAAGAAATCCCATACCTTGGTGTTCTTAAAGAACTTGAGCTTTGATCCAAATCCAATGTGAAACTCCCCTTTGATCTTGTGTTTTTCCCTTTCTTTCCTCTTCTCTAAGGCTTCCCAGGGTTAGAAGTGTTGAAATGGGGCTAAGAGAGGCGGCCTTAAGTATTTATAGTGAAAGAGATGGTCCACATATCACAAATCTGAAACCCAGACTTTTAAGTCACGTTTGAACATTATTTGACGTTCGAACGTTAATAGTGCAAATTATTGATTAACTTTCGAACGTCACTTGGGACTTCGAACGTTGGTTACTCCTAGTACTTTTACATTTCCATCAGAGATCTGTAAGTCACGTTCGAATGCTAAATGGAGAGCAACCAACGTTCGAAGTCCCAAGTGATGTTACGTATACCGGTACCCATACGCATACCGGTACACCATCCTTGAAGTGCCCAAAATGGCTGTTTTGCATCCTCCACTTGCTTGGGGGGTCCCGCCTACACTTCTTTCACTTGCCCCTAAGGTTTACTGCACATCTACATGCCTCCTACACCATGCTTGAAGACTTTGAAGGCAAATACATCAATGAGGAAGGAACAGAAGGGGGCAGCCATGTGGGGTACAGGTTATGCTTTTCCTATCCTGTCAAGGGCCATTAACTCACCTTTCCCGTGCTTGGAGGCCAGGACACACCTTGGGGGGACCACCATGCATGAAAATGCAAGGCTCACACACCATTAAATTCATCATTTACAGGATTGTAAAGGGTGGCTACCTAAGCTAGGAGTAGTTTTAGAGAAGAAGATGATGACTAGTGCTTAAGTACTTGTATTTTCCCTTCTATTTCAATTGTTGTAAGCTTTAAATTTCTTATAATCCTTAATCCTTGCACTTTAATCTCATCTATTTCAAGTACTATGCAAGTTTAAATCTATATTTAAGATATCACCATTGTTTCTCTCAAGTTCTTCATTTCCTAGATTTAAAATGATTATTGCATATTTTTCTTCTAAGATTAAGTTTTCTTGCATTAAGTTATGTTTTATGCTTCATGTCTTCATTATATATCTTTACCTTATGCATTGCTTTCCTTTATTTATGAGTAGCTAGATTTTAGTTGGCGAATCCAAGGGAGATCTCTGCTTGAGGATTCCATTTCAACTCTTTTTCTTTCCTCCACTCGGTGTACGACGGTTGGATTTGACTAGGTTTAGAGTGGATGTGGTTGTGAGTCTTTGATATTCCGTAGGCCTAGTCACGATTTATGCTTGAATCCTCATCATCTCGTCCCTAGCTTCCAACGAATCAATCTTCCATCTATGCACCATTGGAGGAAGGCTTCGAGTTGAGTTGGGATTCTCAATGGAGTGAACCTTTTGGATTAGCCAACACTTGTTTTCTTGTGTTTTCATTTACAAACTTCAAACACCAAAACTCAAATAAAAGATTTTAAACTTTCACATTTTGAAAAAATCACCTTCACACACTTGAACTTTCCTTCCCTGAGGAGGCGACCTTGGAATAATTTCCAAGTAAAACACGACATGCAAAAGACTCGTTGCGCTTGGGGAGCACTTTTGTTCACATAGTTTTCATTTTGTGCATTTCATTTCCATCATATCCTTGACCTTTCTTTTAACATTATCCCAAGAGAGAGTGACACTCCCCTTCATCCATACACTACACATTTTAAGGGATAGTTGTTAGAGGTTAGGAACAATAAGGTCTTTCTCCAAGCATTTTTAGCATCATTGCCAAGGAAGGTTAAGCGACGAGTTCAAAAGGTGATTTTTGGTGGCATAGGTAAGTCTCGTGATTTTCATCACGGGCCAAGGTATGTCATCTATTTTGTAAATGTTTTGTAAATAGATTTTATTTTATGTAATGTCTAATAATTTTTATAAAAATATATCAAATGCCCCTTGTTTTGAAAATGTGTGTGAGATTTGTTATCAAATTCAATTTTGGCCTCCAAAAATTTTTACCCCGACCACTATGTTACATCATGTGACGCCCCAAAATTTGAGGGTCTTTTATCAATGTTGACAACTTGTCAACCCACAGAAATACTCGTTGATGTCGCTTAACCCGATACCACATTGATAATGTTCCCCAAAGTAGGAATTATTGCCACAATTGTGTTCCGTGGTTCTTTAATCATCTAATTCAACCGTGGTCCAATGTACCCCAATATAACTCAATTTAGGTCTATTTGTACCATTGGAATCAAAGAAATCAAAGTCCAAAAGCATAGCAAGAAAACTTTAAAACTTCAGAATTTTGGGAAACCGTACCAGTATGGTAAACTCTCTGGACAACAATGTACCGGTACACTCTGTCAATAATTGTCTGTTTCCCCTTTTTCATTTCCAATCCATTATAAAACTTGTCAATTTCATCCCAAACATGCAAAATGATGTTTTCTACATTATACAAGATTCATACAAGTTCTATTACAATTGTTCAAATACGATCTCAATATTTACATGCCAAAAACCATTTTCAATCTAAAGTTTTACAAACTTCAAGGTTAAGGGCCACATGTTGGTCTCTCTTCACCCTTGAGTCCCCGAGTGAGAGCCAACCCAGGGCATGTATCCTCCACATGAAATTTGTTCCCGTATAGGGTGAGTCACGTTTAGTAGAATAATTCCTACATAGGCTACTCCCCACCTAGATGCACGTGAAATGCACACATGCAATATTCAACAATTTCAATCAAGTATATATAATCAAATGATGAAATTAATTATGTTATGCCATGCAATGAGGTGAGACTCATTCATGCTTTCATTCTGAGCCCTTCCCGGCTCCTCAACACATGCAATTTTCATGTGTATGAACCCGTCATCCATGTTGCACATCGAATGATATTTAAAATCAAGGGTCTTTCTTGGGGGTGGATATTCATGGACTTACACCAACGACATCCAACCGATACGAAATTTATGGACTTCAACCAACGGCTGTGCATAGACTGACACACTTTATGGGCTTTTATACCAACAGTGTGTGTATCCAATTACCGAGACTCTCACTAGAGGGATCTTCTAGTCCCTACTTGCGGACTCTAACCCAACATTTCATGCTCTTTTGCGACTCCACGGGATTCTCAATCCTCTTCTCCCGAGTACATTTATCAAGTACCAAGGGTGGCATTTGATTGATCATGCAAGTTCACACTCACACTCATGACTTATGCCCATGAATGTGTTGCCAATAGCATGCTCAACATGTAATGAATGTCAATTGAGCAATATCACATGTCCATGGTAAATTATATTAAGAACATATATATACCAAACTTTGTCACAATGTCAATATATCAAAACATGTGTATATCAACAATTCCTCTAATCCAATATCCAAGCATGCTATACATAAACCATACAAAACATACTTAACCATGCTATTTCATCAAAATAACAACATTCAAATATCCAAGACATTGAATCAAACACCTTTATGGCACCCAACATGTTAAAACATATCATGTCACCAAATATCACCCAATTACAAGAATGAACACAAGTAGCTTTCTTGTACTAATTTCAAACAAGAATTGGATAGAATTCATTTATTTTCTACCTAATTTCCTCTTTCCAGAGTCATAGACAAGTCTAGGGCTAAGTTCAATATTAAACACTTAGTCTACCAACATCTAAGGAAATAATAAACAAAGATAGGAAGAGCCCTGCCTTAATAGAAGTGTAGAAGACTTCTATAACACAAAAATAACCCAAAACCTTGAAATTTCCCAAGATCACCTCTTTGGATCTTCGGTGTAATTCCTTGTTCTTGGTATGTAGACTTAGCTCTGGTCGAGGAGAGCGACTTTAATTCTTGATCCAAGTGATTTCGAGCAAAAAAGCTTCAAGAATCGACGGAAGAGAGGTAGAAATCTTGATTTTTTCTCTTCTCTCCCTTTTCTTCTCTTCCAACATGTGAGATCAGCTGATTTAGGGGAGATATTTGTGCTAAAAATCTGATTTTTTTAGCCCTATTTATAATTTTAAATACTTGGCTTAGATCGTGCCAAGTGTCCTCACTTGTTCGGGTCCGATTTTCTCCCGAAACGATTTATTTGATCCCGATTTAAGTTTAAATTAATTTTATTTGAACATTTATTCAATTATAAAGAAATTTCAAATTTTTTATTTTTTGGGGATCTTTGTGAGGTCATCTGCCACCCAATCACTTAGAACGACGTGCAAAATTTGACAAGGTGACTAGATTTTGCGATACGAATCCAAAGGCAAACTCTATTTCCTCATATGAGGTATAGAACATGAGTATTTTGAATACACATTATAATAAAAAATTACCATTTTACCCTTTTTCAGAAAAAATTTAAATTTACCCGGGTTTTACACACCGAGTTATGGTTGGGAGAATGAACCATATAATTTTTCATCCAATCTCACACCAATAACTAAATTTTGCAACTATCCAACATATGGGGACTCAACCAAAGAAGAATTGGAAAGTATTTTGTGCGATTTTATGCAATGGAATTTAATGC
>CM042196.1:17966570-17990476 GCA_023539305.1 Ilex asprella
AGACTACTCTACCGGTAGGCTGTACCGGTAGATCGAACTCTCTGGACTAAAGTGTACCGGTAGACTGTACCGGTACAAAACTCTACCGGTAGGGTTTTGCCAGTTTCGCCTTTTTTCTCCATTTTTCATTTCCAATCCTTCCTAAACCCTTCCAAAACCAACCCAAACTTTCACAACATACTTTGGTACCCCAAACATAGTTGCTAGAAGTTCGTTTACAATTCATGTCACCCATTCACTAGCTACACTAGCGTTAACTTTGATTTACTCTAACATTCTAAATCTCTACTTTTTCAACTTATCAAATTACAACACACATCATTACACTTATCTACACTTTTACCACAAGTAGTTTCTATATATTTATATACATATGTAAAAGAAAATGTGGGGTGTTACAGCTTCAGTTGGAGGAACACACAACCTACTCCCATGAACCAACCACAAGGTTTACACCCACCACCCCATGAACCCCATGCATATCAACCATACCAGCCGCCACAAAAGAGGAGCCTTGAGGACACACTAAATCAGTTATGCAAAGCCAAATATACTACAACAATAGTTCCACTTAGGCTTTCACTGAATTTAAAACCCAGACCACTCAATGTTACGAGGATCTTAAAAGCCACATCCAAAATTTGACCCAATTCATGGCTACACATGAGAAGGTTAAGTTCTTTGCCAAACCAAAACAACCACAAGACCAATTCTATTTGGGGAACCCTTCAATCTTGGAAAACCCACAAGCCCAAGCCAAGTTGTCACTACACTGAGAAGTGGCAAGCTGATGGACAAGACTATCAGAGACATGCTCATTCCAAAGCAAAAACATGAGTCAATCCCAATCAAATCATCACGTGAACCAGAACTTGTAATTGAAAAAGAACCTGAGCCTATGATTGAACAAGAGCCAGAACCTTCGTGTTCCATTCCTACTCCTTTTTCCTCATAGACTCAAAACCATATAGAAGTTGAATAATTAACTAGCAATTTATGAGCGTTTTAAGCAAGTAAAGATCAACATACCATTGATAGATGCAATCAAATAAGTTTCGTCTTATGCCTAACTTCTAAAAGACTTGTGCAAAGTCAAGAGAAGTTAGAATGTCCAAAAAAGAGTCTTCCTGAAAAGACAAGCCAGTGCCCTGCTTTAACACAAAACCCCTTCAAAATACAAGGATCCGGGGTGTTCGACTGTGTCATTGGAAACTTCATAATAGAACAAGCGCTGTTAGACCTTAGAGTCAATGCTAATTTGCTACCCTACTCTGTCTACCAACAGTTGGGTCTGGGTGAACTCAAACCCACTTGTGTCACACTCTAGTTGGCCGATAGATATGTCAAAACCTCTAGGGACATTGTTGAAGATGTAGACAACTTTGTATTCCCTATTGACTTCATTGTTCTAGATACCCAACCAGCAATACATTCGGAGAACCAAATTCCCGTCATTCTTAATTGACCCATCCTAGCAACTTCTAATGCACTAATCAATTGTAGGAAAGGAGTCATGAAATTAACTTTTGAGAATATGAATCTCAAGCTGAACATTTTCAATATTGCTAAGCACCCGGGAGAGGACAAAGAAGAAGATGAAATAAACTCCATTGAATCTTTAATACAGCAACATCTAAATGACACATTCTGTGAGAACGCTACTAAATCCTCTCTGCTAGAGTCTATTTCATCTAAAACAACAGATGATAAACCAAACTCAAAGACATGCCCCACTCATACTGTTGGGACATAGGCCCCCAAATTCGAAGAGATTTGACCAAGTGCCACAAAGCCATTCTCATCAAGTGTCAGGCCACCAAAGCCTGAATTGAAACTTCTTTCATTTGACCACAAATATGCATTCTTAGGAAAGGACGAGTCATACCTAGTGGTAATTTCATCTAAGCTCACAAACTTGCAACAGTGCAAACTAATCAATGTTTACAAACTCCATAAAAGTACCATTGCATGGACCATCGCTGACTTGGACGGTATAAGATCATTAATCTACAATCATGCAATATACCTTGAAGAGGATTCAAAATCCTATCATCAAATGCAACGACGAATGAATCCTCACATGAAGGAAGTTGTGAGAATGTAGGTGCTTAAGCTCTTAGATGTAGGGATAATTTTTTGCATCTCTAACAGCAAATAGATTAGTCCAACCCAAGTTGTGCCCTAGAAGTCTGAGGTCATAATATTCAAGAATGATGTCAATAAACTGGTATTAACTCGAGTCATAGAAGGACGACGAATGTGCATAGACTACCGAAAGCTCAATCAAGTGACTAGGAAATACCATTTCCCTCTTCTATTTCTTAATCAGGTTCTCAAGAGAATTACAGGCCATGAATTCTACTATTTTTTGGATGGGTATTTCGGGTAAAGTCAAATTGAAATAGCACTAAATGATCAAGAGAAAATCACATTCACATGCCCCTTTCGTTCATTTGCATTCAAAAGGATGTCCTTTGGACTTTATAATGCTCCTGCAGCATTTCAAAGATACATGCTAAGCTTGTTCAGTGACATGGTTGAAAAAAAATTGGAATTATTCATGGATGACTTCTCTGTCTATGGTGAATCATTTGATTTGTGATTGGCTGACCTAGAAAAAGTGTTGATAAGGTGTAAAGAAGCCAATCTAGTGCTCAATTGGAAAAATTTTACTTTATGGCAACACAAGGCATTGTCTTAGGTCACATTGTGTCGTCTAAGGGTATGAAAGTTGATAAGGAAAAAATAGATCTGACTGGAAATTTGCCTACCCACAAGACTATAAAGGATGTCCAATTATTCATAGGACATACAGGCATTTATAGGAGATTAATAAAAGATTTCAGTACAATAACTAAACTCATGTGTCATCTTCTAAGTCGGGACATAATTTTTGTGTGGAGTGAAGCATGCTAAAAATCTTTTGAAAATCTTAAGGGTATGTTAATTGTTGCTCTAATAATGTAACCCCCTGACTAGACTCTACCCTTTGAGCTAATGTGTGATGCAAGTGATTATGTTGTAGGTGCTATGTTGGAACAAAGAAAGTATAAGAAACCACATGTGATTTACTATGCAAGAAAAACTTTGAATGAGGCTCAAATGAATTATTCAACGACTAAAAAAGAATTGCTTGCTGTAGTTTTTGTTTTGAAATTTTTTTTCCTATCTTATTGGTTCTTCTGTTACTGTATTCACTGACCATGTAGCCCTAAAATTCTTGCTCATAAAGATGGATGTCAAGCCAAGAATCTTAAGATGGATACTCTTACTCCAAGAGTTCAATCTGGTCATTAAGGGCAAGAAGGGTGTCGAGAATGTGGTGGCAGATCATCTGTTTAGATTGACGTAAGAATTTCATGAAGATGGATTGCCAATCAATAACATTTCACAATTGATGAGACACCATGGTACACTGATATTGCTAACTTCCTTACTACTGGTACGCTCCCTCCGTCCTTTACCATGATCGACAAAAAAAATTTTGGAGGGAGGTTTGTAATTTCTTTTGGGAAGATCCATATATGTTTAAGTACTATAAGAATCAAATCATAAGACGTTGCATCCCATAGCATAAAAACAGAAAGGTAATATCATTTTATCATTCTGAAGAGTCTGGTGGCCATTTCTCATCAAAGAAAACCGCTGCAAAAATCTTGCGGTGTGAATTTTATTGGCCCACACATTTTAAAGAAGTCCATATCTTTTGTCTAACATCTAATAAATGCCAAAAGTGGGGAAGCATTTCAAGAAGAAACATGATGCCCTTGAACCAAATTTTGATAATTGAAATTTTTTACTGTTAGGGTATCGATTTTATAGGACCATTTCCCCCTTCCTTTGACTATCTATACATATTAGTGGCCATAGACTATGTGTCAAAATGGGTTGAAGCAATTCCATGCCGAAATAATGATCGGCGAAAGTGATCAAGTTTTTAAAAGAAAATATTTTGTCCCTGTTTGGAATTCCAAAATCAGTCATAAGTGACGGGGTGCTCATTTTTGCAAATGTCCTTTTTGAAATTTGATGAAAAAGTACCTAATTTTTCATAAAATTGTAACCCCTTATTAACCACAGACTAGTAGATAGACAAAATTATCTAATCGAGAGATCAAACTGATTTTAGAAAAATAATAAACCCCGACCACAAAGATTGGTCATTAAGACTAACTGATGCACTCTAAGCTTATCGCACTACTTTCAAAACAATAGAGCATACTAGGCCATTAAAGAAAGGAACTTTGACCTAGACAAAGTCGGACTACCAAGGAAGCATCAGATAAACAAATTGGAGGAATTGAGAAATTAAGCATATGAGAATGCTAAGATTGCTAAAACCATGATGAAAATTTTTCATAACAAGGACATTGTGTGCAAGTCTTTTGAACCTTCTTAAAAAGTCATGTTGTTTAATTCAAGACTCCACCATTTTTCTAGTAAGTTGAAGTCAAGATGGATTGGGCCTTACATTGTCAAAAAGGTGTTCGGACATGGAGCAGTACAAGTGGAACTCATCGAACGGTAATATCTTTAATGTTAATGGTCAGCGGTTGAAACCATTTTTGGAGGAGTTTGTTAAAAATGTGAAAACTATTCTGTAGATAGATCTAGAATATTCCTCCGCAATTCGCGTCTGTCGACACTCAAACATATCGAGTCACCAAAAATATGAACCAACCCGACCCAAGAGGACTCCTTTATAAGGCCCTCTTTTTTTCTTTTTTTTTTCATTCACTATTGTTGGCCCCCTCTCATTTTCTTTCTTTTCCTACCTCTTCTTCTTCTTTGTTTCTCTGTTTTCTGTAAAATCAACCCAACTCCGAACAGCCCCATGTCCATATACCCCGAAGACCTAGTTCTATTTCCCATGATTACCATTTGCTTACTCTATTTGTACAAGGGTGTCTTACTTCTATTCGCATTCACGCTAAAGGGTTTTCATCCTAGTGAAAACCCAGATCTCCCTAAAAATGATTAAATTGTTGTGTATTTTTTTGTAAGTTTCGACAGATGAACAGATCTAGTCCTTTCAACCTCATCTAAAAAATATGTACACTGGTAAATTCAAAATATTGGGTACAATGTTCAATTTCGGTTGGAGGTGAGAACTATATAGTTCATATATTGTGCCAGTAATTTTTTTTGTTTTTGTGGTTGTGGTTGTTGTTTCTGATCGTATTGTGTACATTGCCTCGTATTGTGTATAAATTGATGATTATGTGTGTGAGTCAATTTAAATTATCTTTGTGACTGAAAAATGTTAAAGAACCAGATAGTGAATCTTAAAGCTTAGAAAGCATGGACGTTAAAATTTTTTGGTTTAGTCTGGGAGTTCCATGCACTTTTCCATCTGATTTGCCAATTGTGATAATGAGAAAAGTAAGACTGGTAAGCAAAGTCAAAATCAGAGAATAGCAAGCAAAATCCCTCAGTGGCAGAAGCACTTTTGCTAAATGCCATCGTGCCAAAGACTTGGTACCTATAAACAGTATGTCAGAGTCTTTCAGGAGAAAAGATATAATCAGTGTTCTGAACCAATTTTTAGTGGCACACTCGATTGATTAGATTGTATAGTGAATGGGTTGAGTAAGAATTACCGTAAGACTCCATGTTATTCTAGTACTTTGCTTAACTGGTTTGTAAGAGAGGAAATTGGGAGAGTCACTAGTTGTTTGAACTACATAGATATAGAGGGAGACTCGGATTAGATTATTTTCTTTAGGAAAGCCAAGGGTTCGAATTTTTATAAAAAGTGTAAAAATCTTTTCGAAAAACTCTTTTGATGAAATAAAAACATGGGCCGAGTATAGAATGTCCTAGAATATCAACTTGAAGCATGGGTAGGGACTTATCCTGAGACGCCATGAATTTTTTGGTTAAGACTTGTGTGTATAGCCTTCTCATATTGTGTATATAGACTTGACATTCGAATGTCACCTACTTGCAGCACTCAGCCTCTGATGAAGTCTCTGATGGAAACAAAAAGTACTAGGAGCTCAGCCCGTTCGAGCGAAAGTACCACATTCTAACGTCAATAGAACGTTCGAACGTCTTGATCTTACAATACTTTATTCTCTGACATAACTCAAAAAGTACTGGTAGCTCACTACGTTCAAACGACACCCATATTCAAACGATTTGTTTAAAATTCTATTACATACGTTTAAACGTCAGTGATGTTTGAACGTGAACTCTTAGGCTATAAAAGCTTGGTTCGTCTTCCCCATTTCAAAAACCCCAAAACCCTTCAAAAACCTCCAAACCCTAAGGCAATTTTTCATTACCCAACCTTCAAAACACCCCTCATTCCCCATTTCTACCTAAAAATGACTCTCCCAAGACCATTCCCACATCAAAAATCCTAATTTTCACAAATAAAACAAAACTGTCAAGCCCTAAAAACCTCAAACCCGAAAATCATTCCTCAAAGGGTCAAGCTCCCTGCTAGGTGCAACCTAGTTAATCAATAACCCAATTTTGTAGAGGAGGTGGTCGAGGAGAGTCAAGGGAGGCCACTCATTGTTGGTAGATTTGACAAAGACTCGCTTCCCCATGGCTCTCAAAGCGGACAAGTATGAAAAATTCTACTGAGTACATGCTATAGTTTGTGAGCATGATGTGGTGTTAGAGGACTTTGTTGAGTTGCGTATTTTGAAGAATATGGAAAGAAGAGGGTGGGTGTTGTACTTGTGAAATGGAGGAGAGGCCATAGTTGACTTAGTGCTGGAGTTTTACTCTAGCGCCGAAATAGTCAATGGGGCACTTAAAAGCTGTGTGAGGAGGGCTCACATCAAAGTAGATGAGGACTACATTAGGGAGTTGAGGCAAGAAGTGCCTCAGGTACAAAACCCGGCCTAACCCCTAAGGAGGAATATGACTATGAATGTGGTTGGAGTTGAGTTGACAGGGGTGTCTCACTTTTCTTGGACTAGAAAGAGATTTTTAGACAAGGACAACTAACAGATAAATACAAAATGTTAAATCTGATTGCGATGTCAAAATTCGCCCCAATTTGATGAAAAAATGAAATCCTCCCTGAAAATGTCGTCTTTTCCCTGGTTTTGACAGAAATGATGAAAGGTTGCAATGTGAAGTAGAATTTGCTCCTGTTTGGCACCCTAGTGACTGAGATGTGCAAAGACCATGGGATCAGGGTGAGACTAGAGATGACCGTACATAATCTAATGTGCCCACTGAACAAGGCTTCCTTCTAGAGGAGTCAAGGCCCCAATAGAGGCTCGGCAGCCAAACAAGAGATGCCCCCTACTCGAGGAATGGATGAGGTGCAAGATGTACTTGATGAGGAGGAGGAGAGAGAGTTGGATACAGAGAGAGAGCAGGCATAGACTCAGGAGGAGCCAGGACCCAGCACCCAGGGCTCACTTAGAGAGATTATGCTGGGCATTGAGGCCAAGCAAGTTGAGATTCTCTTATAGCATGAGGAGATTCCTGGCTACCTGAGGGGTGGAGCTGGTAGAGCTCAAGGAGAGTGAGGAGGAGATATTTCTGTACTTGATTGTGGTTTTGAGTGCTTGTTTCTTCTATGGTGGATTATTATGGATATTAAAAGTTTTTTTTTTAGGTTTTGTCACTTCTTTGGTGGATGAATTGAATATTTGGTGTTTATGTTACAACGATCATATTTTGTGAAATGAATGATTTAGTTTATCACTTTTATCTTTGTAAATGCATTTGTAGATTTATCATAATATAGCTATTTGTTAACAAATATTGAACCAATGGGGATTTTGAGACTGTTTGTTAAAGTGGCTAATCACGTGATCGGTTCGACACATAACTTAGCAGTCTAGACTTAAAACCACTTATCCTTGAAAATGCTATTTCTCTATGCTTAAAATATCAAATGTATATCGGTATTTGTTATTCTTAAGGTACAAGATGATTGGACTCGAAAATGGAATCAATATATAACCAACATTGTAACGCCCCAAATCCACCTTGGACGGCATTATTATATAACATCATTCACATCATAAGAGCAACTAATAAGATCCGTAAGTAAAAAAAATTTCATTCATCCTTCAAAATATCTACAACATCACCCAAAAGAATATGTCAAACTATGGCCATTACATCTCAAAATCAAGTATAAATCTTGCAGCAGAATAAACAAAATATTGTTCATACATTGTCTCAAAATGCATTCCCTAGTCTAGGACACAAAGAGAAAGACTCCAGACATCCCCCTCGGGATCCATGCTTCCATCCAATTGCGTTTCCCAAAGCTACCTGCTCGTCAACTCCAAGTTCTTCATCTAAACTCGAACAGGTTTTGAAAACATATTAAACAAGTCGGTCTCATTTCACAAATATCATATATAACTTCTGAAAGAAAACAATAACAGTTCAACCGATCGTCAGTTTAAGCAATAACAATAAAGTAAATGAAGAAGTAAAATCAATTCCCAACAATAAGTCATTTCCAACCATAGACCATTTCCAAAAAGTTCTAGTAGTAAACCATTTTCACAACAATAAACAATAACCGACATTTTGTACCATTATCCATAATGTACAATTGTCCACATTATGCATCTGTATATGTACTTGTATCTCAGGTATGAAGTAAGACATCGCATAAATACACACATTGAGAAAATCCTGGCACACACACAAACCCCCATCCTCAAAAGGATATCAACTTTAGGAAGGGCGCATTCTGACGCATCGACAATGACGAATCCAACCCAGGATTAGTATACTAATCCTTTGTCTTGGTACCCGTGAATGAATAGTGGTTTTATCCTCACAAGGCACCAACCCCACTACGAGTGGTAAGACCCAATTCAAACCCGCAGGGAGTAAAAAATGCATCTATCTACTCTATGATATCCTATCAACAGTTACTCAAATTCATCCAAACATCCATAGAAAAGGATACCATACCAACCATTTTCTCAAATCACAAGTAAATCCAAAAATTCCCAATTTCATAGGTATTTTTCCAATATAAAAACTCAAAAAAAATAAGCAAGATATCATCAAAAGATATAGTTTTATTGTTCCAAACAAAACACTAGAGTTTGTAATTCAAGAACAAATGAATATCAAGTTTTGATATCAAGAACAAATGAATACTAAGTTTTGAAATCAAGAAGAAAAGGATATGAAGTTTTGAAATCAAGAACAAATGAATATCCAGAAGAAAAACCCGTACTTCTTGAAAAAATAGAGTTTGGATGTCAAGAACAAAGGTTTTATGGCAATCAAATTATACTTCCCTCAAAACATGGTAAGATTTGCAAGAACAATCAAGAAACAAGGACTCCATAACATGTATATATGATTAAGAGTCCAAACATGTATATATATATACGTCCTAGCATCAATGAACAAGAGTGGAAGAAAGCCCCTAACTTCTTCTTCCTTAGTGTTTTAGAAAAAAATTGAAGTTTTGATCGTCTTGAAGGTGTAAATCCTCCCTTGATCTTGTGTTTTTAAACTTTTTTCTTGTTTCTCAATGCTTTCTAGGGTTGTAAATGTTCTATGGAGTCTAAATGAGGCGGCCTTATGTATTTCTAGGGGAAGAAAATATCTCAGCCGACATGAATTTGATGTTCTGATTCGTTGTTCATGTTCGAACGTTATTTGGAGTTACGTTCAAATGTCATTTTTCATTCGAACGTCATTTGCTCCCAGCACTTTTGTTTTTCCATCAAACAAGAGTACTGGAATGAACAGTCGTTCGAACGTATTTTCACGTCTGAACGTCATCTTAGTTTTTTCTGTAAATTCCAATGAAGTTTTAGCCTATTTAGAGGTTGATTTAGAAAATTTTCTTGAAGTCTAGTAACTACTGTAAAAATTTCAGCTCAAACAGACATCAGGGTAAAAGTTTATGTCCTAAATACTAAGACACTGTTAAATTTTTTCCTACTCAAATTCTATCAACAATGTGTTTTAACTCGGGAACATATTAATATCAATCTCACAAACATGTTTCTACATAAACTATGTCCCTAACATGTTTCATTCACCAAGGTACCACATAACACATAGCATGCCCATGTAACATCAAATGCCAAGAAATTACATAAGTACTCTCTACACCTCAAATTCAAGATAGAAATGGATTCAAGCCATTTCTATGCCTATCTCCCCATTACCATAACCATAGACAAGTTATAGGGTATATATACACATAAACATCCCCTATGTACACCATATGTTAGAAATGAACCGGAGTAGGAGAGAACCCTACCTCTTGAAGC
The DNA here is from genome assembly GCA_023539305.1 of Ilex asprella. NCBI lineage: Eukaryota > Viridiplantae > Streptophyta > Magnoliopsida > Aquifoliales > Aquifoliaceae > Ilex > Ilex asprella. The sequence goes on from CM042196.1 coordinate 17,976,806, forward strand.
TTAAATCGAAGAGTAGAGCTTCCGAGAACACCAACACCACCTTTAAAACTTGATTTCTCCACTCTCCTCCTTTGGATCTTTAGTGAAATCCTTTGTTCTTGATGTGGTTGCGTAGCCCTCATCGACGTGATCGAATTTAACTATTGGCTCGACAAAATCCGACTAACGGAACTTCGTGAATCAAAGGAAGAAATTTGGATTTTCTAAAATTTCTCCCTCTTTCAATCCAAGGTTGAAGACCAGCCAAAATCAGAGATATTTCTGATGAAATATCTAATATTTAGCCCTATTTATAATTTTAAAGACTTGGCTCGAGTAGTGTCACACGCCCCTCACTTATGCGGGTCCATTTTAGCCCCGAAATGGTTTATTTCATCCTGATTTAAGTTCAAATTGATTTTTTTTAACTTTAATTCAACTATAAGAAAATTTTATATTTTTCATTTTTGGGACCTTTGTGAGGTCATTCGTCACACAGTCGTCCTGTAAACTTGAAATTTTGGACTATCTCAAAATTCGATTATATTTGTCTGGTGACTAGATTTCGCGATACGAATCCAACGGCGAAGTCTGTTGTGTCATAGAGAACACGTATTATAATTCCGCATTATAGTGGCAAATTTCTATTTTGCCCTATTTACAGAAAAAGTTCAAATTTACCAGGGTTTTACATTTTTTCCCCCTTAAAAGAATTTCGTCTCGGAAATTCACACACTCATGCACATGCAATCACATGCATATGCGATAGTCATTTAACACCAAATAACTATAAGAATGCACTTCCATCTTCGAATAAGTATAGTGGCCTCGTGCTCTCATGTCGCCTCCTCCACTCCTCGTTGCTGCCACAACACCTTCACTAGCCTCTTAGTCTTGCCTCGCAAAATCTGATCCCCACTATCCGTGATACACACCACCCCCTCCTCTAAGGCACCATCCGCATCAAAAATTAACTCACCCCAATCCATCACATGAGTCACGTTAGGGGTTTATTTTCGAAGCATAGAAACATGGAATACCGCGTGAACACCCGATAGATTTGGTGGTACGGCCAACCGGTAAACAACTATACTCACACTCTCGAGTATATCGAAGGGCTCGATATACCTCGACGACAGCTTCTCCACTCGCCAGACTTGACCACTCCTCATTTAGACATCACCTTCAAGAATACAAACCGGAGAATGACAAGGCCATGTAAATTTGAATACAAATGGCGACCTACCTCAAACTCTAGAGGTCGCCGTTGTCTGTCGGTGTAGCTCTTCTGCCAGCTCTTAGATGTGAGAAGACTCTTCCGTTTCAATTCCACCTTCTTGTGGGTGTCTTTAATCAATTTTGAACCCCTAGAGGATCTCTTGCCTACCTCCGTCCAACAAACCGGAGAATGACAAGGCCTCCTATATAGTGCCTTATAGGGTGCCATCTAGATGCTAGCCTGATAACTGTTATTGTAAGCGAACTCCACCAAAGGTAAGTGTTCTTCCCAATTACCCTTGAGATCTAGGACGCATGCCCGTAGTATGTTTTCTAAATTCTGGATGGTCTTCTCCGACTGACTTTCAGTATGAGGATGAAAAACAATGCTCATCATCAATTGTGTTCCTATGGCTTGCTGAAAACTCTCCCAAAAATGAGCCGTAAAACTGGAATCCTGATCTGATACTATAGATACAGGCACCCCATGCAACTGGACAATCTCCAGTGTATACAACCTACAGAATTCCTCCAATGTAAAATTCATTCGCACTGCTAAAAAGTGTACTAACTTAGTAAGCCTATCCACTATCACCCACACTGCATCATGTCCCCGTGATGTTCGTGCCAAGTGGGTCACAAAATCCATCATGAGATGCTCCCACTTCCACTCAGCTACCTCCAAAGGTTAGAGTAACCTCGCTGGTCTCTAGTGTTCAGCCTTCACTTGCTGACACGTGAGACATTTTCCTCTTCATTCCGCTCCAGTAATACTGGCGACGAAGATCGGGATACATCTTCGTGCCTCCTGATGAACCGTAAAATGAGAGTAGTGGAACTCCCTAAGGATCTCCTCTCTAAAATCCACAGACCAGGGAACCACTGCTCTTCCCATATACCAAAGACTACCATCACAGTGAATAACCCATCCCTCATCACTTGTACTCTACCGTACACGGTCCTTAATGGACATAATCTCGGTATCCTTTCCCTTGGACTCGATCACTCTGCTCAGTAGGGAAGGTGTAGCCACCAAACTTTTCAAAGTACCCTGTACCTGTCCCATATAGCGTAACCTGAACTGTCTCACAGTCTCGAGCATCTGCCACTCTCGGGAAACCACACTAGTCAATACTCTCCGTGACTTCCAGTTAAGTGCATCAGCCACCACATTTGCCTTACAGAGATGGTAATGCAAAATGAAGCCATAGTCTTCTAGATATTTCATCCAACTGTGTTGCCTCATGTTTAGGTCCCGCTGTGTAAAGATGTACTTCAAACTTTTGTGGTCCGAAAACACCTCAAATTGTTCACCATATAGATAGTGGGGCCAAGCCTTCAAGGCAAAGACAATGGCCGCCAACTCTATGTCATGCGTGGGATAATTCTGCTTGTGGCTCTTTAACTGTCGAGAACCATAAGCCACTACTCCCCCAGAATGCATCAAAACACAACTGAGTTCGTCCTTTGAGGCATCACAATATATTGTGTACCTTTGTACCATTTCTAGGACTCTCATAATAGGAGTTGAAGTAAGCCTCCTCTTCAACTCTTAGAATGCATTCTCGCACGAGTCATTCTACTCAAACTTGAACTCTTTTCGGATCAACTTGGTCATAGGTGTAGCTAGTCAAAAGAAGTCCTCAATGAACCTTCTACAATGCCCTGGCAATCCCAAGAAACTACCTATCTCGAAGACTGACCTCGGCCTCTCCCAATTCATAATTGTCTCAACCTTCTTTGGGTGCATAGACACAGCCAAGGCCGACACCACATGTCCCAAAAATTTCACCTCAATAAGCCAAAATTTACACTTACTAAATTTGATGGACAACTGATGGTCTCACAAGGTTTGGAGAAAAATCCTCAAGTGACCCTCATGCCCCTCCTCAAACTTGGAGTAGATCAAGATGTCGTCAATAAAGACTACAACGAACTGATCTAGGTAGGGTTGGAACACCCTATGCAGGAGATCCATGAATGCTATCAAAGCATTCGTCAACGCAAATGGCATGATGTTAAACTCGAAATGTCCATATCGTGTCCTAAATGTCGTCTTAGGAATATTATCCGCTCTAACCCTCAACTGATGGTAACCGATGCAGAGATCTATCTCAGAGTAGACCTGCGCCCTCTCAGTTGATCAAATAGATCATGAATCTTCAGCAAAGGGTACCTATTCTTGATAGTAACCCTATTCAACTACCGGTTGTCTATGCATAGTCGAAGGGTTTTGTCCTTCTTCTTGGAAAACAACATCGGAGTGCCCCAAGTTGAGGTGCTCGGTCTTATAAAGCCACTGTCCAATAATTCTTGCAATTGAACATTGAGCTCTTGTAACTCAACCAGTGTCATCTTATGTGGAGTCATAGAAATGGATGATGTACCAGGGTGCAACTCAATAGTGAAGTCTACTTCCCTATATGGAAGTAATCCCGATAGTTCTTTAGGAAAGACATCCTCATATTCACAAATCCAAGGTCGACCCAGCTTTTATCTCGCCTCGGCCTTTAGGGTGAGGCTTGCTAGTCAACCCATCTACAACTCGTGCCATCGAGAGTCATACACTACTTGAGGTAAAGTGTCATGCTTTTTTCCCTGGAACTTGAAACATACACCATCCAGTGTGTATGTGGTGACCCTCTTACAATGACAATCAATGACAACCTGTTGTGCCTTCAACCAGTCCATCTCAAGGATGACATCAAAATCTAACATGTCCATGACCCTAAGCTCCATAGTGAATGGAATCCATGAGATTTCTTACTCACAACCCTGACATATTTGATCAATCCTCACCCTAGCTCCTAGGGGAGAACTCACATGCAATGGCTCTTCCAAGGTTTTAACCTCTAAGTCCAAATCTTTCACACATGATGCAGCAATAAAAGATTGAGATACAGCATAATCAAATAGTACTCTTGCCCATAAGCATGAGAGTTGAAATGTACCCTGAATAATCAACTGATCTGTTGGCTCAGTTAAGGCATAATGTCGTATACTAGCCCTAGGTCCCTGAAGTCCTGGCTTGTGAGCCTTGCCCTCGACCTTGCCCTCGACCTTGACCTCGACCCATGTTTTGACCCATCTGGCCTAAATGCAAAGTCCCCACTTGAAAAGTGGTAGGGGCTTGTGCAGCACCTTGCAATTTGTACTACATTCCCTGGCCCATGGCGGGTAGGGCGGAACATAGTGCGTATGTGCATGTCCCACCAAAGATTAGGATTGAGATTCTCCATAATTCTGAGTTCCCTGCCATTAAAGACAATCCCGCTTCATATACCCTGATTGGTAGCAATAGAAGCAAGTCATTTGGCCTGTCAGGTCGAAAGGCCTCTAATTTCTCTCACCTTGGGATGATTGACCTTGACCTTAGCCTTGATAGTCGCGGCCTAGTGGAGTCGAAGTCCTTTATTTCTTCCCCAAACTAGAAGAAGAGGATTGGCCCTCCTTCTTCTTATCTTTAATACCCGCTTCCCATATATTCCATACATCATCCACTTCTCTCCCAATGGCCATAGTTGTCTCGACCTTTAAGTCAAAGTTTTGAAGAAGAAGACCCACAATTTATTCTCAGATGGACAACTTCAAACAATCCTCACCTTGGCCATGTCTGTAGCCACAAAATCGTCAGCGAAACGGGCTAATTCCGTGAACTTAGCCACGTATTCCAATTCCGTCATAGTCTATTGGCTCAGATTCAGGTACTCCCGAGCCTTAGCTTGTCAGATAGACGCCAGAAAATTTTTGCCCATAAAGAGCTCTCAAAACTATCCCCAAGTCATTCCCTCCAAATTTCTCGAGACCTTTTACCCAATCCCACCACAATTGGGATTCTCCCTCCAGTTAAAAAGTAGCTAGCATTATCTTAGTGGCATCGGAGGTGATCTCCATAGTCCCTAAGACCTTTTCATCCTGCGAAAACCAATGGTCTGTCACCATTGAATTTGCCCCTCCCATGAAGGTTGGAGACTGTTGTGCTTTGAACTTCTAGAGGTTGCTTGAGCCTTCGTGACCCACATTTGCACAAGTTTGTGCAATAGTAGTAGTTGTAAACTGGCCTATGCAATAGTAGTTGCCGCCTCACCAATAGCCTCTGTAAAGGCTTGGTGATCAAAGGTCGGGGATGGTTGGTGGTTGCACTCACCACCTCGGCGTCCCCTTCCTGTATATGCTATGAGACCTGAGAATACATGTAGACATTTTAAAATTATGAAATTGAATGTTAAATAATGTAGTGACAGTCAAACTTTAGGCCGTGAATTCAAAAGGGAGGTATCAGGAATACGAGGGATAATGTGTTGATCTCGGTAAAAATATTTATTGTAAGCATATTCATATATGATATGCATGCACATGGTTGGTAATCATTATTTAATTAGAAATACTTATATGAGACTTGAACACGTATGATTTTATAGGGAGCTTATGAATAATGTATGAGAATTAGTGGGATTGAATGACCATAGGAGAATTGTTTTGTTTAATTGTAAAAAAAAAAAATTTAATAAGTATGTTTACATGTGATATGATTTTACTATTTTATGCACGTTAATGCATGTGGAATTAAATAGATGGCAAACATGTGAAATCAACTTACTGTTATTTTAAAAATAAATGTGTTAGTCTATACAAGAAGTGGATTAAAGTTAACAATGTAAATTAATTGATTATTATCAATTTGGGTATATATATGGGTGGATATGTGTGTGTGCGCGCGTCTATATAAAAATAGGTGTCTAGTGACGTCGTCATCATGGACTTCCCATTAAAAATATATGTATACATATAGATATAAATGCAGATAGAGAGACATAGCGGACTCTCCACTATGAAGATTTTGTGGATATTATCTATCTATATATATACACTTAAGTATCAAGACAAAGGCAAGGAAATATATATCAAAACATAATGACTTTTCACATTATGGCTTCTCTACTTGAAGACATCTTGTGGATGGGATTAAATGGGGGGAGTAAATGACGGTTAAAAAGGGAGAGATGGGACCCCACTCATGCATGTGGGTAAAGGATTACACTTGGGGAAAACAAAGAGAGAGAGAGAGAGAGAGAGAGAGAGAGCTCTCTTTAAGTTCGGCTAAGGAAGGCAAACATAAACAAAAAAAAACTCTCCACTTGAGAATCTCGGCCAAGACTAGAAGGGGAAAATGGTTAAGCTTGGTGGTGGGCTTAATGCTGGAAGATTAGTGGTGGTGCTTGGTGGTGAAGGAAGTGGATACAAGGGGTAAGTTTAGTTATGTAATCTATTTTCTCTACTCTTGAATGTATAGATACTATTCTAATGTATGTATTTGGGTATTGCATGTGGGTTAAATGTTATGCTTATGGTGATTGTGTTGTACCATGGGTGTTGCATGAAAAATTAACATAATGCTTGCGTGGTTATGTGAGAATAATTAGTGTTGTTGCATAAAAAATAAAAAGAATGGGATTGTTATGTGTGGGTCAAAGTTTGGTCAAGGGAGATAGTAGTGTGGTGGCTAGCTTAGAAATCTTATGAATTGTTCTAGAAATTTCATAACTTCATGGATATGAATTAATTGCAAGAAAACATGCAATTTTAAGGTTTTATAAAAAATGGAGAAAATTCATGTATACTTTTGTTGTATTTGCAATTATATGGGAAAGGTTTATCTTGGTGTAATTAGTTCAAATAAATATCATTTTAACGGATTCGAGAAGACTAGCTCAATTGATTTGAGTAGATAACTTTACTCAATGTGAATAAATTATTTAATTTAACTCAAATCAATTATTGAACTCAATGCGAATGGTTTGCTTAATTCGACTCAAATTGATAATTGAATTGGATTTGAATAAACTATTTCAAACTTGAGCATTATTACATATTAATGCCGAATGGTATTTCAAATATTGGGTGTGTCAGGCCTGAAGGTGAACACCTCAAGGAACGCCGCACTCAAAGCTCAGGTGGAAGGGTCGTCTTCGAGTTAGAATTTCATGCAATGTAGGTGCACTACCCTACATCTTTTATTTGATAAATATTTAAGTTTGGGTTATAAGTTTGAGAGATAGTTTCCGTTGCGAATTAACAACTAAGTGATGTGATAATATTGTGTAATTGAAATTGACTAAACGATGAAGTAATTCTTTGTGGCTTGGGCTGATTGTGTAATGGAATATGTGCATACGACAAGAGTTGATTTGTTTGGGTGGTGAACTTACTTGTGAACGTGATTCATCCTTATTACAAGATATATATTATGACAATTTATTATTGGATACAAGTAGTCTTCGTGACAGGAACAAAGTGTTCTATTTTGAGTTGTCTACGTGACAAGAAGTAAGTGTTCCATTTTGAGTGGTCTTCGTGACAGCAACTAAGTGTTCGATTTTGAGTGGTCTTCGTGACAACAACTAAGTGTTTGATTTTGAGTTGTCTACGTGACAAGATCTAAGTGTTTGATTTTGAGTTGTCTTTGTGACAAGAACTAAATGTTTTTGCATTTTATATGTGGTAAGAGGAAATAAAGTGATTGTGAGTCATCTAAATGATGTGAATTAAATGTTTGGTATGGGTCATCTACGTGATGGAAATTAACAATGTGCTTCGAGTTGTCAACGTGACGAAAGATTAGTTATGTATTACGATTCATCTAAGTGTTGAGAATGTTTTTTTGTTTGGCTTGAATTCCTTGTGTGGTCGAAATGTGTGCGTGAGGGGTATTCGTTGTGTGGCTTAATTTAATTATGTGAAACTAATGATTTGTGTCGTGCATTTTGACTATGTGGTATATACAAGTTATGTCTATGTGATGTACATGAATAACGTCCATGTGGTGAAGTGTAATTTGAATGTTGATTACTGCTACATTGTTAAGGTTGTTCCTAAATTAATAAATTGTTTCTTTTTCTCTTCTTGTGCTCATGATTAATGATCAAATCATTGCTCTCACGAATGAACTTAATGAATTTTCCTCATAAAGATGTGAGGAGTCTACTGCCCAGTCTAGAAGGTCGATTGGGATGTCGTCGTAGGGAGGGGTGGTTTTGTCTATTTGTCCTTTATAATTAAATTGTATTTATTTATGTCAAAGTTTTGAGATCAATATCATGGTCTAACAATAAGTAGGGTGCATGGTGAGCCATTCCACTAATAGGTTATGGTGAATTTTTATGTGGTTGTATTTAATTATAGAAAAGTGGTAGAGATTTATGGTTGTTGTCGAGTTCTTTTTATCGTTTGTGATAGATAGTGTACCTTGGGTTGGGGTGTTACACCATCTACACACATGTCAAATAGCAATAGAGCCTCACATAGTATCCTAATATAAGGATGAACATTTAAACATTGAGAATTTTCTCTCCTTGTCTCATTGGTAGTGCTTGTGCCACCTACTAGTAGACCTCTAGACATTGAACTATATCGTTCATCCCTTTCTCAAAACCCCAATGTTAGGTTTTCTAACCCTAGTATTCCTCGTTTCATATACATAGCACCATGCATATAATTCACATATCATGTAGCACATAGCATGTAACAAGTAAAGCACATAACATAAAATGCACAATAAATGCAATGGTCTAGACTCATACCCATCAAGCCCTAGGTAATTCGTATACCTATGCTATTATACCAAGCTGTGACGCCCCTAAATCTGAGGGTCCTTTATTAACCGTTGATAACCCTTCTCGCACGTCGCAACTTTATGTCAATCGTAGCCCCTCAACCGGGATTATAACCCACACGTGTAACCCATGTTATTTTAATCATTCTATCCTATCGAGGTCTAATTTGCCTCAATATATCTCGTTCAGTATCCATTTGTGTCATTGGGACAAAAGGAATAAATGTCCAAAAGCATCGCAAAAGAATTTTAAAATTTCTTTTTTTTTTTGAAAAGTTACCGGTACGCGTACCAATACGCATATCCTACTGGACAACGCCGTACCAGTACGGTTTTTCCAAATTTGCTTGTTTAGCCTGTTTTTCATTTTCAATCCATTCTAAATCCTTATAAAACCAACCCAAACTTATACATCATGTATTTGTAAATTGAACATGATTAATACAAGTTCTATTACAATCATTTTCATACAATTACGAGCCCAAAATCATTTTCACAAAATATTTTACAAAATCCAAAGTTAAAGGCCATAATCCGGCCTCTCTTTACACTTATGGCTCCAAATGAGGATCGTTCATCGGTGTGTGTCTCGCACCTAAAATTGTTTCCTATATAGGGCAAACTACGCTCAACAGAGTATCTTCTACCGAGGCTACTCCCCACCAAGATGCATATGGAATGTACACATTCAAGAATCAACCACATTTATCCATTTCAAACATGAATATGTAATTCAATGTTGAAACTCTACCATGTCATGCCATGATATAAGATGAGACTCACTCATGCAGCTCAACCTGAGCCCTCACCGGCTCCCACATCACAATGTGATGCAAGTGTGCAAACCCTTCATCATAGATGAATTACCTCTAATGCTTGTTTGAAATAAAATCATTTGTTTATAAAAATCAAACATTGTTGGATGTTGCACATCCAATAGTATGTTTATAAAACAAAATCTTTAACCAAAATCTTGTGTCTTCGTTGGGCAACATATTTTGGAATTGCACCGCCGGCTCCGTATGCCTAATTCACTTTTTTGGACTTGCACCGACGGAAATGAATAAACCAATAACTGGGTCTTCCATCCGAGAGATCTTCTAGCCCTTCTTGCTATATCCGACACAAGTTTTTCCTTTCATGCAATTGTGTGACTTTGTTGAACCTTGGTCAAACAGTACTGAACCCACTTACCACCCACCAAGGATGGTGCGTGATTTAAAAACATGCAATCACCCAAACTCAAACCTATGCAACCATGGGTCTCAAAGGCGATCTTTGATCCAACTTTCTCGAGACCACATATCAATCCCCAAGTATGGTGTTGATCAACCATGCAAACACACCTCATGCTCAATATAATGAATGCGGAATGAGCAATTCAACCGGATAACATCATATATCAAGGCAAGTTGTATCATATACGTATAATCACCAAAATTTATGACACCGTCAATATATCACTAAGCATATATTAACATCAATCTCACAAACATGTTATTACATAAGCTATGTCTCTAACATGTTTCATTCCCCAAGGTACCACATAACACATTGCATGCCCATGTAACATCAAATGCCAAGTAATTACACAAGTACTCTCTACACCTCAAATTCAGGATAGAAATTGATTCAAGTCATTTCTATACCTATCTCCCCATTAACATAACTATAGACAAGTTATAGGGTATATGTACACATAACCATCTCCTATGTACAACCTAAGTTAGAAATGAACAGGAGTAGGAGGGAACCCTACCTCTTGAAGCTTAAATCGAAGAGTAAAGCTCAAATAACACCAACACCACCTCTTAAACTTGATATCTTCAAATCTCCTCCTTTGGATCTTTGGTGAAATCCTTCGTTCTTGGTGTGGTTGCATAGCTCTCATTGACATGATCGACTTTAACTCTTGGCTAGACGGAATTTGACTAACGAAACTTTGTGAATCGAAGGAAGAAGTTTGAATTTTCTATATTTTCTCCCTCTTTCTCTCCAACATTGAAGACCAGCCAAAATCAGAGATATTTCTGTTGAAATATCTAATATTTATCCCTATTTATAATTTTAAATACTTGGCCCAGTCGCGCCGTACACCCTTCGCTTATCCGGGTTCATTTTCTCCCCGAAATGATTTATTTTATCCCGGTTTAAGTTCAAATTGATTTTATTTGAACTTTAATTCAATTATACAAAAAAAATTATATTTTCCGTTTTTGGTATCTTTGTAAGGTGCGTCACACAGTTGTCTCGTAAAATGTAAAAATCTGACTATCTCAAAAATCAACAAAATTAGCCTGGGTGACTAGATTTCGGGATACAAATCCGACAGCAAAGTTTATTGTGTCATAAGATCTATATAGAACACATATTTTAATTCCACATTATAGTGAAAAATTACCATTTTAGCCTTTTTTAAAAAAAGTTCAATTTTTTCTGAGTTTTACAAAAAGAAATCAAGCACTGCTCTTGAATATCCATAATACGCACCAGTCCCTGCTGAAAAGGTCTCATCTGCATTAACAACCAGCTCATCCCAATCCATCACATGTGTAGGATCTGAAGTGTACTTTCAGAGCATGGAGACATGTAACTACGCGTGAACACCAGATGGATTTGGGGGGTAACACCAACCGGTAAGAAAGTGTACAAACCCTCTCGAGTACCTCGAAGGGCCCGAAATACCTCGGCGAAAACTTTCTCCACTTTCTGAATCTAACCACTCTCCTCTTATGCATGACCTTCAAGAAGACGTCATCTCCAACCTCAAAATCAAAAGGTCTTCATCACCTGTCTACGTTTCTCTTCTGTCGCCTATATGCATTAAAAAGACACTTCTCTATCAAATCCAGCTTTTCTAAGGTGCCCCTAATCAAGTTCAGACAGATGGAAGATCCCTCTCTAACCTCCGTCCAATAGACCGGAGAATGACACGGCCTCCCATAAATCGTCTCAAAGGGTGCCATCTATATCCTAGCCTTGTAATTGTTACTATAGGTGAAATCCACTAAGGATAGGTGTTCTTCTTAGCTACCCTTGAGGTCAAGGACGTATGCTCGAAGCTTGTCCTCCCAAATCTAGACTGTTATCTCAGACTAATCGTCTTTCTAGGGATTAAAATTTGTACTTGTCTTCAACTGTGTCCTTATAGCTCTCTGAAAATTCTCCTAAAATTGAGTTGTGAACATAGGGTCCCAATCTGATACTATAGATATCGGTACCTCGTGCAGCAGAACTGTCTCCCATATATACAAACTGCAGAATTCCTCTAGTGTGAAGGTCATTCGCACCCCTAACAAGTGTGCCAACTTCGTAAGCCACTGTCACCCATACCGCATCATACCCATGTGATGTTCGTGGTAAGTGGGTCACAAAATCCATATTGATGTGTTCCCACTTCCACTTAGCCACCTCCAATGGCTAGAGCAACCTTGGTGGTCTTTGGTGCTTAGTCTTGACTTGTTAACATGTTTGACATATAATAACAAAGTCTTTAATATTTCTCTTCATCCCACTCCTATAATATTGGTGGCAAAGATCATCGTACATCTTCATGCCATCAGGATGCATAGAAAAATAGGAGCAATGAAAGTCCCTAAGGATCTCCTCTCGTAGATCTTTAAACAACAAAACAATAATCTTTCCCCTAAATTGAAGACTACCATCAGCCTGAATGGCCCAACCCTCGTCACCTATACTCGACTATATCTTGTCCTGATGGAAAATATCTTCGTATCCTACCCTTGGGACTCATTCACTCTACTCAATAAAGAAGGCATAGCCACTAGACTGCCAAAAGTGCTCTGAGCCCAACCCCTATAGTGTAGACTGAATTGTCCCACAGTGTAGACCATCTGCCACTCCTAGGAATTTATAATAGCCAAGATCCCCTATGACTTCCGATTGAGTGCATTAGCCACCACATCTGACTTACCATGATGGTAATTCAAAGTGAAGTTATAGTCTTTCAGGTACTTCATCCACCTAAATTGCCTCATGTTGAGGTCCCTTTGTGTGAAAATGTATTTCAGACTCTTGTGATCTAAGAACATATCAACTTCTCTCTATACAAATAGTGGTGTCATACCTTCAAGAAAAAGACAACGGTCGCCAACTCCATGTCGTACGTGGGGTAGTTCTGCTCGTAGCTTTTTAACTGTCATGAACCATAAGCTACAAGCCTCCCAGACTACATCAATGCACATCCTAGTCCGTCCTTTGAGGCATCACAATAAACTGTGTACCTCTTCCTCTTCGAGACTATCAAAAGAAGAGCTCAAGTAAGTCTCTTTTTCAACTTGTAGAATGCCCTTTTACATGTGTCTTCCCATTGGAATTTGACCTCTTTCCTAGTCAATCTAGTAGTTGGTGCAGCTAGCTGTGAGAAGTCCTTAATGAACCTCAGATAATATCCTGCTAATTCCAAAAAAATGTGTACCTCAAACACTAACTTCAACCTCTCATAATTCATAACTGCCTCAACCTTCTTCGGGTCTATAGACACCCCCAAAGTTGACACCATGGGTCCTTAAAACTTCAACTTCATAAACCAAAATTCAAGGTCTATTGTACTTGGTGTATAACTGGTCATCTATCAAGGTCTAGAGAACTATCCTCAAGACCCACATGCTCCTCCTTAGACTTGACGTAGGTCAGGATGTTATCAAGAAACACCATGATGAACTGATATAAATAGAGTTGGAACACCCTATGCATGAGATCTGTGAATGCCATAAGGGCATTCGTGAAATCTAAAGGCATAACAACAAACTCAAAATGTACGTATCGCGTCCTAAATATTGTCTTAGGGATACCGACCTCCCTAATCCTCAACTGATGGTATCCTACACGCAAATCTATTT
>CM042196.1:18009910-18046027 GCA_023539305.1 Ilex asprella
AACAGTTCCCTGTGGATTCGACTCTAGACTCAAACCGGATTATTACTACAGGTTGACCGCCAGCAACTGGGTGTACACACTTCGGATCGAGCATCAAGTTTTTGGCGCCGTTACCAGAGAACTATCAAAGGTATTTTAAGGTAAAAGGTAAAAAGACCTTTCTTTCAGTATATATTCTTTGGTTTATTGTGAATAATTTTTTTTTTATTTTATGTCTGAGAATGCTCCTTACTATCAAAATTTGTCTGCAAAATCTTCTAGGTCTGTAAATCAGTCTGAACCAAATTCACCGAGATTAGTAGCGGACTCCTGTGAGAGTATTATGGCAAATAATGATAGAAAAAGAGAAGTTTCTATGAGGGAAGAGGAATTACCTAATATTCAAACCTTGAGGGATTACTTAAATCCCAGAAGAAATAGTGTCCCCTCATATTTTGTATTCCCTCCAGATGTTCCCCCCTTTACTGTAAAGTCTGGTATTGTACAGTTGCTACCTATTTTCCATGGATTGGATACAGAAAATCCCTACCTGCATATGAAAGATTTGGAGGAAGTGTGTGGAACATTTCAAGACAATTCGAAACTAGCCAATGTGAAACTTTTTCCTTTCTCTCTAAAGGATAAAGCTAAACAATGGCTAAATTCTTTAAAATCTCTTTCCATGCCTAACTGGCCGACCTTCCTAAACGAATTTTTCAGAAATTTTTTTTCCTTACATCGGACTAATACACTCAAAAGAAAAATCATAAATTTTTTGGTAAAAGAAGTGAAAATATTTTACGAAAGTTGGGAGAGATTCAAAGATCTGCTCCAAGCCTGCCCACATCATGCTTTTGAAAATTGGACTCTGGTAGGATTTTTCTATGACTCCTTGCCCACTAGACTGCGTCAGTTTGTCAAAAAGATGGCCCAATGAGAGTTTATGGGTACAAGTCTGGAGAAGGCATTCAATTTTTTTGACACCGTATCTGATAGTTCTCAGATGTAGGACTCAGCCTCTCCTATCACTACTGAAGCCAGACCATCTACTTCCCAAGGGAGAAATTACGTCTTGAGATATGATGATGACCTGAGAGTAAAAATGTTCACTTTATCTTGAAAGATTGAAGTTTTAGAGATGAAAAAAGTTCATCAAGTTGATGTTAGCCCTTCCACAAAACAAGTATGTGGGATCTGTGCACTGACATGACACCCTACTGGGGAATGTCCTACCATCCGAGCATTCAAAGAAATTTTGTTGGAACAAACAAATGCAACATACAACTTCAACAAGCCCTACTCCAACTCATACTCTAAAACATACAATCTAGGTTGGCAGAATCATCTGAACTTCAGTTGGAGGAACACATAACCAACACTCATGAACCAACCACAAAGTTCACAACCACCACCTCAAGGACTCCCTGCATATCAACCATACCAACCACCACACAAAAAGAGCCTTGAGGATACATTGAACCAGTTCATGCAAACCCAAATGAACTTCAATGCCCATTCCACCCAGTTTTTCACTGATTTTAAAACACAGACCATCCGGTCTTTTGAGGACATTAAAAAACACATTCAAAAGTTGACCCAATCCATGAGCACACATGAGAAGGGCAAGTTTCCTGCCCAACCAAAACCTCCACAAGACCAATTTCATGTGAAAAATTCATCGATCATGGAACACCCACAAGACCAAGCACAAGTTGTCACTACACTAAGAAGTGGCAAAGTGATTGATAAAACCATCATAAACATGTTGATTCCAAGGTCAATGCCTGAGTCAATCCCAGTCACTTCATCATTTGAGCCTGAACCAGTTGAGCCTAAACTTGGAATTGAAAAAGAACTTGAGCCTGTGATTGAACAAGAGTTGGAACCGTCAAAAGAAAAAGACCCTTCATGCTTAATTCCGTCTTCTTTCCCTCATAGACTCAAAAAAGTAGAAAAAGTGAGCAATCAGTCTAAAATTTACTAGCTTTTCAAGCAAGTAAAGATCAACATCCCACTTTTGGTTGCAATCAAACAAGTTCCATCCTATGTCAAGTTTCTAAAAGACTTGTGCACAGTCAAGAAAAGCTAAAATGTCCAAAAAAAAAAAGCCTTCTTGACAGAATAAGCCAGTGCCTTACTTCAACATAACACCCTCCAAAATACAAGGACCCTGGACGTCCAACAGTGTCCTGTGTCATTGAAAATTTTAAAATAGAACAAGCACTGTTAGATCTTTGAGCCAGTGTTAATTTGCTTCTTTTCTCGGTCTACCTACAGTTCAGTTTGGATGAACTCAAACCCACTTGTGTCACACTCCAGTTGGCAGACAGATCTATAAAAATTCCAAGGGGCATTGTTGAAGATGTACTTGTCCAAGTGGACAATTTTGCCTTCCCTGTTGACTTCATTGTTCTAGATACTCAACCAGTAATGTACTTAGAAAACCAAATTCCCATTATTCTTGGTCAACCCTTCCTAGCAATTTCTAATGCACTAATCAATTGTAGGAATGGAGTCATGAAATTAACTTTTGGGAACATAACCTTTGAGTTGAATATTTTCAATATTGTCAAACATCCCGTAGAGGACCAAGAAGTGAGAGAAATAAATTTCATTGAGTCATTGGTTC
This sequence comes from Ilex asprella, assembly GCA_023539305.1. Classification (NCBI taxonomy): domain Eukaryota; kingdom Viridiplantae; phylum Streptophyta; class Magnoliopsida; order Aquifoliales; family Aquifoliaceae; genus Ilex; species Ilex asprella. The sequence continues at coordinate 18,012,519 of CM042196.1, forward strand.
ACAAACATGTGAATACCACCTTCTCCAACCCATCTGTTGAACCATATTTGTTGGAATCAATCTCATCTGAATCAACAAATGATGACCCAAATTCATAAAGTTTCCTTACTCATACTGTTGAGGCATGGACACCTAAATTCGAGGAACTTTCACCAAGTGGTACAAAGCCACTCTCCTCAAGTGAAAAGCCACCAAATCCTGAATTGAAACCTCTCCCATCTGACCTCAAATATGCATTCTTATGAGAGAAAGAGTCATACTCAGTGGTAATCTCATTGAAGCTTACAGACTTGCAAGAGTCTAAACTAATTGAAGTTCTTAAAATCTATAAAGGTACCATTGGGTGGACCATCGCTAATTGAAAGGTATAAACCTGTTAATCTGCAATTATGCAATATACCTTGAAAAGGACTCAAAACCCTCTCGACAAATGCAACGACAAATGAATCCTCACACAAAGAAAGTCGTGAGAACTGAGATGCTCAAACTGTTAGATGTAGAGATAATCTTTCCCATCTCTGATTTCAAGTGGGTTAGTCCAACCCAAGTTGTGCCCAAGAAGTCTGAGGTCACAGTGGTAAAAAATGATGTCAATGAACTAGTGCCAACACGAGTCGTCGCATGATGGCGGATGTGCATAGACTACCAAAAACTCAATTTGGTGACTGAAAAAGACCATTTTTCTTTCTCCTTTCTTGATCAGGTTCTAGAGAGAATTGCAGGTCATGAATTCTATTATTTTCTAGATGGATATTTCGGGTATAATCAAATTGAGATATCATTAAACGATCAGGAGAAAACTACATTCACATGCCCCTTTGACACCTTTGCATTCAAAATGATGTCATTTGGACTTTGTAATGCTCCTGTAACATTCCAAAGATGAATGTTAAGCTTGTTTAGTGACATGGTTAAATATTTTTTAGAAGTGTTCATGAATGATTTCTCTGTTTATGGTGACTCATTTGACTTGTGTCTAGCCAATCTAAAAAAGGTGTTGATAAGAAGTAAAGAAACCAATCGGTGCTCAATTGGAAAAATTATCTTTTCATGATAACATAAGGCATTGTCTTAGGTCACATTGTGTCATCTGAAGGCAAAAAAGTTAACAAAGAAAAAACTGATCTAATTGGAAATATGCCAGCCCTTAAGACTGTAAAGGATGTTCGAACATTCCTAGGATATGCAGGTTTTTACAGGAGATTCATAAAAGATTTCAGTACTATAGCCAAATCCTTGTGTCATCTCTTGAGTCAGGACATAATTTTTGTCGAGTGAAGCATGTCAAAAGTCTTTTGATAAGAAAGGATAAGAAACCACTTGTAATTTACTATGCAAGTAAGACTTTGAATGATGCTCAAATGAATTATTCAACAACTGAAAAAGAATTGCTTGTTGTAGTTTTTGCTTTAAAAAATTTTTGTTCCTATCTTGTTAGTTCTTCTGTTACAGTATTCACTGACCATGCAACCCTAAAATTTTTTCTCATAAAGAAAGATGTCAAACCAAGGCTCTTGAGATGGATACTCTTGCTCCAAGAGTTTGATCTGATCAACAATGACAAAAAGGGTGTTGAGAATGTGGTGGCAGACCAACTGTCCAAATTAACTTATGAATGTTACAAGGATACTGTCAATCAATGAGAGATTCCTTGATGAACAACTGTTCATAATTAATGAGACCCCATGGTACGCTAATATTGTTAATTTCCTACCTACTGGAACTCTCCTTCCATCATTCACTCCCATGGATAAAAAAAAATTCTGAGAGAGGTGCATAACTTCTATTGGGAAGATCCATATGTATTTAAGTACTATACGGATTAGATCATAAGACGTTGCATCTCCACTCTTGAAAGTGGACAGGTAATAAAATTTTGTCATTCTGAAGCATGCGGTGGCCATTTTTCATTAAGGAAAACGATACTAAAATCATGCAGTGTGGATTTTACTGGCCTACAATTTTCAAAGACGTTCATGCCTTTTGTTTAACTTGTGATAGATGTCAAAGGTTGAAAAACATTTCAAAAAGAAACACGATGCCCTTAAACACATTCTAGTGATTGAATTTTTTTACTGTTGGGGCATCGATTTTATGGGGTCATTCCCCCTTCCTTTGGCTATCTATACATTTTAGTTGTAGTAGACAATGTGTCCAATGGGTTGAGAGAATTTCATGTCGAAATAATGATCATCAAACAGTGATCAAGTTTTTTAAAGAAAATATTTTGTCTCGGTTTAGAATTCCAAAATCAATCATAAGTGATTGTGGTGCTCATTTTTGCAACCGTCCTTTCTGGAATTACATGAAAAAGTATTTGATTTTTCACAAAATTGTAACCCTTTATTGCCCACAGACTAGTGGACAAGCTGCATTGGCTAATTGAGGATCAAATTAATTTAAAAAAAAAACGGTAAACCCAGACTGCAAAGATTGGTCTTCAAGACTAACTGATGCACTTTGAGCATATCGTACTGCTTTTAAAACCATTTTGGGTATGTCTCCTTATCAATTAGTCTATGGCAAGCCATGTCCCCTACCTGTGGAATTGGAACATAGGGCATACTGGGCAATTCAAACAATAAAATTTGACCTAGACAAGGCTGGACTCTCAAGAAAACTTCAGATAAATGAATCGGAGGAATTGAGAAATGAATCATATGAGAATGCTAAGATTGCTAAAGCTAGGATGAAATTTTTTTATGACAAAAACATTATGCGAAAGTCTTCTGAACCAGCTCAAAAAGTCCTATTGTTTAATTCAAGACTCTGCTTCTTCCCTGGTATGTTGAAGTCAAGATGGATTGGGCGCTATATTGTCAAAAAGGTGTTTGAACATGGTGCGGTAGAAGTGAAAAATCCATTGAACAGTAATATTTTTACTGTTAATGGTCAGTGGTTGAAACCATTTTTTAAAAACTTTGGGAAAAAAGTGGAGACCATTCTTTTAATAGAAGCATAATACTCCTCCAAGATTTATGTATGCCGACACTTGAACGGATTGGGTCAAACAATATCTGAGCCTACCAGACCCGAGGAGACGACTTTATGAGGCCCCCGCTCCTTTTTCCTCTATTTTCCCTTTTTCCCATCCGTCTCTGTTGGCCCCCGTCTCCTTTTTCTTCGCTTTCCTTTTTGGCTTTGTCTTATTTTCATTTTCTTTTTCTTTTTCTTTTTCTTCTTCTTCTTCTTCCTCTTCCTTTCTGTTTTCTATAACACGACCCAAACCCCAACAAACCCCGTGACCACATACTCCACTAACACCATCTTATGTTACATGCTTTGCATTTTCATGTTATATTTGCTTATGGGCCTCTTGCTCTTGTTCGCACTCACACATAAGGATTTTTAACCCACTTGTAACCCATATTTGCGCAAAGATGATTGGTCCATGTATTTTTGTTTGTAGGTTTTGAAGGATGAACATATCCCTTCCTTTCAACCTTATCTCCAAGATCCTTACACCGGTAAATTCAAAACATTAGGGACAATGTTCAGTTTAGATTGGGGGTGAGAACTATAGTTCACATTCTGTGTAATTTGTGGTAATTTGTACCCGTAAATTTTAAAAATTTTGTTATTGCTTCTATTGTTGTTGTTGTTCTGATTATATTGTGTACCTTGTCTTGTATTTTGTATAAATTGATGATCAGGTATGTGAGATAGTTTACATTATCTTTGTGACTGGCAGATGTAAAAGAACCAGATAGTGAGTCTTAAATAATAGGAAGCATGGATGTCAACCTTTCTTAGTTTAGTATGACAGTTCTATGAACTTTCCCATCTGATGTGCACACTGTGATCACGAGAAAACCAAGACTGGTAAGGAAAGTCAAGATCCAGCAAAAAAAAGTGAAACTCCTCTATGGCAGAAGTATTTTTGCTAAACGTCATCGTGCCAAAAGACTTGGTGTCTGTAAACAGTGTGGTAGAGTCTTTTACGAAAAAAGGTATAATCAATGTTTTGAACAAATTTTTGGTCGCGCACCCCATCGTTTAGATTGGATAGTGAATGGGCTGAGTAAGGATTACTTGAGACGCCATGCTATTCTGGTACCATGCTAAACCGGTTTGTGTAAGAGAAGATTGGGAGAGTCACTGGTTGTCTGAGATATATAGATACAGGGAATGATTCCGATTAGTCTGCCTTCAAAGTAAGAAAAATTGTGTTGTGGGGATAAAAGCCAAGGATTCAAATTTTTTGTAAAAAGTGTAAAAATATTTTTTTTTTGTACAAACCCTGTTGACTGAAATGAAAACATGGGCCAAGCAAGGAACGCCCGAAAATACCAACCAAAAACGTGGGTAGGGATTTGTCCTAAGACGCCATAAAATTTGGTTCAAATCTTTTATTTTAGTAAATAAACTTCTTTGATTGTGTATAGTATAGTATAGAAATTTTTTAGTTATGGATCAACATTTGAATGCCAACTGACATTCAAACTTTATGTGCCTCTCTAATGGAACCAAAAAGTACTGAGACCTCAGCTTGTTCGAACACCAATAGACCGTTCGAACGAGACCTAATGTTCAAATGCCAATAGCTCATTCGAACGAAGAGAACTTATAATATTTTGGTCTCTAAGAGAACACAAAAGTACTGGGAGCTCCTAACGTTCGAACGTAACACCACCTTCGAACGATAATTTTAAAATTCTTCTACTAACGTTCGAATGACATCCACGTTTGACCGTCGAGACTTAGACTATAAAAGCCTAGATCGACTTTTTCAATTCAAAAACCCCAAATCCCTCTCAAATTTTCAAAACCCTAGAACCCCTTTTCAATCCACAGACCTCGATTCACCCTCATTCACAAAAAACACCCAAAATCGACCCTCCCTAACTCATCTCCACCCCAAAAGCTTCAATCCCACAAAAAGAACTCCAAGTTTCAGCACTCTCTCAAGCTACCCAACTTTCGGACGCCATGCCAAGGGTAAAACTTCCTGCTAACCGCAATCAATCAGTGAGACAGGAGCAAAACTTTGTTGAGGAAGTGATAGTGGAAAGAGAAGGGAAGAAAAAGACCAAAAGATATGATCAAAAAAGGTTTCCTAGTGCCTTGAAGGTAAAGAGGTATGAAAATTTTTATCATAAGTATACTATAGTCTGTGAAAGAGGCATAGTAATCACTTATTTTGCCGAAATTGGATTGTTAGAGGAAATGGAAAGGAGGAACTGAGTGTGGTATTTAAGGAATGGTGGGATGTTGCACTTGTTCAAAAACCTTGTTGTTCCAAACCTATAACAACCATCCCTTAAAATGTGTAGTGTATGGACGAAGGGAGTGTCACTCTCCCTTGGGATAGTGTCAAAAGAAAGGGCAAGGAAATGGAGTATAAATGAAATATACAAAATGTGTGGAATGAATTATGTGTGCAAAATTGCTCCCCAAGAGTAGATAGAATCTTACAATGTCAGTGTTTTACTTGGAAGAGTATTCCAAGGTCATCTCCTCATGGAAGAAAGGGAGTGATGTGTGAAGGTGATTTTGTTACAAAAAAGAAAAAAATGTAAAATCTTTTAGTTCGTTCTGATGGGTTTTGTTCTTAATGAAAATGCAAGAAAACAAATGTTAGCTAATCCAAAAGGTTCACTCCAATCAACTTGAAACCTTCCTCTAAAGGTTTATAGATGAACGATTAATTCGTGGGAAGCTAGGGATGAGATGGTGAGGAACCAAGCATAAATCGTGACTAGACCTATGGAATATCAAAGACTCACAACCACATCCACTCTCAACTAAGTCAAACCAAACCACCGTACACCAAGAGAGGAAGGAAAATGAGTTGAAATGGAAAACTCAAGAGGAGGTCTCTCTTGGATGGACCAACTTAAAATCTAGCTACTCATGAAAGCAAGAAAGAAAAACATAATGTAAAGAGAAATAAGGAAGACATGAAGCTTAGAACATAACTTAAAGCAAGAAAACTTGAACTATGAAGAAAAATATTTAATACCCATTTTAAAGCTTGAAATGAAGAAAATGTAACATAACAATTGTGAAATGTAAAATGTAGAACTAAACTTGAAATGAACTTGAAATATATGAGATTAAAGTGCAAGGATTAAGGATTACAAGAAATTTAAAGCTTAAAACAATTGAAATGGAAGGGAAAATGCAAGAACTTAAGCATTATTCATCATCTTCTTCATTAAAACTACTCCTAGCTTAGGTAGCTACTTACTTTGCAATGCTCAGGAATGCTAAATATATCTCTTCATTTTCGTCCATGGAGGTCCCTAGGGTCTGTGTGAAAGGGCACCCATCAATAAGGGTCTGATTTGAAGGCTTGGTAGGCTAGGACAAGCCTGGTCTGCACACACCAAGCTTCACACCTTCTCTCTCCTCTTCATTGAATGTCAAGCCTCCAAAGTCTTAAACAAGGGTGTAAGAGGCATGGTTGTAGGTAGAATATTTCAGGGTAGGCGTGGAAGAAGTGTAGGTGGGACCCCCAAGCTAGTGGAGAAGATGTGCAGGCTTCTGGGCTGTTCTGGACAGCGTACCGATACATTAAGGCTACGCGTACCGGTACACTTTTTTTTGCTACGGACCACCTTTCGTAGAATCGGCATAACTTTTGATCCAATTGTTGGATGGAGCTGAAATTTTGTCACAATATAGAAGACATTCAGTTATACAACTATCATGTTTTTAACTGTTTCAGATTCAAAGCGGATCATGGTCAAAATGGAGAAAAACCGAGGCTCTTCTACCATATGGTGTGGTTGCTTGTGTCTTTGTTCCCAATCACCAATACCTCCTTGATTTCTTCACTTTTAAGCCACCAAATCTTCATGTAATGTGTCCATACCTTCACCACACATCCATACTAGTTTCAAGGTCCTGAAATCCATCATGTAAACTATAATTGCTTGCAACATCAAAAATTCAACATTATTCATAATTTTGGTTAACTCTAAGTAGTTCTATGCAAAAGTTGAGTTAAAATGCATGTAATGAGACTTTTAAATATTCAATATTTTGTGTTCATCATGCTACTGTTAACTTAGTGAGGGAGTTTTACTCCAAAGCCGAGATCATCAACGGGGTAATCCGAACATACGTGAGGGGAATCCACATTGTAGTGGATGAAGCTTACATCAAGGAAGTGTGGCAAGAAATACCTCGGGTGCAAACCCCAGCATACCCTCCAAAGAAAAATGTGGCGATGAATGTTGTGGGGAAGGAGTTAACTGAGGTGAATAATTTTTCATGGGCGGGGCGAAATTTTTTGAAACAAGGGGAGTTGACTGACAAGTATAAAATGTTGAATCTAATTGCAATCTCCAACTTTGCTCCCTTAAGATGAACAAATGAAATTTTAATTGACATGGCATGATTGCTTTGTGCAATTGGGAAAGGCCAAAGTATTTATCTCCCTTCCCTGCTCTTGAGTGAAATCAAAAGAGGGTGTGACGTGAAAAGGAGTTCCCTTCTTTTTGGCACCCTAGTGACAAAAATGTGCAGGGACAATGGGGTCAGGCTAAGGCCCAAGATGGAAATCCAAAAGCCAATTTGGCTACTAAACAAAGGATCTTTCAAGAGAAGCCAAGGACATAGTGGTGGCCTAGCGGTAAGACAAGAGGTTCCACCAGCAAGAGGAGGAGGCAAAGCACAAGAAGAGCTTGACCGAGAGGAGGAGATGAAAGTAGAAAGAGAGAAACCAGATCAGGCAATCCCCAGCATACCCCAGTGTTCTTTACGGGACATCATGCTTAGCATTGAAGGTAAGCAAGATGAGCTCCTTGGCTATTTGAATGGTGGAGCTAGTGGAGTTACTGATAGTGGAGACGGAGGAGATTGAGAGGATTATTTATGTTCTTGTGGTGATTGTTTGTTTCTTTTTGATAAAACTTCTTCTTTGGTGGATGATTTGAAATCTTTGTCGATGATTGTTCTTCATGGGTGAAGTTGTTTCTTCTTTTGTGGAAATTTGAATTTTGTGTGTGTTTTCAGTCACTTTTTATGGATGGATTGAATCTTGGACATTGTTGTAAATGATCATATTTTGAGCAATGAATGCTTCAATTTATCACTTTTATTTGTTTTAAATGCATGTGTAGATTTAGCTTTATATTGTTATATGTTAATAACAAAACAGATGTGGATGTTAAGATGGCTTGTGAAAATGACTAAGCACATAATCGGTTTGACACCTCAACTTAACAACCAAGACGTAAAACCTCAATTTTTTTGAACCTTGATACTGTCTCTATGATTTAATTGTCAAATGTACTTCAATAATTGCTATTCTTGAGGTACACGGTGATCAAACTCGAAAATGAAATCACTATATAACCAACATTCCTTGAAACACCAGACATAATTAGTGGATATGACAAAGAAAACCATGGTAAGTTTTGAGCCTTAAAATGATTTTTGAGATGATATCAACAATTACTCAAAGTAAGCTCTTTCACTTCCAATCTCTTTCAATAATCTCATTAACCTTGCTTTGATTGGTGCAACTAAAGTGATCAGTTTTCATAACCCAGAGGGAACATTTGCATACGCGTACATATGCATATACTTGAGAAAGGATCTTAGGCCATCTTTGGATCAACTTTGAGCCTTAGCTAATTCTTTTATAAAAGTATATCTCTAGTCAGTTATGATTGAGCCTTCAATGAATAAAATTCTGTTTTGAAAAAAACCGTGTGATGACCAAGCCACAAAAGCATAGATTTACCATACCTTGCTATCTAAATTCTTTCACCCTCTTGCAGATCGATATCGAAAGGCAAGAAAAATAGCAAAGACAATGGTGGTTGTTGTTCAATAATAGGAAAAATCAGTGGAAACAGCCTAAAGAAAAAAAAAGATATTGTGAGACAGGGAATTGCCAAGAAAGTAAAAAATAGAAAAATGAAAGAAAGAAACCCCATTCCCAGGCAAAATTTTCGAAAAGCCAAATAGAGGTGTGCTAAAATGCATACAAGAGATAGCTTTTGAACTCCATTGACATCATTTCGTTAGCCACTAACCTCTGGCCCCATTGCAACCTACGAAAAGCCCTTGGTGATCTCAACTCTGATGCATACGTATGTCGTTTACTATAAATGGAGTATGTTAACTAAAATTTCTTTATTTGTATCAATATTCATCCATGAGATTATGCCAAGGTAATGTATGTTTTCCTCAAAACTTCACTCTTATACTAATTGTGCATGAGATTTTTCGATTAGCCATCTTCTAATCACATGCCCTTTGAGAGAAAAGTCACTATAATCAAATTGATTTGTTTTGCTGAGAGCATTCCAATAAAGGTTTGTGAAATCAAATTTATCCATGAAGGGTGGAAACAGGGAATGATTGTAATATACCAACTCTTGTTTCTAGAATGATCATCCTACTACTCAGGGAATTCTAAATGCTAATGAGACAGGTGAAAATTTTTGCTTAGAGTGAGTGTCAATGGTAAAGAAATATAGGGGATAAGTCACGATTAAGAGTTAAGTGTCCCAACAACTATGATGAAAATTCATTTTTTTCAGCAATCTCACATGCACACTTGTTAGAATGAAGTTTGTCGGTAGCTTCACCGTAAACCATCACAAGACAACACTTGTCCATTAGGGTAAACCTAATGGTTTAAAGGCTTGTTTCATAAGTTAAATGCAACCGAATTATTTACGAAAATGACATTAGAAATAGATTTTCATTTATTGTATTACTAGGGACTAGCAATATCTAGGTTGGGGGTGTGATTAATACTCAAATGTAGCATATTATTATGCCCTTTTTGGACTAATTATACTCTGATGGAGTTTAAATGATGACATTTCAGGTTCTAAAGTGAAAAAGGGTTCAAGGGCAACAAAAATTACATTCGAATGTAACACCAGAACATTAGGAAAAAAAATTAGAGAAGTTTGGAACAATGTAGTAACGTTCGAACACCAACTCACGTTCAAACGTCAAACTGAACCAGATCAAAACTAGATTGCTGAGATAGAGTGTGTTGCAAATAAGAACCAAAGCCCTGAGAAACTAGATCACTATGTTCGAATGCTAACTAACGTTCAAACGTCCACTAGAGCACTGATAAGACCAGACTGAAGACATGGCGCATTGGAGCAAATAAAGAAGTGCACTTGAGTATCACGCTCAAATGACAGATCAAGTTTAAACGTCCACTGAAGACCTGGGTAATGAATGCAAAACACCAAACTCCGCATGGAGTCTAGAAGGAGGTTTCTACAAAGGTCCACAGGCCACTTGAGTGATATGGTCAAACCCCATCTAGCGTTCAAAAGCAAGATAATGTCAAATGTCCACACTGGAAAAACACAGAATGACATTTGAACGTCAACAACGTTTGAACATCACCCACAGACTATATACATAGTTGTTGGCGTTCACTGTGACTTAAACACTAATCATTTACCCTCTTGCCTTTCTCCTTGCCTATAAATACTCCCATTATAGGAGAAGTTTGGGAGGAGTTTTTGGGAGATAATTTTGGCCTTAAACGAACATCTCATCATCTTTGTACTTGTTTTATGTTTATATGAAGCTTTCTTTACTCACATTTACATTTGCACTTTGCATACCAACCATGATGGAGGCTTGTACTCCCCTTGAAGTTGAATTTTTAATCTTCTCTTTATTTAGCTTTTACATTCATGTTGTAGCAATCATGATGGAGGCTTAGACTCTCCTTTAGTTGTATTTGCTTTTGTTTACAAGTATCAAGAAAGATAGCTTGTCTTTTGGTTGTGATGGAAACCCTCCAAAAGTAACTAGTATTTTTCTTTTGTTACCTTCTGTCACTTCCATTGCTTGAGCATCCTTCTTTCTTAGAGGAGTGAAACTCTTCTATTTTTTGAGAGCTTTGCCAAAGCCGTTAATGGTGGAACATGATTCACTCTTTCTTCGTTGAAGATTGACTCATTGTTTGTTGTTCTTTTATTTTGTAAGTTCTCTACTTTGAGGGATGAAAATTACTCACTTTTTCTAGCTTTACAAATATCATAAAGAGTGAGTAGTTTCTCAATTACTCTTTAGTAAGAGGTGAAGGACATTTATAAATTATCTAGAAGTTATATTTGTGTTTTATTTTAATGCTTAATGTTTATATCCCCTTGTTTATTGGATGATTGATTGTATCTAACAAAACTAAGGTACTTTATAAAATCGTGATTAAATATGGATATAAGGATTTAATTAAAATTCAACTGAAAATATTAAGATTTGCATATTACAGTTGGAAGTTTGAAGTATAAAAAAAAAAGTACCAATAAAGTAGACGTATTCTGTTTTCCATAATAAAGAAATGTGACGGAAGAGTTGGCGTGTCGTCACATATCGTCAGCGATGAGGAAATCTGGCGAGGGGTGGTAGAGGGGTTTTTTCCTCATCTAAAAGCTTCGCAGTGTTCACTGACTTTACCCAAAGTCAACACTCTTTCATTGAGTTTTTCACACTTTTTCAATGCTTATGTTCCAATCCGGGCTGTTTGGTTGCTGGCCCACACGGAGATTTTCGTTCAAAGATATGTTTTGTTATTGATTTTTCTAACTTTGGTTCCTGGATTTATTCCGCATCCGTCGTTCTACAAACATTTTTTCATCCCAAGTGGTTGTTGGTATAAATGATAAAATAATGCTAAATTGATAATAAAAAAATTCAAAATAATGAATCAGTTGATAGGACGAAAATAGGACGGTGCTTTTGTCTTTTAAGGAAAGGAGAGAATATTAAATTTATCAAGACCTAATGTCTAGAAAAAAGTGAGGCATGAAAAAACAAGGTGCCTGATCCCAGAATACAAAAAAAAAAAAAAAAGAACAATTGATTAGTATGCTTGGCTAAACAAAGTGTAACACCATTGCCGAGTTTGCAAGTAACTAATACTTTATTTTTTTTGTCATGAACTTATAAATAATGTTTAAATGTAAAATATACTTTGGTTATTGATTATCAAATAAGCGATGGAGGTGGACGACTTTGGCTCCAGGTATGACACTGCGTAGCATAAACGCGTAGGATGAGCCGCAAGTTCCAAGTAATTTCGGGCTGAGCGGAGCATCAACGGGACAATGTCAATCAATGAGCTGGATTTTTTTTTTTTTTTTTTCAGAAGGTCAATGTGCTGGATTTTGATTTGTTTTCAAACTGCTAATAACGTATATGTGTGTATATATGTCGAGGCTTTTAAAATGGAAAATGTTACTTGGAGAAGTCTATAAGATCAGAGATTCTACACGAAGAAGTCTACAAGATCCGAGATTGTTGGATCAAATAAAGAACCGTAACATTTTACAAATAAAAAAAATGAGACAAATAACATATGGAAGTCTAGTATATATGTAGATCGAAATGTTGTAAAATAACATAAAACTTAGAGATACGATTAAAATTTAAGAAATTATCGCCACAACATTAAATCAAAAATATATTGCTAATCTTGTGAGATGCTGTGAAAAAAAAATAAGAGTTGAAATATTTTGATTTTAAGTTTTAGAGATGGACGGATATGGAGGAGAGATTAAAAAATTGAGAGAATGTTGAATAAACAATTTTAACTGTTCGACATCTGAATGAAAAAATAGAAAATAATGAAAATGAAAGACTATTTGACAATTAGCAATCATGAGATCAAACCTATTGGCTTTAGCAAAAAGAATTGGGTGGGGCTATTCACACCTCCCACAAATCTCCATTCTCATTTCATTTAATTTCTCATTATCAAACTATTAATCACACCCCTTCTATACCTATCCCCATTAGTCTACTATCATACTAAGTCTACCACGTGCTACATACACACCGTTAATTGTTACTGTCACTCATTCTATGAACACCCCTTTGATGAAATAAGTTATCATAAGAAAAAAACAGTGAAAGAAGACAATTAATTTAAACGGATAAATATATTTTCGAAACAAGATAAAAAAACCAAGCAAAACTGAAATAAGAAAAAAAAATCAAAAACGAAACAAGGGAAAAAAAAAACAAGCATACTGAAATACGAAACAAGAAACAAGAAGAAGAATAAAGAAGCAACCCGAAACAAAAAAAAAAAAATAAGGAAAAACAAAAAATAAAGAAGTAAACCTAAACAAGAAGGAAAAATAAAAAAACAAAGAAAAAATAAAGGAACAAGCAAAACTATTGGGCACAAACCACAAGATATAAAACCAAATATATAAAAAAATAAGCATCAAGCACAAAAACAAAATCAAATAAGAAAAAAACATAACAAGCATAGATGTAAAACTTTAACAAGATAAAGAAAATAAATAATCTAAAAATATAAATACATATATATATATATATATATACACACATACAAATATAAATTCTAAATAAAAAATAATTAAACTTGACAGAGATATCAAAATAGTGCATAAAATAATAAAAATTCATATAACAAACATGAAATTAAACATATAATTAAATTAAGAATTAATACTAACTTCTATCTCCTTGAAAAAATCATATTGAAAAAATATTTTTGTGAGTGCATGAGAGGAGATAGATAATGAAATGATAATTATGACAAAATATAAAATGAGTTTATTTATTAAAGGGCTTAATTACTGATGGGGTGGATATAGAAGGGTGGACTTTGTAGTTTGATAATAAAAATTAAGGGTTTTTCAAATTTTTAGACTTATTTAGGCAAAAGTGTATGGATAAGTTTGTTCTCCCATTAAGTACAATTTTTATAAATCTTTTTTTGTTTAGGTACAAAATTCAAGTGAATTAAAATTATTTTTACCTAAACACCGTTCCTTAAATTATGCAGTCATCATTGACAATTATTTGAGTAAACAAATATGTAAAGATTAACAATATTAATGGGAGGTAAAATAGGGACATTACTGATCAAAACCCTTCTTTTTTTGCAACAGGATTCTATGGCAATGAGATTTGATTAGAATGTCACAAATTATATGTGAATAAATATTGAACAAAAAAAAAGAAATGGTCAAGATGTTTTGTTAGATATTATGTATTGTTTGTTGTTAGGATATAGGGAAAAAAAACTTCTTTATTTTTTTTTAATTAGTGTAACTATTTTTTTAATGGGTGTAACTATTTTTTAATAGGTGTAACCATTTTTTTAATAGGTATAACTATTTGTTTAATTGGTGTAACTGTTTTTAATAGGTTTAACTATTTTTTAATGGGTGTAATTATTTTTTAATGTGTGTAACTATTTTTTTTAATGGATGTAACTTTTTTTAATGGGTGTAATTAGTGTAATTGTGTTGTTGTAATATTAATATAAATAAAGTAAGAGGAAAGAGAGAGAGAGACAGAGGGAGAGAGAAAATATGCCTCTGTTTTATTTGTCATTGCTTAATTGTAGCCAAAATATATGAAAGGAATATAAGAGTTTCAACCCATCAATTATTTACTGAATGACAATATTGACATTTTTTAAAAATATGCAATTTAGCCTAAATAAGATTTTGCGTTGTACTTTTGCCTAAATAAGTCTAAAAAATTGTACCAGTTACTAAATCACCCAAAATTTAAATAGGTTGAGAATGGAGATTTCTTGGGTGGGAATAACCCCAGCCAATAGAATTTTATGCAATTTTTGTCATCATTCAAAAATTTCAAATAATCTGGTAATTATAAAAGACTTTTTAAATTTTAAGCATTGACTCATTTAAATACTAAACCAATAAATATTAATTGAGTTATCCAGAAAAGCAAAAGAACGACTAGGATTTAATTGAAATTTAAGTATACAGTTCAAAACTCATCTAAATCCATCTAATTATATCCAATGGCTTACAATTCATCCCACCTAAAACCCCAATCCCACCTATTATACCTATAGGCCCATGCCACACAATTCAAACCTTCTCTTTCTCTCTCCATTTTGTCCCCCTCTCACACTTGCTTCTATGCCATGGAAGACGTCAGCCTAGGTATGCCTCTCTCTCTCTCTCTTTCTCGTTTCTCTGCTAGGAAGATGCTGAGGTACCTCTCCTCTCTCTCACTTCTCTGCCAGGAGGATGCCGAGGTACCCCTCCTCCATCAGTGAAAGGATTATGAAAAGATTATATTCAAGTTATGGATTGAAACTTAGGTCTATTTCTATTTCTCCCTAGCCTCTATCTATGTCTCTCTCTCTCCACCAGCAGTGGGTGCGTTTTGTATTTGTTTCTATTTTGGATTTGGATGTTGCTAAAATTAATTTGTTTGAGATTGTTTTTTTTTGCCCACCACTCATTTGTTGTTATGCTTAGTAGAACTACTTGTTGATCATTATATCTTTAAAACTTCATCTATTTCATGATCATCTTATTATTTATTTTACCCAGTTTCAACATCAATTATCAATTGTGTTGTCGCTTCAAGTTGTGTAATTGGTGGCCTTAATGCCTTTTGAGTCTGGATAATAAGATGTTTGTCTTTACTTTCCAAATTTTATTCATTTCCTTTGACAAAAAAAATTATTAACAGGTTTTTTATTTCTTTATGTTTTACATTTTACTTTTTGGATAAATTTTGTAAAATGAAATCAAAATTATAATTTGTGAACCTGAAATTTTCAATATAAAGGTGTGTTCCAAAATTGGGTAAATTTTCGCATTTGAAGACTTTTTTTTCACTAGAAACGTAAATCTTTGCTATCTTCATATTTATGGATGTGGATATATTGGGGAAAATGTGAGCCTACTTTTTGCACAATTGCTAATTTGGTATCGTCTTCATCATTTTTTACTTGGTAGATTAGGAAGGGCTATACACATGATCTTCATTGCTGGTTAGAGGCTCAAGAGCTGATTATTGGAAAAAAAAATGAAGGTTTGTGTTATTTTCTATTTGTTTTGTTTTTTTCTTTGCACAAAGTTTTTTCATTTATTCCTCTCTAACTTTGCCAATTTGCATTTGACAACTATAGAATGAGGTAAGATGAGCTAGATAATTTATATGGTTGTGATTCGTTGGTTGATTGGATTATGAATTAATAAAGATACTTAGGATTATGGAATGGGGTTTTTTTTTTTAACTTTTTAAATATGTTGGTTGGGATGAATTTGAAACTATATTTTATTTTTCATACAATAGTTTTAATGGATGTGGATTAAGGACGAATGGATGATTTGGATTAAAAATGTGAATTTGCATGAGTCGAATAGATCAAATAGGTTGACCATAGTTATTATTTGGGGTTGGTAGGTAGAGTCCCCATGTACGAAATTTGAAAATTTTCTTAGTCTTTTTGGTTTTTGTTTCAGTGTCTTTGCTTGATTGTTTGGAGGGGCAAAGATTGAAATGAGAATAAATTTTAAAGATAGAATTGAATTGTGATTGTCAAATAATGAAGCTTTCATGTCAAATTTTTTTATTAGCATTTTCTTACATTAAATGTGTTGTTTTTTTATTAAAGGAGGAAAAAATGTCAAATTCATCGACTAATGTCGGATCTAAGGGGAAAGAAAAAGCTACCATTTGTCAACTGGTATGACTTTTCATCATATTTTTTCTCTATGGTTTCCTGTGCATAAAAATGTTTATGATTTTTTTTAAAAAAAATTTGTTAGCTTTAGATTAGTGTAAATAATGAAGCTTTTATGTCAATTTTTTGTTCTTAATGTTGTTTACTCTATTTACATGACAAACCCAATTTTTTTCTACCATTTTCTTATATTATGTGTATTTTTTTTATTAAAGGAGGAAAAAATGCCAAATTCATCGACGAATGCCAGATATAAAAGGAAAGAAAAAGCTACCTCTTCTAAGAAATGAACAAAAAGTACAATTTAACACCTGGTATGACTTTTCATCCTATTTTTTCTCTATGGTTTTATGTGTATAAAAATGTTTATGAATTTTTTTTTTTTGGTTAGCTTCATAATAGAAAAAATAGAGAAAAAATAAAGATGTGTACTACATTTTTTGGAGCTTTTGTGTGTGTTTGATCTTGATGATAGATTGTATGTAACGTTGGATCCAAATGACAAAAATATTAAAACTGCGAGGGTCAACATCCTTAATGTAGGCACCTACAAACATTATGAGTTGTACATAGGTTAATATTGCCAATTGGATCAATTTTCAAAGGAAGCTTTGTAAAAATTGTTTTAAAGATAACAACATGTATATATCAGCTTTGGGAATGATGTTGTATTTCAGAAAAAATTTCTCATTTTATTTGATTTTTTGTTGCATAATGTGGTTCAATAATAAATCATCGTGAGTGCATATCATATGATTATTTGTAAAAATCATTTATTTTAATTTTTTATTGTACAATGTAGTTTATCTTATTATAATTATGAAGTTAGACAGGATATTTGGTAAACAATTATGGATTTAAACATATTAAGAGAAGAGATACATTTGAGCAACAAATTTATAACATAATAGTGTTTGACTGGTTTACAGTAGCTTGCATTAATAAGAAATGATACAATGTGCAAGTCTTGAGCCAGAAATGCATTATGTCAGGAAAGAAAATGTGTGCTCCAAACGTCAATTGGGACAATGTGCACGTCAAGAATGAGAGAGATCATGACAATGCGCCCATGTTCAGCCTAGATTTTTCTCCTCTTTACCACTGAGTCTTCGTCACCTAGCATGCCTAGCATAAGAATCAAATAAATGATCCTGCCTTCAATCGATGACTTCGTCTATGGAACTATCCCATCTTGTATTAGAAAGTATAATGACTGCAACTGACTTGGATTCATCGTCCACCACCATGTTCCAAAATCTTGATGAAGACACGACAACAAATGTTCTAGGATTGTTGTCTATACCCATCATGATTCATGAATATACTCCTCTAGACCTAATCGAAGGCACACCAATACGAACTAATGTCTTAGAATCATGGTCGACCATCATGCATCTGCATCTTGATGAATACACCACAACGAATGTTTCACAGTTATTGTCAGTGCCCATCATCTTGCAAGAAGATCCTCTTCAAAACTTGATCGAAGGCACAACAACACGAGCAAATGTTTTAGAGTCATTGTTGACCACAGTACTCCAAAATCTTGATGAAGACACCACAATAAATGTTTCAGGGCTGATAAATGTGCCATCATGATTCAAAAAGATCCTCCTCAAAACCTGATGGAAGGAACACCAACACAATTGTAACCATTATCTTGGTGTTCCATGGAAATACCTATTGTTGGCCCACCAAGTGGCTCATGGGTGTCGTCTGTAACTACAATGCTTCTAGAATTACCTCCTCAAAACCTTGACAGAAGCATAACAACACCCTTGGAACCACTTTCCCTGCTTTCCTCAGGGCCATCGTATGTGACAAACATGTTTCAACATATTCCTAATCCGAATGAATGCAACAAGTGTTTATTATAATTTAAAATGTCTTATTCTCACTCTTGCTATCTTATTCATGTTGTTCTTTTAAGTTTGTATTCAATTTATACGAACTAATTGTATGACATTTAAATTTGATATGCAGTGCATACGTAGTAGAAGAAGGTGCAGCTATGAGTTGCACTTGATCCTCGAGGACATAAAATTCCAGATCGCAATTTCCTTGGCTTGATTAATTGCACATGTACTCATTGTTCCACCTTACACTTGCTTGCTGAAAATTTAGCACATTCATATGTATCAAATCTTTTATTTGGTAAATTTTGTTTGCAAGGAAAAATTAGGCTACCTCCACTTATTACACCCACTTTGTCGCTTAAAACATTGTATGATCACAATAATGAACAATCAAAATCATTTCATCAACATACATGAGAATATAATGCAACTAATTCTTTTACGAGTTTTGGTACTACTTTGGATGAGAGATTAATTATTGGGAAGGGGCCAAGAACATTCACCATCTATGGAGAATTATGCCATTAACCAGGATCACTAATACCACAACCAGGGCGTGAACCCATTTACTCTCAGTTGTACATTTATGATCCAAATTTAGCTGTAGATGTTCGCAGTAACAGAAATCCTAATTGAGAAGGGATGTTTTGAAAACTATTCAAGATTGTTTATTGCACGTAAATCAATTTCCCATAAAATTTCTGCAGTCTCACACAGTTTTAAGTGAATTGGAATTGACAGGGCAAAATTTACCTGTGTTACTTCACTACAGTGCTGTAACAGACTGGCATCGATATAATCTCCTAACAACAAATGAGATTGATGTAATATTACTGGGAGATAGAACTGGGTCAAGTTAAATGAGAGATGTTGTGTTACATTTGAGAGGGGACAATCAATTAATGAAAATTAATGAGTGTCACCCAACCTATTTACCATTGTATTACATGTTATTGATTCCTCATGGTGAGCTAGGATGGAATCTAGATTTGAGACAGTGGATTGTTTCACAGGGTCAACCTTCGTCTACTCGACTAACTCAATTGCAATATTATAGTTTTCTTATGTTCCAACGTGACACTGAGTATTCAACTATTTTAAGAGTTGAAAAACTATTCCAGGAATTTGTAGTGGATGCTTGGGCCGCTACTGAACAAAATCGATTGACATACTACAAGTTGAATCAATTGAAGCTTCGTATAGAACTTTACTAAGATCTTACAGATGTTTGTGCAGATGAGCTTGGTCACGAACAAGTTGATCAACGAATGGTTTTGCCATCTTCATTCACTAGCAATGGAAGACATATGTTTAAAATTTTTCAAGATTCAATGGCTATCACATGGTATAATCAACACTCAAATATTTTTTTAACTATGACTGCAAATCCTAGTTGGCTAGAAATTACTAAATCATTATTTCCGAATCAGAACCCTACTGATCGTCATGATTTAGTGGCCTGTGTTTTTGAGTTAAAGCGAAGTTTCTTGATGAAGGAGATTGAAACAAAGTCAATCTTTGGTAGAAAGGTGGCACATGTTTTTACAATTGAATTCCAAAAAAAGGGCCTACCGCACATGCATGTACTTATGTTCCTTTGCAGTTCAGATAAAATTCAGACATGTGCTCAAGTAGACAAAGTAGTGAGTATTGAATTTTCAAATTGTCAAACTGACCAATTACATTTTGAAACAATCATAAGTTGCATGATCCACAGACTATGTGGTGCTCGAAACCAACAAGCACCATGTATGGAAAATGGGGTGTGCACTATGAGGTACCCTCGAGCATTTGTGGAATCAACAAGCATGGACTACGATGGACATCATGTTTATCGTCGTTGTAACACTTGTCAGAAGTACATCGTGAGAGGGCAAGAAATTGATAATAGGGATGTTGTACCACATAATCCGTATCTATCAAGAATATTCAACTGTCATATCAATGTTAAAGTTTGTGCGGGAATCAGATGTTTAAAATACATTCACAAGTATATTTATAAAGGACATGTCACGCAAATATGGTGCTTGGAGGAATTAATGAGATCCGACAATATCTTGATGCAAGGTATATTGGACCTCCAGAAACTGCTTGGCGATTGTTTGGTAATCCTTTGCATGAAGAGATTCCTTCAGTTGTACAATTGGCACTTCATGTCCCTGGGATGCATTGTATGGTCTTTAACCCTACGAAATCTTTTGGTACAATCCTTTCTAAAGGTGCACAATGATTAGCACAAAAAAATTGCATATTTCATGTACTAATCATACCATTTTCACTTGCTTTTGGAGGCTAAATGATTGGAGTTGCATCAATTTAGTTCTTATCAAGGATAATTATTGTTTGCAGGTAAAAGAGGTTAAATGAGGCTTCTTAATGTCTTCCCAAGTGAGTTGAGGTATATGAGGATGAAAGAATGGCTAGAGGGAAGCTTAGGAGTGAAAAAAATCAGCAAAATTAGACAAGGATGTAGAAGCGTACTAGTACGGAGTACGGTACAGTTTGGTCACTGGAACATAGCGTACTGGTACGGTCATACTACTGGAGTTTGACGAACCGGTACACTCTGCTGAATCTTTCCCAATCTCTGTAACTCAGGTCTGTCATTTTGAGGGTCCCACCATCAAGTCTCCCACACTTCTCTGACACGTCCACAATACTATTCATCCATTTTACATCTCCCTTTGGACTTTTGGAGTCCTATGTGATCAATGAAAAGAGAGATGCTGGGAGTTACTGGGTGTGTAGATAGGGTCTGCAACCACCCTGTTCAGCCCATGCTCTTGCAGCCTATGGATTGAGATCACATCTCAAGGCTACCCTATCATTGCAGGCACGTTTTTGGCAAGGAAGCTCTCCATTGTTCAGCATTCCATACCTTACACAAGATATAGAGAGATAAAGTTGCTAGACCAAAAACCTTATTGTTTTCTAACCTCTAAAAATCATCCCTTAAAATGTGTAGTGTATGAATGAAGGGGAGTGTCATTCTCCCTTGGGATATTGTCTAAAGGAAGGGCAAGGAGATGGGGAAAATGAAATGTACAAAATGGAAAATGTGTGAACAAAAGTGCTCCCCAAGCGCAAGGAGTATTTTTCTTGTCATGTTTTACTTGAAAAGTATTCCAAGGTTGTCTCCACAGGGAAGGAAAGTTCAAGTGTGTGAAAGTGATTTTGTGAATAAAAAAAAAGGAAAAACTGTAAAATCTTTTAGTTTGTGTGTTGGTGAGTGAAGTTGTTGCTAAAAATGTAATGAAAACAAGTGTTGGCTAATCCAAAGAGATCATTCCAATGGGAATCCCAACTCAATTCGAAACCTTCCTCCAATGGTTCATAGATGAACGATTGATTCATGGGAGGCTAGGGATGAAATGGTGAGAATCAAAGCATAAACCTTGACCAAGACTATGGAATATCAAAGACTCATAATCTCATCCACCCTCAACCCAGTCAGATCAAACCATCGTACACCGAGCGGGGGAAAGAAAATGAGTTGAAATGAAAAGCTCAAGAGGAGGTCACACTTGAATTAGCCAACTAAAACTCTAGCTACTAATAATAAAAGGCAAGGCATGCGTAATGTAAATAGACATTATTGAAATGAAGCATGAAACTTAAATTAATGCAAGAAATCTTAAACTAGGAAGAAAATTATTCAAAACCCATTTTAAAGCAATAAATGAAGAAAACTTGGAAGGAATAATGGTAGATTCTAGAACATCTAACTAAACTTGAAATATACTTGAAATAGATGAGATTAAAGTGGAAGGATTAAGGATTACAAGAAATTTAAAGCTTACAACAATTGAAATGGAAGGGAAAAATGCAAGAACATAAGCACTATTCATCATCTTCTTCATTGAGCCAAAACTACTCCTAAGCTTAGGTAGCCACCCGTTGCAATGCTGAAGAATACTGAATATATGGAGTGTGTGCCCTGTAATTTTGTCCATGGGGGGTCCCTCTAGCAGTGTGATTTTCCCTCCGTAAATAGGGGCTGAATGGATGGGTATGGCAGGCTAGCACAAGCTTAGCTTGCGCACCCAAGCTTCACCCTTTCTCACTCTCCTCGTTGAAGATGTGCAGAAATTGTTGGGGGGCAAGAGGGAGAAATATAGGTGGGACCCCCAAGCAAGTGGAGCATAAAAAATAGTTGTTCTTGGCACTTCAGGCAAGGTATACCGGTACCTCAAACTCTAGTAGCCTAAGCGTACCGGTACGCATACCAGTACACTTTTTGCTCCGAACCAGTTTTCGTAAAATTGTCATAACTTTTGATCCAACTTTTTGATTGAGCTGAATTTTGACACAAAATAGAAGACATCCAGATCTACAACTTTTATGTTTTGTACATTTCTAGATTCAAAGCAGATCATGGTCAAAATGGAGGAAAACCGGGGTAATGCAACCAAATAGTGTGGGTGTTGGTGCCTTTGTTCCCAAACACCAATATCTCCTTGATTTCTTCACTTTTAAGCCTCCAAATCCTCATGTAATGTATCCATGCCTTCACCACACCTTCATACTTAGTTGCAAGGTCCTAAAATACATAATTTACACTGTAATTACCTGCAACATTGAAAATTCAACTTTATTCATAATATTGGCTAACTCTAAGTACTTATATGCAAACGTTGAGTTAAAATGCATGTAATGAGGCTGCTAAATATGCAATATTTTGTGCTCATCAAAAGTATGAGAAGATGATGAATAGTGTAGAGAGAAGTTTAGATTTTTGTATTTTCTTTCATGCATTAACTTGTATTTTTTATGTAAGAATATTCTAAGCTTTATTGAAGACATTGAATGTCATTTATTTCTAGTTTTCATCAAGTTTAATCTTCATTTAAAGATTTCACCATTAATGCTTCTATTTTCTTCATTTTGTCTTGGTTTGAAATCGGAATTCATTGCTTTCTCTTATAGCTTATGTATTCTTGCATTTAGCCATTCAAGAACTTTATTTATTTGCAATGCATCCTCATTACATTGTTAATTTCATCTTAATCATGAGAAGCTAAACAATTTAGTTGGCCAATCCAAGGGAGACCTGCACTTGGGTATGTCATTCCAACTCTCTTTCACTCCTCATCTTGATGCACAATGGCTCGACTTGACTGAGTTGGGGTGTGGAAATGGTTTTGAGTTCTTGATACACCGTAGACATTGCCACGGGATATGCTTGATCCTCATCTCTATTTTTGTCCCCAGCTTCTCACGAATCAATCATACATTTAAGCACCATTGGAGGAAGGAGTTGAGTTGTTTTAGCATTCTCATTGAAGTGAAACCTTTGTGATTTTCCAACAAATGTTCTCATTCTATTTCATCAAACTACACTCACAACCCAATCTCCAAATCAACAAAGAATTTTACACTTTCTTTCCAACGAAATCATTTTCAATTGATTTACATTCATTCCCCGTGGAAATGACCTTGAAATACCTCCAAGTAAAATACGACCAGCAAAGTCTCCTTGCGCTTGGGGAGCATTTTTTAACACGCATATATTCTATTCATACATTCCATTTTTCCATCTCCTTGCCCTTTCTTTTGGTATCATCCCTAAGGGAGAGTGACATTCCCCTTCATTCATACATCATACATACACATTAAGGGAGATGTTAGTAGGTTAGGAACAACAAAAAAAAATATCATGCACACAACAAGATACAACTCTAACTGACTTTTTTACTTGTTATGCTTCACATGAATCTGCACATGCATTAACTTACCAGGAATTTTCACAAAAATTTGTTTGGAATAAGACCATCAAGAAATGGACTCCAAGACAAAGGGTTTATACAATTGGTAGAATGTACTTTGATAGCCCTAATTCAAGCGAGCGATTTTATTTGCGTTTGCTTTTAACTATTGTCAGAAGACCAACTTCATGTGCTTGGCTACGTATGGTAAATAATTTTATGCATGATACATTCAAGTTAGCATGTGTTGCAAGAGGACTGCTTGAAGATATGAAGAGTGGATACAATGTCTACAAGTGGCTTCAATTATGAGAACGGGATACCAATTAATGAGACAAGTTGTTATTATTCTCACATAATGCTTTCCAATGCATCCACTTGCACTGTGGAATCAATTCTCAACCCATATATGTGATGATTTAGCACGCAGAATTCATACTATGTTTAGTGTTTTGAATCCTACTGATGATCAAATTGAAGATTATGGTTTATATTTGATGAATCAATTGCTCCATGAGTTAGGAAAGAGTTTATCTAATTTCTAACCCATGCCACAATCAATTGGAAGTGGGAATGCAATAGTTGGCAACCGATTACTATTTGAGCACTAACAACTCCAGAATGAAGCACAACAGACTAGTGCACAAATTAATATTGAAGCCCTTAATGATGCACAACTTACTGCTCACACTGCAATCATATCGTCAGTATGTGAAAATAAATGAACTACCTTTTTTTTTTAGCGGAGATGCTGGAATAGGGAAGACGTCTTTGTATAACACCATTGCAACAAAATTGTGTAGCCATGAATATGTTGTTACTGTGGTTTCATCTGGTATTGCATCATTGTTATTGGTCGAGGGTCGCACTGCACATTCTACATTTTGTATTCCTTAGACAATGCTTGAAAATTCGATTTGTGGGTTTAGTAAACAATCAATGCACGCCAAGTTGTTTAGAGAAACAAAGCCGATAATGTGGGACAAAGTTTCTATGCAACATCGATATTGTGCGGAGGCAGTGTAAATCCCCACATGTTTATATTCATATAGTGATATAATTGTTTATTAATTGATTTTCACATGATAGTATAGGTGATGAGATAAGCATAAATCCTATAGAGTTGAAAAATAGAAATAAATATGAGTGAGGCGAATCATAGGTGTGATGTAATATTTTGTAGGTGTTAAGGTTGATAATAGTAAATATTTAGCTAAAATATAGTTTTGACTCTTAAAGAATTGAAAATATTTTCAATAGAACTTGTAGGAATCAAGATTTAGGTGAAAAAGCTTGTTAAACATGTATGGGATGGTTTTTGAAGGGGTAGGAATGGATTGAAAATGAAAAATGGGTGAAGTAGGCACAATCTAGGAAATAGCTATTGGTAGTTAAATACCAAACTACCGGTAGTCAACAAGTAGTTAATCGCCTAGTGTATCGAACTACTGGTAGTCAACAGGTAGTTGATTACCCAGTGTGCCCAAACTACCGGTAGTGAACAGCTAGTAAATCGCCTAGTGCACCCAACTACCGGTAATCAACAGGTAGTCGATTACCCAGTGTACCCGAACTACTGGTAGTCAACAGGTAGTAAATCGCCTAGTGTACTAAACTATCGATAGTCAACAACCTACCGATAGTACCTACCTGTAGTCGATGTAAAAATCCAAAAAAAAATAAGTCGCAAACAGCTGGTTCTCCTTCCACTATAAATACTTAATAATGCCTCCTTAGCCTTCTTTTCAGCCATTCTAACCCTAGGAAACATTAGAGAGGAAGAGAGAAGAGGAAAAGTAAGAGATTCAAGGGTGATTCAAGTTGGAGAAAACCAAACCCTTCTCTCCTTCACTCAAATCTAAGAACATAAGCAGTGGATTTCTTCTCTTTCTCGTACATTGAAGTTAGGGCTTATGTATATAGGTATGTTTTGCTCTTAATGTTAGATTTATGATATGAAATCACCATCTCCTAGTCTTTTGGGTAAAGATTACATGTTTTTAACAAAGTTAGAGTTGAATACCCATGAAATATCTTTTTGTGTTTCAAAACCCTAATTTTTGGAGAGGGATGGATTTTCTTCTTAAATTCTTCCTTTATTATTGATGTTGGAACCATATAACTTTTTTGTGGAGTAATAAAATAATGTGGTAGTGATCTCTTATATTTTTCATAATTAGTTATTGGAATTGTCACATGATGAATTTGGAGATTTTTAAAATATGCAAGCAAATTGAGAATATGTTGGTTTCCTTATTTTATGGTTGTTGTAACGGACTTGAATTGCAATCGAGAGATGTCGTAGAGTGTTAGAGGTTAGTCTTTCTCAGTGGAGGTGAGATGGTTTCCTAACACTTGTAGTAAATTGTCATTTGGTAGTGCAACCACTATAGTCTACCAGAGTTTGAACTAGGATTGGTATACCTTTCTGGGGAGGAATTCGTCACTGCAATTGAGATGGTAGATGCCCTTTCCTGAAGTGATTGTGATTTGTGAATGTGATGGGTGGCTGGGTATAATCGTTGGGTAGATTTCTGAGAAACAATCAACCTACATGGCACTAGGAGTAAACCAGAATACAGTGTGGGTTATCCTTCATTGTACCGGAAATGATTTCTACAAGAGTTTTTGGGAAGTATGAGATTCTATAAGAACTTGCTGGAAACGGTTTATGGTGGAAATGATTGTTAATTGTATATTGATTTAACTTATTCACTAAATTATTGTTGTTCCTTAAACTTGAGATCTGTTTAAATGTCCTGATTTTATTTCAAAAGCTAAATATGTTATTTTTGAATGAGACAGACCTGTTTTATATTTTTCTAAACCTAATTTGAGTTTGAAAGGATTTTGCTACAGAACTTCATGCTCACCCCCTACAGTTAAACATTTTTCAGATATGGTGCAAGAGGAGAATCTTGGAGTTGACGAGCAGGGTTATTGGGAGGCCCCACAGGAGGGGAATCTAGATTCCAATGTGGACATGTAGAGATATAGCTTCTTTTGTACTAGACTTGAGAATTTATTTTGAGTGTATGTGAAATCTAGTTTTCTTTTGTTATTTTTGTTGCGTTACATTAGTTGATTTTTGGAATGTAGAGGCTTAGATGTGTCTATTCTTTTAAAAAAATATTGTAGACATTATATATATATATATGATGAATGAAATTTATGTATTGATGGATTATCTTAGTGCTCTAATTATATAAATGATTTTAGAATGTAATGTCGTCTAGGGTGGTTTTTGGGGTGTTACAGGCTTTGGTATCAAAGCCTAGGCTTTAGGTGTTACATGGGAGCTGTAAGTTGTGGACTATCATTGGAGTATTAGGTTCGGTTGAAAAAACTTTAGGCTTGAATTTGTTTGAGGTTATATGTTTATCAAATTAAGAAATTGGTTGTTTAGTTAGGCTAGGGATTTATTTATTAAATTTGTTCGAATTTGTTGAGTTGTCTCACTACGCAATCGAGTTGTGACCACTGATGCTAAAAGGGCTAAACGTTTTGAACAAAGTTTGAGGCCTTCCATCTACTAGAAGTTGGTTGCACTCCGAATTCGAGAATACAAGGATCTAGTGAAATGGATGAACGTGGTCGAGAGAGACACAGATGAGACCAGGCAAAGACAAAATTTTGCTAAAGGAGGTCCCCTGAGGGCCGGTAGTAGTAGTGGAGCCACACAAAAGGAAGTTCCATACACCGATCATATCAAGCTTTAAGGCAAAGGAACCAAGCAGTTCGAGAAGTTGGAGTTACTCAAGATAGTGTAGCCGCTAACACTCGTCAATGCTTCACATGTGGAGGTTTAGGACACTTTAGAAAGAACTGCCCATCGTTCCCACTAAAGACCAATCAAACAACCGAGCAAGTACTAGTAAACAGGCCAACCATACAAAGTTCAGCACAACAGAGACCGTTACAAGCTCACGCCCCCGACGGCGCCAATCAAGGGTTTTTGCTTTGACTCCACTAGAGGAAGATGCTTCCAATGTCGTAGTAGAAGGTATTGTACTTCTTTATAATTCTTGAGCCAAAATCTTATTTGACCCCAGAGTGACAAATTCGTTCATATGCACTGCATATGCTTTCCAATTGGGATTGGGATTTGAGAAGCTAGATCATAATC
The DNA here is from genome assembly GCA_023539305.1 of Ilex asprella. Taxonomy (NCBI): domain Eukaryota; kingdom Viridiplantae; phylum Streptophyta; class Magnoliopsida; order Aquifoliales; family Aquifoliaceae; genus Ilex; species Ilex asprella. The sequence continues at coordinate 18,040,641 of CM042196.1, forward strand.
CGAGTATCGACATGCCCAGGTAAGAACGGTTGGATACTAGTAGGGTGTATAGAGGGTATCGTAGATTTGGTTGCGTTAGATATGAAAGGGTATGACATCAAATTTGGGATGAATCTGTTGTCAAATTTTCGTGCAGTAATGGACTATTTTCGCAAGCGGATCTCATTCCAATTACTGAGAAGTGTAGTTTTTACTTTCATGAATGATGTAATTCTTCCCATTCATTTCTTACTACGGGTAGTAGATTCTTGAAAGCTAAGGCAGGGTGCCAATTGAGTTTCTTAGCCAACTTAATGGAAGATGATTGGGACAAATCTCATATGGACGTGGTGTTGATAGTATCGAATTTTCTAGATGTCTTCCCAGAAGAATTACCAGGGTTACCTCCACAAAGAGAAATTAAGTTCAAGATTGATCTCTATCTAGAAACCAAGCCCATATCTATTGATACCTATCGAATGGCACCTTTGGAGTTAAAGGAGCTAAGGAAGCAGCTAGACCATCTGTTGGCCATTGGGTTTATCCGTTTGAGTACTTCACCTTGGAGAGCCTCGGTCCTCTTTGTGAAGAAGCATATTGAAACGCTTCGGTTATGCACGGACTACTGAAGGTTGAATCGAGTGATGGTGAAGACTAAGTATCCGTTGCCACGAATAGATGACTTATTCAATCAACTTAGGGGTACTAAGTGTTACACCAAAATTAACCTTCGTACAGGGTACCATCAATTTAGCAGTCTACTACCGGAGGTTTGTAGAAGGGTTCTCAAAGCTTACGATGCTGAAGACTCACCTAACAAAGAAAGGGGAGAAATTCTTGTGGACTCAAGAGTGTGAACTAGCCTTTGCACCTTGAAGGATAGGTTGACGATGGCCCCTGTCTTCATTATTTTGAATAGTAGGAAGGGATACGATGTGTACACCGATGCTTTGTTACGAGGCTTGGGATGTGTGCTAATGCAGGGAAGCAAGGTAGTTGCTTATGGTTCAAGACAATTAAAAGTTCATGAATAGAATTATACCACTAAGGACTTGAAGCTGGCTGCAGTGATTTTTGCTCTCAAGTTGTGGAGGTGTTACTTGTCTGGGGAAAAGTTTCAAGTGTTCTCTGACCACAAGAGCCTCAAGTATGTGTTCACCCAAAAAGGCTTGAATCTCCGACAAAGAAGGTAGATTGAATACCTAGAAGACTACGATTTCACACTCAACTATCATCCGGAGATGGCGAATGTAATAACAAATGCATTGAGTAGGAAGTCTCAGGGTGAAACAAATTGCCTTGCAGTGAATAGGTGGAAGTTGATGGATTCCTTGGAGGAATTCGATCTATGGGTGGATAGACAAGAGGATCGACCGTGCCCATTTAATCTTGTTACCCAATCGATACTTCAACAAAAGATCGTAGAGTTGCAACGATTAGACATCGAGTTGGAAGCTATCCAAGGTAGGTTAGAATAGAATGAGAGTGTTGAGAATTGGTGGTAAAGGATGATGAGTTACAATTTCGAGGAAGACTATGTCTACCCAAGAACGACTAGGTAAGAGAAGAAGTGTTTGGCGAGTGTAATTGTTCAAAGTTCTCCATACATTCGGGTAGTACCAAGACGTATAAGGATAAGAAGCGCCAGTATTAGTGGAGAGGAATGAAGCGAGATGTGGCTAAGTACATTTCATTAGAGACCACGAGCAGGCTACACATTCGCGAGATTGTCAGGTTGCATGGAGTTCCACTATCTATCATATCGGATCGTGATTCTCGTTTCATGGCATAATTTTGGCAAAGTCTTCAAAGAGCTATAGGGTCAGAGTTACACTTTAGCACCGCATTTCATTTTCAAATAGATGGGCAATCCAATAGGGTAATACAGATTCTGGAAGATATGTTACGGGCTTACGTGTTAGACTTCAAGGGGAGTTGGAGTAATCATTTGCCATTGGTGAAATTTGCCTATAACAAGTATTGGAATGGCAATGTATGAAGCATTATATGGAAGACCATTTAGGTTGCCTACTTGTTGGTTTGAAGCTGGTGAGAGTATCTTGTTTGGGCCGAAAATTTTTCAAGAGACCACGGAAAATATTTAACTCATCTGGGAGAGACTACGCACGACACAAAGTAGGCAGAAGAGCTATGCTGATAGAAGATGAAGGTCGTTGGAATTCTAAGAGGGGCCTATGTTTTCCTCAAAGTGTAGCCTAAGAAGGGAGTGTTTAGATTCGGCAATAAAGGAAAGTTAGCGCCAAGATATACCGTACCATTTGAAGTGATCAAAGTTATGAGCAAAACGGTGTATCAGTTGCGGTTACCAGCTCTGTTGTTAGGGGTGCATGACGTGTTCCACGTTTCAACGTTACAGACATGTCAAACGGATACAACACCGGTTGTGGACTTGAAAGATATAGAAGTTCTAGATGGAGCAACATATAAAGAACAACCGGAGAGAATTCTCGATACCAAGGAGAAGGTGCATCGCAACAAAGTTATCCGAATAGTGAAAGTCTTGTGGCAACATCATGGGGTGGATGAAGCCACTTGAAAACCCGAGCTGGAAATGAGAGAGAAGTATCCGAATTTGTTCGCTACTTGAGGTAAGTTTCGAGGACCAAACTTTCTTTAAGGGGTGGATTGTAAACCCCCACATGTTTATATTCATATAGTGATATAATTGTTTATTAATTGGTTCTTACATGATAGTATAGGTGATGATATAGGCATCAATCCTATAGAGTTGAAAAGTAGAAATAAATACGAGTGAGGCAAATCATTGGTGTGATGTAATATTTGGCAGGTGTTAAGGTTGATAATAGTAAATATTTAGCTAAACTTTAGTTTCGACTTGTAAAGAATTGAAAACATTTTTAATAGAACTTGTAGGTATCAAGATTTATGTGAAAAAACCTTGTTAAACATGTATGAGATGGTTTTGGAAGGGGTTGGAATAGATTGAAAATGAAAAACATGTGAAGTAGGCAAAATCTGGGTAATAACTACCGGTAGTAAAGTGCCGAACTACCGGTAGTCAACAGGTAGTTAATCGCCTAGTGTAACGAACTACCGGTAGTCAATAGATAGTTGATTACCCAGTAGACCCGAATTACCGGTAGTCAATAGGTAGTTGATTATGCAGTGTACCCGAACTACTGGTAGTCAAGAGGTAGTAAATCACCTAGTGTACCGAACTACCGGTAGTCAACACGTAGATGATGACCCAGGCTACCCGAACTACCTGTAGTCAACAAGTAGTAAATCGCCTAGTGTACCGAACTATCGCTAGTCAACAGGTAGTTGATTATCCAATGTACTCGACCTACCGGTAGTTGCTGTAAAAATTCAAAAATTTTAAGTCGCGAACAGCCGATTACCCTTCTACTATAAATACTTAATGATGCCTCCTTAGCCTTCATTTCAACCATTCTAACCCTAGGAAACATTAGAGCGGAAGAGAGAAGAGGAAAAACAAGAGATTCAATGGTGATTCAAGTTGGAGAAGACCAAACCCTTCTCTCCGTCACTCAAATCTAAGAACACAAGCAGGGGGATTTATTCTCTTTCTCTTACATTGAAGTTAGGGCTTATGTATATATTTATGGTTTGTGCTAAATGTTATATATATGATATGAAATCATCATCTCTTAGTCTTTTGGGGAAAGATTACATATTTTTAACAAAATTAGGGTTGAATACCCATGAAATCTCTTTTGAGTTTCAAAAGCCTAGAATTTGGAGAGGGATGGATTTTCTTCTTAAATTCTTCCTTTATTATTGATGTTGGAACCATAGAACTTTGTGTTGAGTAATAAAATGATGTGGTTGTGATCTCTTGTATTTTTCATAATTGGTTATTAGAATTGTCACATGATGAATTTTAGGAATTTTAAAATATGCATGCAAATTGAGAATATGTTGGTTTCCTTGTTGTATGATTGTTGTGACGGACTTGAATTGTCATTGAGAGATGTCATAGAGTGTTAGAGGTTAGTCTATCCCAGTGGAAGTGAGATGATTTCCTAACACTTGTAGTGGATTATCATTTGGTAATACAACCACTATCGTCCACTAGAGTTCGAACTAGGGTTGGTATACCTTACCTGGGGAGGGATTCGTCACTGCCATTGGGATAGTAAATACCCTTTCCCAAAGTGATTGTGATGAGTGGACTAGGTATAATCGTTAGGTAGATTTCTGAGAAACAATCAACCTACATGGCACGAGGAATAAACCAGAATACAATGTGGGTTATCATTCATTGCACCAGAAATGGTTTATACTAGAGTTTGGGGAAGTATGAGATTTCACAAGAACTTGCTGGAAACGGTTTATGGTGGAATAGACTATGTTTGGAAATGGTTGTTAATTATATATTGATTTAACTTATTCATTAAATTACTGTTGTTCCATAAACTTGAGATCTTTTTAAATGTCCCAATTTTATTTTAAAAGCTACATATGTCATTTATGAATGAGATAGACCTGGTTTACATTTTTCTAAACCTTGTTTGAGTTTGAAAGGATTTTGCTACAGAGCTTCGTGCTCACCTCTACAGTTAAACATTTTTTAGATCTGGTGCTAAAAGAGAATCTTGGAGTTGAGGAGCATTGGTATTGGGAGGCCCCACCCGAGGGGAATCTAGTATACGAGGTGGACATATAGAGATATAGCTTCTTTTGTACTAGACTTAAGAATTTATTTTGAGAGGATGTGAAGTCATGTTTTCTTTTGTTATTTCCACTGCGTTACATTATTTATATTTTGGAATGTAAAGGCTTAGATGTGTCTATTATTTTGGGATAATGTTGTAGACATTATATATATGTGATGAATGGAATTTATTTATTGATGAATTATCTTAGTGCTCTTATTATGTAAATGGTTTTAGAATATAATGTCGTCCAGGGTGGTTTTTGGGGCATTACAGATTTTGGTATCAGAGCCTAGGCTTTCGGTCATACATGAGAGCTGTAGTTGTGGACTATCACTGGAGTATTAGGTTAGGTTGAAGAAACTTTATGTTTGAATTTGTCTGAGGTTATATGTTTATCAAATTGGGAAATTGGTTGTTTAGTTAAGCTAGGGATTTATTTATTTATTTATTTATTTTATTCGAATTTGTTGAGTTGTCTCGCTACGCAATCGAGTTGTGGCCACTAATGCAAAAAGGGCTAAACATTTTGAACAAAGTTTGTGGCCTTCCATCCGCGAGAAGTTGGTTGCACTCCGAATTCGAGAATACAAGAATCTAGTGAAATGGACGAACGCTACAGAGAGAGACACAGGTGAGACCAGGAGAAGACAAAATTTTGCTAAAGGAGGTCCCTTGAGGGCCAGTAGTAGTAGTGGAGCCACACAAAAGGAAGTTCCATACCGTCGATCGTATCAAGCTTGAAGG
>CM042196.1:18076027-18088758 GCA_023539305.1 Ilex asprella
TTCTCAAGCGTAGGCACTTTTAAAAACATCAGTAGGAATAATGTTTTTATACAAAAGACGTCAGTTGGAATAACGTTTTTAACATAAAAACGCCAGATTATCTGACTTTTTTTGTGCAAGACTGTAGCCTATGAACACCTAAAAATGTTAGTGCAAATGACATTTTAGTTAAAAACGTCATTTGGAGTGACGTTTTTAGCTATTCCCCATTTCTTCAACAATTTGTGCAAGACTGTACACATAATACAAAAAGGTTGGAATAAATTATATTCATACCCCCGGACATTTGATTTTATTATACGAACACGTCCTCACATTTCAAAAATTATAATGAGAATCCAAATGCCGTCTAATAATGGATGTCGTTAACAAAAGTGAAAAAAACGACAATAATATCCTCTGTTCTAAGTTGGAAAAAAACTCAAAGCGAACTAAATTACAAATCAGACTCTAATTGAATAAATTTAACATCAAAATTAATTTAAACTTAATTCTAAAGCAAATTTAGCACCTGATCCAAATTAAACTTAATACTTAAATAAGTTTAACACCTAATTCAAATTTAACCTTATGATTTTCTCATTGAATTCAATCTTATCTTTTCGATATTAAATTAATTTTTTGGTTTTGTTCAATAAAATGATCATCACCTGCCATTCTAAGTCCACCAATTCTCACCACCACCACGCTGATCATCACCACCATGACCATGACCACCACAACCACCACCACCACATTCATGAGGATAATGGTAACTTGATTGGAACACAGGAAGCATTAATTTTTTTTTTATTTATTTATTTTGACTTAGTGAAATAGAGGGATGAGTTGGATGGATAGGATATGGGCATTGGTAAATTTCAAAGATATATGAGGGTTAAAAAAGCTTTTTTAATGAAATTGTTAACGTTTGTTAGAAAAAAGGGGTGCTCGTTGTCACGCGTGTTCAAATGTGAAGGGATTTCAGTGTAATTTTTAAAATGGGAGGGAGTGTCTGTATAATAAAATCAAATATCAAGGAGTGTGAGTGAAATTTATCCAAACACTTCTGCAGTATGCATACCGTCTTGCACAAATGGCTGATGAATGGTGGATAGCTAAAAACGTCAGTCCAAATTACGTTTTTCGCTAAAACGTCATTTGAACTTACGTTTTTAGGTGTAAATGGACTATAGTCTTGCACACAAAAATTTAGTTGGTTTGATCTTTTTATGCTAAAAACGTTACTCCAATTGATGTCTTTTGTAAAAAAATGTCATTCCTAATACATTTTTTAAAGTATTTGGGTTTTAAAAAATACTTTCAAACCAACCCTCTTTTGGGTTTGGATAAAAGTTCCTGTATGGATCTTTCCATAAATATGTTCGTAGAATTACTTTTTAAGACGAAAATATATTCTCGATTTTAGTGGTTATTGGGTGTTTGAATGACGGTTTCCTTGATATTTTTTTCCTGGTCGGAAGTCTTTTCTGATGTTTTATTTACGCAAAGAAAAGAGACAGTTTCTTTCCCACAAACTGAAATGTAATTCGATGTCGAAAGAAGACACTTGTTCCCCATTTTATTCTACTTTCGTTTCGAGTGATTGAAAGATAAAAGTTAATTCCATTTTATCCTCTATAGTTTGACAATCTAGTACTTTACCTCCTTTATATGTTTTAAAAATAATAACATATCTCCCACAGGGTTTTGGACTAACTGTTACCGTTATCAATTGGAAATGATGCAAATTGTGATACGTGCGCCAAATTTGGAAGTAATCATAAATTTTTTTTAGGAAAATGTTATTTAGACTTATTATGAGGATTTAATTAAATGCATTATTTGAATTAAAGGTGGACACTATCTAACATTGAAACTTGTATTTTTTTTTTTTTTTGGTTAGAACATTGAAACTCATAAGTAATTCAATAATTACCTTGAATTAAATTCCTATAGCATTACTCAAAATTTTAAGTCAAATTAAAAATTCAACACAAGTATTCAAATCATAATTAAACTTGATCCGGATATCAATCCGCTAAAAGGACCAGATCAATGGATTATTGATTTAACCGTTGGGTTATTGACTGAATCGGTTATATAATTAAATTAAAAAATAGTTAATAATGCTAATAAATATGCTAATAAATATTTATAACTATACAAAAAAAATGATTAATGTTATATATTAGATCAAACAAAGCCCAACAATTATAAAACAATATCCGGTGCATCTATGTTTTACGAAGTGAGGTAGATTTCAATTATGCATCAATCCAAGAATAGTCCACAAAATTTGCACTCCTCAAACTCAAACTGTGTAATAAGTAAGGGTGTCAAACGTGTTGCGTTAAACGGTTACGTATCGAATTAAACGGATGACAGGTGAAAACATGTAAATTCATCCACGACATGTTTAATAAACGGGTAAAAACCTAGATACAAACACGATCCGTTTAATACACGGGTAACATGACACGACTCGTTAACCCATTTAGCTTTAAACAAGTCGTGTTGGGTTAACACGGTGAACAACCCGTTTAACCCATTTACCTGTTTATTTAAAAATATTATGTAACTTTGTAAAACTAACAAATTAACACAACAAAATGTGATGTTTAGAGATATCGCACCGTATTGCAAAGTACAAACCAAAATAAAAAATAGTCAAATTCCACCAACAACCATATTACAAATAAAAAATACAATTCGAAAATAATACAATTACACCAAAGAACAATTATATTACAAACCACAATCTCAAACAACGAAGTTACATCAAAGAACACACAAAATCAAACTCCACCAAATTCCATAATTCACAAAATCTCATGAAAGAGATCAAATCTCCACCTCCACAACAAGAAGCATATTCAACAATCAAATTCTCATGCCCTACACAAAATAAAAGTGAAATATTATATAACATTAACAATAAAATAGACTCATAACTAGATAAGTAACAAAAACTTGGCATTACAAGCTACACATTTCAATTCCTCTCTCTTTAGTCAAGATCAAGAATAGATATAGAATTCAAACATTGAATGGATTTAGCTTTATTAGACTTCCTATTTTGATTGAAAACAACATCATCTATTTTCCCTTCCAAATCATCACTAGAATCATGCTTAAGTATTGCCTCAACTGCTAACTTACGAAACTTTTCAGGATCAAAATTTGTGGATCGCATTAGCATAAATCCTTCACCTTGAGCTAGAAATAATTGTCCAGTATTCCAATTTTTTTTTTCACACATATTTTCATGTGAGTATGCATGTTAGCAGTTCTATGACTAGATTCGCATATATATTTGATACTACAATTATTACATGCAGCACGCCCCTTTGCCATCTAGATATTTTTCATTTAATTCTATAAAGTATTTCCATACTATTGAAGTCTTTTGTCGCTTACGATTAGATTTACCTTTTTATGTAGATGTACCAGTTGATGTTTGTGTTGTTGGAGCTGCATCTACCTTAGATTCATGTCTAACCTCATCTTCTTCATCAGAAACTATAATATTGTGTTTGGAAGAATCCATCTATTTAAGGCAAAAGGAAAAAAAACATGAATATATTCATGTTGCACTCTTCTTTCAACACAAGTTATTTGATCTAGGTGAACATCTCAAAAAATAGAGTTACACTTAAAAAATAGCCTTCACATGTTAAAAAGATCATGAACTAATGCTGATACCCAATAATAATAATAGGCAGAATGTTGATATCCAATAATAAGTCAGACATAATGCTGATTCAAGCCATTCAAGTCGGACATAAGTCAGACCAAGAAACCTGGAGTTTGATCAGAACAACGATAAAAAGAGGGACTCCTAATTTTTATGAAATCTAACTTTTTGTTGCTACTCTCTAAAATTGATATATTAACTTTGGCTCTATAGAAGGAAGAAGCTTTTGATGCAAAGTAACAAGTGCACTCATAGAAAAGAATTGTCATATGAAATTGAGACAAAGTTTGAAAAGGATCCTTAGGTACTACTTTTGGCTTAGTTCTGCTACACGATTCATGGGAGATAGAAAAAATTATTCCACCTGATCCCTTATGGCATATGATCTGACTATTTTGCTTTGAACTAATCTGTTGTCGTAAGAGTCTAGGCTACTCATCTTTAGCGCACAAAAAGAAAATACTAAAAATACTAACAACGATTTTGCTTATGGTAACTTTTCTTGGTTATGTATTCTCTCTTTTTGATGTTTCTAGGTTCAACAGAAATGTGGAGAGAAAGGAGATGGTTCAACAAAAATTGGGGAAAAAAACTTACAGCCTTTTTTTGATGAATTCTTCATCGTCAGCTGCTCGAAGTCTTCGTTGTTAACTGCTTGAAGTCTTCATCGTTAGCTCCTCAAAGTCTCCACAGTCAGCCTGGCTGAAGACACCAACTGCTCATCGAGTCACTGTCGAGCAAGAGAGGGAGACAGAGAGGAGGAGGAGGAGCAAGAGCTTTAGTTGGAGACTTGGAGTTGGAGGCGCAGTGCAACAGTGAAGCCTGAAGGGTAGAGAGAACTAGGATTTGGACTTTGGAATTAGGGAAAAAGATCTTATATATTTTCTGTGTGGCTATCACTAAAAAAAATAAAATTTGGGCTAATTTTTTAAAAATAATTATTAACTTATTATTATATTAATTTTATTTAAATAAGTTGATAGGTTTCACCCGAACCCGTTAAGGTCTCAACCAAACCCACTTAATTCTTGTCAATTTGTGTTGGTTAATGGTGCCTTGTTAGACTTTGACAGGCCTAGTAATAAGCAAATGAGCCTCCCATAGTAATCAACAAAATGTTGTAAATGTTTGAAATCAAAAGTTATAAGCCTTTGATCCAACCACTGCTAGTCATCATTATCTACCACCAACTCATATATACTTATTTTCTTGTTTCATCATTCATCAAACTTCAAAGACTCCACCAAAGACTCCAATTAGATCTCTTGGTTTTGATTTCAATTTGCAATTTAAGTGGTTGAAAGCAAACCCACAACCATAAGCATTTTTTGAACCACCCAGAAACCAGATTGTATCCTACCCTCAACCATAAGCAAAAGGATAAAAATTTATGCAGTATCAATTGAAATAGCAAAGAAATTGAGAGAGAGATGGTGATGTACCCATTGTGTCTACTGAGAAGGAAATGCCCAAAAACTAGAGAATAGAGCAAAATCATGAACCCCTTTTTCTAAGATGACTGTGATGTATATGTTGTGTCCAGTGAGAAGGAAATGCTCAAAGACTAGAGAATAAATCAAAATCATGAACCCTTTTTTTGATAAAGAAGCCAGTGAGATGAGATGATAATTGACAGACGGTCATGAAGATCTGGTGGTAGAGACTCCTCACACCATACTTCAATTTTTTTACTTGAACAATCTAAGATGGTAATCGGCCCGGTTCAGGCTCCAGTTCACCGGGTTACTGGGTTAACCCATTGGGCCAGATTTTAAAACACTAATTCAAAATGTAACAGAGTCATCTTTTGAAAAACAAGAAACCCAAATTATAACCCTAGGAAAAGAAGAAAGAAAACAAATATCAAAGAATGTCCAAAGAGCTCCCTCTTCTCTAATTTGGCTTAGGTATTTATAGGAAAATTTCTCATGGAAAGCCTCTTATTTTTCCACCAATCATAGACATTTTAAATCCCAACAAATAAGATTTCCAAAGGAGTCCTCACAATAGTAAAACACAAGTGAATTGGTAGCAGACACAATTCGACCTACTGGTAGCAAAGCTTTTGTCTCTAATGAACTAGTAGCTCGTTATAGCTACTAGTAGAATAACTCTCTATTTTGGACCTACCATTATATCAGTAATAACCTAATGACATAAAAGTTTTTGTTTCACTTCTACCTATAGGAATTAACTACTTCAAGTAGAACCTAAATCCGCTCACTAATGAACTGGTAGGAAACCTACCGGTATAATTGATGTTTTTCTCAATTACGCTTGCAGTGCCCTTGAATCAATTCCTGGATCTCCTAACTCATTCCTAAAGTCTTCTATAGCATCAAAATGAGTATAAAACCTTGCTCTTACATTCATTTACATTCAAATGTCCATATTCTCCATAAAATACAAAACTAAGTTGAAATAAACAAAATATATAACTAACATAACCAAGAGGAATTATATTAGACATGAATTATGCAATTTTATGCTCTCATGATAGCCCCAACTTTGGCTTTGCGAGTCTCTTAGCAAACTAAATAGAAAAAGAATAAAAATCCTAACATTACATTTATAAATTCCAAAGCATTGTCCATAATATAACAAGCAGAATCAAATTGAAATGCATATACTATAACAAATAAAGGCACACATATGGAATCAAAAAGACTTCATATATACATATGTGTTGTGCTTTTGGATGCAAAAATCAGAATCTAATAGCCTTACTACCTAAGGTTCTTTTTGTAGGCTATCACTACTGAAAAAGAAACAAGCTAAAGTACTTAAACCTAATTACTTCCTAAAAGTACAAGAAAAATTAAAAGAAAGACATAAAAGTATAAAAGAAGGTCAAAGAGTCAATCATTCCTAATCCAAGCCATCCTCCCCATCATCAACCTCATCATCTTCTCCATTTATCCTCCTAATCTGTAGTATCCTCTCCACTACTACTCTCCATAGCCACACTAAGAAGTGTAGCAGCAATCAATGTTGATCTAGGCCGAGTAGAAGGTATAGAAGTTGGTCCTGGAATCTTCCCTAGAAATGCGTTTCCTGGGAAAGCACCCTCAAACACTCTCTTCAAAATCCTCATAAAATGCCTTCTACCTTTGTCTCCACCTATGCACAGTAGCTCAAGAGGTTGGGGCAGTCTCAGTATTAGCAGAAGTAGAAGGAGTAGTCTTGCTCTTGCTCGTAAATCCACTAGCCTTAGACATAGTAGTGATTATCTTGTATCTACAACCGTTGATAGGTCTTAGCTTAGGAGGTTGAAGATTTTCAAATGCCAGCTTCCATACAAAACTTGTTAACCATATTACCAAAGGGCATATTCCTTTTCGGCTTGTTTTACAATAGTCTTTCAACACTTCCCAAATCAAAATGGCTATGTCAATCCTGGACCCGATCACAAACTCTGACATCAAAGTAAGGCTTCTTCACAGACCCATCCGAGTAGACATTGTAATGAAGAATCTTATTGAGCAACCTACTATCGACATCCAAATGACCATGGATGAAAGTACCCTTGAACTTCTCAAGCCTATTGTACATCTCCTTCACATGCTCAAAAGAGTTCTTCTCTAGGACCTCCATATGTGGGTAGTCACTTTTAGAGGGCTCAGGCCTCTTATAGCTCACATACTTAGCTTTTTTTGTTGGAGTAGCCTCTATCACTTTCCTACAGATCGTGGTCATCAAAATCATTAAATCAACATCCATAATGGTGAATCTCATATAAAAATCATGGCAAAGAGATAAAATGTACCCATCAACTAGCCAAAAGAAAAACTTGAGTACACAGTCAATAGTAGCTCAAACCGGTACATGTTTCCCAAAACAGTTCATATCGACCATATGCTCAAACATCACCCCTCTCTTCTCAATAGTCTCCTTATACCGTGATTTCTTCCTCTTCTTAGCCACAAGTGCTTGCTCAGACTCATTTGACTCGAAATCTACCAGTTACCTTTTTCCTTTTCCGTTGGATTATGCCTAAGCCTTAGCCTTAGGTGGAGAACCACCCATTGTCCTAACCATGCCCACAATCACCACACTCACCATAGAAGCAACGAAAATCAAGGCAAGAAAACAAGAAAACCAATAACCATCATTTGGAGAAACTAGATTGGGTGCCCTCATCATAGCCATTGCCAAAAATCATAAGCTTGAATCAAAGAGTAGACATAAATGTAATGCAGTTGATATATCCCTTAGGCGTTAAAGCATACACACTCAATCATACATCCTAAAAATCAAATAGGACTTTATTTGGTTGTAACGGGGCCTTAGGTGAAGGTTTAAGAAATGAAGAAAATTAAGGATTCAAAGGAAGTTATCCCATAGACAAATTATATATTCCATACTTGCACTCCTCTTACAACATTAAAACTCTTATCCTTCATTATTTCTTCACACACTTTGGCTTTCACCTACAATATTCTTTCATTTTTTTAACACAATTTTTTCCAACTCTTTCAACCTTTTCTAATTTCTTCACCTTTTTTGCCATTTTCCTTATCCTTCTTTTGCATTCAGTCATGATTGAAAATTTCACCACAACTCTCAAACACATATTAAGTGGATATAAATCTAGGGATAACTATAAAAATAGAAAATTTTAAAATTTTATCAAAAAGGAAAAAACAGTAATTAGTCATAACTTTACGCGTTAAAAATTCAAAATTTTTTAGAACTCGGATGTGAAATGGACCTCGCCATTGGATTGGTCTAGTGAAATCTAGCTATCAAGTCAATTTTCATCGAATTTTAAAATAGTTCAATTTTTTTCTTCTTACGAGGTGAACGGATGTCACACGACTAAAAAAAATGCGATCAGATTTTGTTTGATAAATTTAAGAAATAATTTTAATTTAGTTTAAATAAAATATATTGAACCTAACACGGAACAAGATGTAATTGAGTTGGGATAAAATCCAGATTAGAAAAATATGGGAGTTGTGATAATGAGCCAAGCATTGAAAAGTATAAAAAAGGGGAAAATCAATTTGTCCCCATTGTGTTGCTGGGTTTTCTAGAAAAGAGAGATAGAGAGAGAATAGAGAGAGATCAAAGTTCTTCTACCTTGTCCTTCCAATCGACGAAAATCCGACCACTGGATTTCCTTAGGCGAAGAACAAAAGTTGTTCTATGTGACAAGAGGTACGGGTACATAACAAAGATCGTGGTGTTCACCACAAATTTTGAAGAAAGAATTTTGAGAATCAAGGCTTGGAAGCTAGATTTGGGTCTTTTGGAATTCTTCGACATATATATACGGTTCAAGAGGTAGGGTTCCTTTCCTAACTAAGTTTATTTCCAAACTAGGGTTGAAATATGAAATAGGTAGGGTGTTAGAGATAAAATCTCATGCATAACTAATTCTTGTATGAGTGGGTTTGATGAAAGTATTTGATTCGGAATTTCATAAGGACTTGTGTTGATTTGGGAATGCTATGTGTTTACATAATATTTGTACCTTATAGGTGTTTCATAAAATGCCTAAGAATGATTAAGTGTGTTATTTGAATAAAAATGATATCACATGCTTTGGGGAGATTGTAGAATACAATTATATGCTTTATGATATAATGCACATTGATAAATTGGAAATGACTATGGAGATTGAATTTGTTCATATTATGCTCAAGGGATGATGAACACGCAATTGTAATTGCAATTGAAAACATGACTGCATAGTGATATGGAACGCAATTGTTTATTACATTTGCATATGCACAGATAACATTGCATTCGTGGGCAACTGATATGAGTGTGGGTGTGTCTGCATGGTTTTGATCAAACACATTCCTTGGTGGGTTGATACTTGGGCTCAAAAAAGTTGGACCTAGGTTTGACTAAGTTGCCTGAGTTGAATTAAAAGTGAGTGTCAGGGTTAGCAAGAACGACTAGATTCTGCCTCGAGTGCAAGACCCGATAACTTCATATTTGCACTCCAATTTGTATTGAGTCCATAAAGTATGTTGGTGTACGTAGAACCATTGGAGGAAGTCCATTGATGCTGTGTTGGTTGGCTACTTGTTGGTGGAAGTCCATAAATACCCACTCCAAGAAAGATCAAGATTTTATAAAATGGTCATTGGATATGTAACATCAATGGCGGGGGCTTGAAATACCTGGATATATATGCATGATATTGCATGTGTTATGGGAGCCCATGGAGAGCTCGGGTTGTATTGAATGTGAGTTTTATCTCATGACATGTCATGTCATTGTGAAATTCATTTATGAATTGTAAATTCTTAGATGGATGGTTGATTGATGAATTACATGTGCATATTTCATATACATCTGGGTTGGGGACAAATTTTTGGTGGTAGACAAGCGCTAGTGGACGACCCTCACTTGGACCCTTATAGATGAAAAAGCTAGGATGTGGCTTTTAAATTATATTTTGTAATCCACTATGTAATAAATGTTGGACTTGTAAATTGTATAAAGGGTTATGTAGTGAACTGTTTAGGGCTATAATTTGTGTAAATGAATGAGTGGAAGAGTATGGGAAGTGATTGGATTGTTAAAGGTTGAAGATTGAAAAGATTTGGGAAAAATTTAGGCTCAAGTACTGATGAGCACATAATATTGCATATTTGAACACCTTATTACATGCATTTTAACTCAACTTTTGCATCTAAGTACTTAGAGTTAGCCGAAATTATGAATAATGTTGAATTTTCGATGTTGCAGGTAATTATGGCGTAAATGATGGATTTTATAACCTTGCAACTATGTGTGAATGTGTGGTGAATATATGGACACTTTAGATGAGGATTGGGAGGCTTGGAGGGTGAAGAATTCAAGGAAAATGCATTCAAAAGGCTTAAAGTACTAGTACATTCCCCAGAAGTGCCCAAAACAATTTCTTTTTATGCTTCTCTTGCTTCAGTGTAGCTTGAGAAGCAGCTGTGTTATGGTTTATATACATCAGACCTGCCGGTTAGCTTTATAGTAAAATGGAAGTTAATTGATGTGAGGTAGCGTTTCCAGTAACCTAGCAATACAAAGCATATGGATCCCTAAACTGAAGGGTATCTTTTATATTCTTGTCAGTTATCTGTTTTATTTACGCCTTTTTTTTACTTAATTGTTTAACCTAGTTATCAAACTAAGCTCACATCACAAGCTATGAAACAATATTCTGCCTCAAACAAACACCTTTATTATTTTTTATTTTATTATAAGTTCTAATTACTAAAACTCTCCATGAGATCGATACTTGGACATAAAAACCGAGAAAACTATAATTTGACCACTTATACTTGGGTGTATAATATTTATTAAATCCGATCACTAGAAAAGTGCGAATCAACTTTTTGGCGCCGTTGCCGGTGAGTTGTAGTGATTTTTTTTTTATAAAAATATATATCTATAATAATCTATATATATATATATATACAAGAAAATAATAATAATAAATAGTGAATAATGTTTGTTTATCTAGCATAGTTATTGCTTATTTTATTTATTAGTTTAATAGTCTATGTTTGTTCATTCATTAGTAGGATCAGTAAATCAGTCAACTTCTTCATCATTCTCATCTTATTCATCAAAATCTGCACAAGAATCATTTGACTTAAGCATGACTCAAAACGTACCTAGGGAGGAAGAGGCTAGAGAACAAGAAGTAGCTTAAAATACTCGACCATTAAGAGTATACCTACATTCTACAAGAACTAATGTCCCATCATGTTTTGCTTTTCTAACAGACGCCCTGAATTTCAATATTAAACCAGGAACAATACAATTATTACCTCAATTTCATGGTTTAGAAGATGAAAACCCGTATAGTCATATAAAAGAATTTGAAGAAGTTTGTGGAACCTTACAAGATAATTCTGAAATGATCAAAGTAAGACTTTTTTAATTTTCCTTAAAAGATAAAACAAAACTCTGGCTTAATGCCTTAAGACCAAATTCTATTACAAGTTGGCAAGCTCTACAAACAGAATTCTTTAAAAAGTTTTTCCTCTACATCATACAAATACACTAAGACGTAAAATAATGATTTTTGCGGTAAAAGATCTTCTCCAAGCATGTCCACATCATGCTTTTGAAAATTGGACCTTAGTTGATTTTTTTTATGATGCCCTTCCACCTGCAATGCGACAATTTGTTGAAATGATGGCTCAAGAAGAATTTATGAACAAAAATCCTGAAGAAGCATTTCAATTTTTTAATACTATTTCTGAAAGTTCCCAAATGTGGGACTCGACTTCTTCAAAAATTGTGAAAAATAGGCCATCTACATCCGAAAGAGAAAAATGTCTTAAAAGATGATGATGATTTAAGAGCTAAAATGGCTAGTTTATCTCGAAAACTAGAAACCTTAGAAATGAAAAAAAATAAACAAATAAATGTTATTACTTCTACTGATCAAATTGTAAAATTTATGCATTGTCAGGACATGTTGCAGCGGAATGCCCAACTATACTTGCTTTTAAAAAAATGTTAATCAAACAATCAAATGTTGTTCCAACTTATAATAATAATAAGCCTTATTTAAATCCTTATTCTGAGACTTACAATCTAGGATGAATGAATCATCTGAATTTTAGTTGGAGGAATACACAACCCACAAATCAAATACAAGGGCCACCATAGAATCAACAACAATATCAACCGTATATACCTCCTCAGAAAAGAACTCTGGAAGATACTATAAATCAATTTATTCAGAGTCAAATGAATTTCAACACTCAAACAAATCAAGCTTTCAATGATTTTAAATCTCAAACTTCGCAGAGTATTGAAGATATTAAGAGTCATCTTGTTAAGCTGACCCAAGCCTTAAGTACTACAGAAAAAGAAAATTTTTCATCTCAACCGAAACCCCCACAAAATCAAAATCAGACTAATTTTGTGTCATCTGAAACTTCTTTAAATCAAGTTCAAGCAATCACAACATTAAGAAGTGGTAAAGAAATTGATAAAACTATTAAACCTAAGATTCCAATGAAAATCCGTAAGTCAATTCCTGTAAACGAACCACTTGAAACTGAACCCTTAATTGAAAAACAATCAGAATTACAAAGTGAAA
>CM042196.1:18089158-18104598 GCA_023539305.1 Ilex asprella
AAAATAGGCCATCTACATCCGAAAGAGAAAAATGTCTTAAAAGATGATGATGATTTAAGAGCTAAAATGGCTAGTTTATCTCGAAAACTAGAAACCTTAGAAATGAAAAAAAATAAACAAGTAAATGTTATTACTTCTACTGATCAAATTGTAAAATTTATGCATTGTCAGGACATGTTGCAGCGGAATGCCCAACTATACTTGCTTTTAAAAAAATGTTAATCAAACAATCAAATGTTGTTCCAACTTATAATAATAATAAGCCTTATTTAAATCCTTATTCTCAGACTTACAATCTAGGATGAATGAATCATCTGAATTTTAGTTGGAGGAATACACAACCCACAAATCAAATACAACGGCCACCATAGAATCAACAACAATATCAACCGTATATACCTCCTCAGAAAAGAACTCTGGAAGATACTATAAATCAATTTATTCAGAGTCAAATGAATTTCAACACTCAAACAAATCAAGCTTTCAATGATTTTAAATCTCAAACTTCGCAGAGTATTGAAGATATTAAGAGTCATCTTGTTAAGCTGACCCAAGCCTTAAGTACTACAGAAAAAGAAAATTTTCCATCTCAACCGAAACCCCCACAAAATCAAAATCAGACTAATTTTGTGTCATCTGAAACTTCTTTAAATCAAGTTCAAGCAATCACAACATTAAGAAGTGGTAAAGAAATTGATAAAACTATTAAACCTAAGATTCCAATGAAAATCCGTAAGTCAATTCCTGTAAACGAACCACTTGAAACTGAACCCTTAATTGAAAAACAATCAGAATTACAAAGTGAAAGAATCCTCCATGTCCTATTCTTTTACCTTTTCTTCAAAGGGTTAAGAAAATTCAAACTAAAAAGGATCAATCTGATATTACCAAGCTCTTTAAACAAGTAAAAATTAATATTCCTTTGTTGGATGCAATAAAACGAGTTCCAGCTTATGCAAAATCCTTAAAAGATCTCTACACAATAAAAAGAAAAACAAATGTACCAAAGAAATTATTTGCAATGGAACAAGTTAATACTATAATACATCAAGATACGCTTCTTAAATATAAAGATCCAGGTAGTCCTACAGTTTCATGTCTTAGCAAAAATTATAGAATTGAAAAAGCTCTGTTAGATATTGGATCCAGTTGTAATTTAATGCCATATGCAGTATATACACAACTAGGATTAAGTCAATTAAAACCTTTCAATGTTAAACTACTACTCGCAGACCAATCAATAAAAACTCCACGAGGAATTGTGGAAGATGTTATTGTCCAAGTTGACCAATTCTATTTTTCAGCAGATTTTATCGTTATAGACACAGCGTCATGTAAATCAGGAAGTTTACTTGAATACATACCTCTTATTTTAGGTCGTCCATTCCTAGCTACATTAAATGCATTAATTAATTGTAGAAATGGAATCATGAAAATTTCATTCGGAAATATGACTTTAGAATTAAATATTTTTAAAAGTGCAAAAAGACCTAGAGAAGAAGATAGCGACGAAGAAGAACCATATGAAATACATTGTGTTGAGACAATGACTCAAAATTTTGTTGAAATTTTTTTTCTAAAAAAATGAATTATTGACACTAGAATCCATACCTAATACCAAATCTAAAAATATACCTGCAAAGAATCTGCAATATGAAGAATTATTACCAAAACTTGTAGAATCAAATTTCAAAAATTTTAAACCAGACCTAAAACCTCTTCCAAACAATCTAAAATATGTATTCTTAGGAGAAAATGAGACTCATCCAGTAATAATATCATCAAAGTTATTGGAAATACAAGAAAAAGAACTGACAAAAGTTTTAAAAATCATCAAAGTGTTCTTCGATGGACAATAACAGATATAAAAGGTATAAGCCCACTTCTATGTACTCATTGTATCTATTTAGAAAAAAATGCTAAACCATCTCATCAAATGCAAAGAAGATTGAATCCACATCTAAAAGAGGCAGTTCGCAATGAAGTGCTTAAACTGTTAGATTCTAATATTATTTATCCTATACGATAAAAAAAATATATTATTTATCCTATATCTGATAGTAAATAGGTTAGTCCTACACAAGTAGTTCCTAAGAAATCTAGTATTACTGTAATCAAAAACCAAGAAAATGAATTAGTCCCAATGCGTACAATCACTGGATGGCGTGTATGTATTGACTATCGAATATTAAATTCTCTCACCAGAAAGGTGTAAACCCCCACACTTTTATTTTATAACTACATTGCAAGTAATTATTTTTGGAAGATGCTCATATGTGTAATGATGTATGTATGAAATATGTATATTGTAAGAGTAGCAATAAAAATGTTAGTTGAGATAATAAGGTATGTTGTAGAAGTTTGGAGGTATTCCGGAGTGAAATCACACTTTAGAGAAAATTTGGGAAGTTAGGATTTTGGACACTGCCTAGTATTTTGGCCATAACATTTTATACTAATGTCCATTTTACCTGTACTTTGATTGAAGATAGTAGACACCTAGAGTTACAAAAGTGTATTTCAGAAAAATTTCCTAAATCGACTCCTAAATAGGTGAAAACTACTCTGGAAGTTGGGACTGAAAGTTGGGAAAGTTGCCACAGTCCGGACGCTTCAAGCTCCGTCTGGACGGTACTACTTACTTACCTTTCATCCAAAACAGAGACTTTGGACCGTCTGGACGCCCAAGGCCCGTCCGAACGGTACCATATATATTTACCCAGATCAGTCGCAATTTTTTCCCAATTCTTGCCTTCTAAATACACCAAAGCCGCCTCCTTCACCCCATTTCACCCATTTCTAACCCTAGAGAGCTTTGGGGAGGAAGAAGGAAGGGGATTCTCACCTCAAAGTAGATCAAATTATCAAGGTCTTGAAGCTTGGGTCTTAGATTGGAGCTAAGGAAGAAGGTAGGAGATTTCTTCTCTTTCTCTTTCATTGAGATTAGGGTTATGTATATATGTATGATTGTTATAAATGTAATATAAATGATATGAAATCATCCTCTTTTAGTCTTTTGGGTAAAGATTACATGTTTTTAACAAAGTTAGGGTTGAATACCCATGAAATTCCTCTTTTGTTTGAAAAATCCTAGATTTTGGAGAGTGATGAATTTTCTCTTAAATTCTTCCTTTATTATTGAAATTGTAACCATAGAACTTTGTGTGGAGTAATAAATGATTGAATTGTGATCTCTTGGACCTTTCATAATTGTTTATTGAAAATTTGCACATGATGAAATTGGGGATTTTGTTCATACTTTGAAAATTGTAAGTTAATTGAGAATATGTTGGTTTCCTTTTTGTATGGTTGTTATGAGGGACTTGAATTGCCATCGAAAGATGTCGTAGAGTGTTAGAGGTTAGTCTACCCCGGTGGGGGTGAGATGGTTTCGTAACACTTGTAGTGGATTGTCATTTGGTAATGCGATCATTATTGTTCACTAGAGTTCGAACTAGGGGTTGTATACCTTTCCTGGGGAGGGATTCGTCACTGCCATTGGGATGGTAGACGCCCTTTCCCAAAGTGCTTGTGATGTGATTGTGATTGGTGAATTAGGTATAATTGTTAGGTAGATTCTTGATAAACAATATACGTACATAGAATGGGTTGAACCAATATATATCTATATATCTGTATGAGAACATGGATTGGATTATGTCGGAGTCGGTGCATTGGTATGAGACAATGCAACGACATGCGCCGGTCCAAACCATTTGCTAATAGTTTATTGTTAAAGAATGCATTTTACTATTTCCATTTGATTATCACTGTTGTATAAACTTGAGATCTGTTTAAATGTCACGGTTTTCTCTCAAAAGTTATATATGTTATTTTGCTAAATGAGACCGACCTGTTTTACAATTTTCTAAACCTTGTTTAAGGTTGGGAAGATTTTGCTACAGAGCTTCGTGCTCATCCCCTACAAATTAGATATTTTCAGATCATGTACTAGATGAGGAGTTGGGAGTCGAGGAGCCCGTACACTGGGAGACTCAGCTAGACGGGGAGGTGGATCCCGATGTGGACACTTAGAGCGACACATTCTTTTGTACTAGACTATGATATTCTTTTGAAACAATGTAAAGTCTAGTTTATATTTTGTTATATTCTGTTGCTCTATATTAGTTAATTTTTGAGAATGTAAAGGCCAAGATGGGTCTATTCTTTTAGGATGATAGAGTGGGTATGATATATGGTGAATGAAAGTTTACTTATGATAGATAAATGGACCCGATGTGGTTAATAGCTATGCATATGTGGACCCGGTGTGGTCAATTATAGTCAAATTATACAGGTTGTGTTTTGGATAAGGCTCCCTGTACAAAGGAGACTCTGCCCAAATTTTGTTAAAATGTCAATAGTTGATGAATGAAACCTTCTTATTTATGGAGTTATTTAGTGCTCTCATGCAGCGAATTGTGTTTAGAATGTAATGCCGTCCAAGGGGGTTTTTGGGGCGTTACAAAAGGATCATTTTATGTTACCATTCCTAGATCAAGTTTTAGAAAGAATAGTTGGGCATGCATACTATTGCTTTCTAGACGGATATTCTGGTTATAATCAAATTGAAATTGAAATAGATGATCAAGAAAAAACTACATTTACATGTCCATTTGAAATTTTTGCTTATAAAAGAATGCCTTATGGATTATGTAATGACCCAGCTACTTTTCAGCGCTGCATGTTAAGTATATTTAGTGATATGGTAGAACGATATCTAGAAGTTTTTATGGATGACTTTTCAGTATATGGTGATTCATTTCAGTTATGTTTAGAAAATCTGGAAAAAGTACTCATTCGATGTGAAGAAACAAACATTGTCTTAAATTGGGAAAAATGTCATTTTATGGTCACACAAGGTATTATTTTAGGACACATAGTTTCTAAAAAGGGAATTGAAGTCGATAAATTTAAAATTGATTTAATAGCTAATCTTCCTTCACCAAAAATCATAAAAGATGTTCGCTCTTTTTTAGGTCATGCTGGATTTTATCAAAGATTTATCAAAAACTTTAGCTCAATATCAAGATCAATCTGTAATCTTTTATGTCAAGATACAATATTTGAATGGAATAATTCATGTCAAATTATGTTTGAAAAATTAAAAAACATGTTAATATCCGCACCTATTATGCAACCTCCTAACTGGTCTTTACCTTTTGAATTAATGTGTTATGCAAGTGATTATGCAGTAGGAGTTGTATTAGGTCAAAGAAAAGATAAAAAACCTTATGTTACATATTATGCAAGTAAAACTCTAAATGATGCACAAATGAACTATTCAACTACGGAAAAAGAATTACTTGCTGTTGTGTTCGCATTAGAAAAATTTCGATCATATTTGGTTGGATCGTCAATTGTGATATTTACAGATTATGCAGCTTTAAAATATTTACTTACAAAAAAAGAGGCTAAACCACGTCTCCTACGTTGGATTTTATTACTACAAGAATTTGATCTTATCATAAAAAATAAAAAAGGAGTAAAAAATGTGGTACCTGATCACTTGTCAAGACTAAATTATAAAATCAAGGAAGAACCAATTCCAATTAGAGAAACTTTTCTAGATGAACAACTGTTTTTAATAACAGAATTACCATGGTATGCAGATATAGCCAATTATTTAACTACTGGTACTATCCCTTCTAACTATACCTGATTTGATAGAAAAAAGTTCTTAAGAGAAGTACATAATTTTTTCTGGGAAGATCCTTATTTGTTTAAATACTGTAAAGATCAAATAATAAGACGTGTACCTAATCATGAAATAGGTCAGCTAATTCAATTTTGTCACTCTGAAGCTTGTGGAGGCCATTTCGCTTCAAAGAAAACCGCTGCTAAAATTCTGCTGTGTGGATTCTATTAGCCTACTCTTTTTAAAGATGTTCATATCTTTTGTTTAAACTATGACAGATGCCAAAGATTGGGAGATATTTCAAAAAGAAATATGATGCCTTTAAACCCTATTTTAATTATTGAAATTTTTTATTGTTGGGGCATCAATTTTATGGGTCCATTTCTCCCATCTTTTCGGGTATCTATATATCTTAGTTGCAACAATTTATGTCTCTAAATGGGTAGAGGTCATTCCATGTAGAAATAATGATCACAAAACAGTGATCAAATATTTTTAAAAAAATATTTTATCCAGATTTAGAATTCCACGTACCATTATAAGTGACGGTGGATTACATTTTTGTAACAAAAGTTTTAAAAATCTTATGAAAAAAATACTCAATTTCACATCAAATATTCACTCTGTATCATCCACAGACAAGTGGATAAGCTGAGTTAGCTAATAGGGAAATAAAATACATTCTAAAAAAAAACAGTAAATCCAGATCGTAAGGATTGCTCTTTAAGATTGACTGATGCGCTTGGGGCTTACCGTACTGCATTTAAAACTATCCTAGGAATGTCTCCTTATCAGTTAATTTATGAAAAACCATGTCACTTGCCTGTAGAATTAGAACATCGAGCATATTGGGCAATCAAAACCATGAATTTTGATTTGGACAAAGCTGGAATAACTTGCAAATTACAAATTAATGAATTAGAAGAATTAAGAAATGAAGCTTACGAAAATGAAAAAATTACAAAGTTAAGAACAAAAAATTTTCATGATAAACATATCATGAGAAAATCATTTGAACCATTTCAAAAAGTTTTATTATATAATGCCAAGCTTAGATTATTTCCTGGAAAGCTGAAATCTAGATGGACAGGTCTTTTTATTGTTAAGCAAGTTTTTGACTATGGAGCAATAGAAATTGAAAATCCAGTAACTGGAAATATTTTCAAAGAAAACGGTCAAAGACTCATACCATACTATATTGAATTTACTAAAGATGTAACGGTTGTACACCTTTTAGATCCAGTTTATATGTAATAAACATATCTTGTTATTTCATTACAAGTATTATTACTAATTACTTGTAATTTATTTTGACAGATATCCCAAGTGGTGAAACGACAACAAATTCTTGATCTCCATTATCAATCCTGACTATTACCATTCTTACGTTACAAATAACAGTTAATCTAAGTTGGGGAGATAGGCACATAAATTTTCTTTGTGTATTAAAAATAGTAATAGTAATTTAAAATTTTGGTTTGTCTTTGTGACAGACAAACGTTAAAAAACCGGATAGTGAGTCTTATTTATAAAAAATAAAAAATAAAAAAAATTTAAAAAATAAATAATAATAATAATAATATTTTATCATGGACGAGAAACTATTCTGGTTAAGTCTCGTTCTATTGCGTCATCTTCCAAAAGACGTACATGCATTAATCATGAAAAAAGCTAAAAGAGTGAGAAATTTAGAAATTTTTGAAAATCAACTACCACCCATTTGCGGAAAAAGTACATATTCCAAACATCGACGAACGAATCGTCTGTGTGCATGTGTGAAATGTGGTCGAATAGAACATCTGAGAAGGTATAATAAGTGTGCGGAGCCAATTTCAGGACGCTTGTTAGATCGTTTACGCTGGATTAGGGATGGGCAGAGTAAGGAGTACACTGAGACGCCATCATATTCCGGCTCGATGTTAACTAGATTCGTGAGGAATGAAATTAACCGTGTCATCGGCATACTCGAATCATATAGTTCTTATGCCGAGACAATATGATTAAAATAATGTATGAATTTTAGAAGAATTGTAAATAATTGTAAATCCTTATACATAATCTTTGTAAATAAATAAATATAGGATAATTAGAAAAATCAGTAAATATCAATAACACATAAAAAATAAAAACCCTCCATTTGTTTTGATAAGAAAAAAAGAGTGGTTAGTAAAAGTTCTGTAGAATATGTAAAATGTATTTAATTTTGTATATTTCAGGAATTTGAAGCAACAAGGAAGAAAACAATTAACAACCTGCAGTACAACAAAAAAACCCAAAAACCAGTAAGTTTGCACCGTCCGGATGGCACTCCCACTGTCTGGACGGTGCCCCTTATTATAAAAACTCCTCCCCATGGAACCCGTTCAGTTTTTCATCACCTTGCACCCAGAAACTTTCGGCCAAAGCCGAAAATCTCAAACCCAAACCTCTAAATCTCCTATACTCAATCAAATTTGTTCCAATTATCCACTTACCCATAACATTTTGAACATATTTACCGATTAAAATCACTTGAAACAAAGAATCCAAAGAAAAATCAAGAAAATCAGGGATTTAAGACAAAGGGCAAGGAGATCTTCAAGACAAGCACAAAGAGATCAACCCGAGCAACCTCCTGTGCCTCCACAGCAACCAGGACCGAAAATGTCTTCAACCAGGTGATGTTTGAAAACATTGATCAACAAAACTGATACGATGATAAATTCTTGATAAAACCTATTATCGTTGAAAGACCAGTTGTGTTTGAAGATTTAGAAAATATAAGAATTAGAGAAATTCTTGCTGCTAGAGGCTGGCTAGATTATGTTAAATTAATTGTTTATACATATGACTGCCTGGTCTTTGAATTTTATAACAATGCTCAGATAATTGAAGAAAGACATTTTCGTGCATTCGTACGGGGGCAAGTTTTTCATGTTACACCAGGCTACTATAGCCGAATTTTTTCAACCCATGCAGAGAGAAGAAAACCCGCAATACTCGTATACTGAGCATACATTGCCTGACCTAAATATTATAGGAAGAGTGTAACCGGGAATCCAGAATTTTGTTGGGGAAGACCAAATAAATATATAAAGTAGGGAGACTTGGCTGATACATATCCCATCCTGAATTTAATAACGATAAATAGCTTACTACCTCAAGCCTAGAAAAATCAAATCTACACTAAGCAAGCTTACTGTTTATATGCATTCAGGATGGGCTTACTATCGACCTACCCAATCTGATTATGGACCAAAAGATAATGACTGTAAAAGATAAAAAACCCTCACTTCCCTATGCTATGCTAGTCTCTCAACTATGCAGAAATAACGGGGTGATCATCGATCTCATATGGAAGACAGTAGATCAGTATGGACCAAAAGACAAAATATCATAGAAGAAAAGTCATGGAGCTCAACCAGATGCTCAACCAGTAGCCCAACAAGAAGCAACACCTGAACCTCAAGAACAACCATTGCAACCTCCTGAAGTATTCGCCAGAATAGCAGCTACCAGAAGATCAACCATACATTCCAGTGGATGACAAGACAGTCAGACAAATTCTGCTAGGTATGGAAAACACTATCACCCAGCTCGGTACTATCATTAATCAAATGAACCAACGGATGAAGGACTATGAAAACAACCAAGCAGAAATGTTGAGGCTACTGAGACAGCACTTTGGAGGAGGACCATCCACTTCATGAAATCTGGAAATTCTACATAAGAACTTTACTATCTTTCACTCAGCTCTTTAAATTATGCACTTTCCTTTATGTAGTTAGACTTTAAAGTACCTTTGCACTTGTTTATTTATTTGCTTATTTTAAACCTATGTGTAAACTCGTTAAGTTTTGAACTTAGGTAGGTTTAAATTTGTTTTTGTTAAAATTAGAACCTATATTGTGAAAGTTAGGAAACTTACTTCACATGATTCACAGTAAAATTAAATTAATATTTTAGGTACATTGCTAGAATAGTCTTAACATGATCACTTAAATTTTCACACTTTAGTTGTACATTATCTTAATATTTTTATTTAAACTAAATTGAGAAGGAAAAATAGATATCTTTATTATTCAAAACCCTGTGGAATATTACATTATTTACATGTGTAGAGGAGATGAAAAACCTAGTGCAGATTTTGAACCAATCTTTCTTGGAGAAATATTCTACATCTACTCAAATGAAAATCCTCGATTCAGCGGTAAATTTTCTGTGAATAATCTCGTTACCTTTGTTTTGATTAACACTTGTTAAATTATAGTATTAACATTATTCTTGAATTTTAATTTAGAAAGAATACAAACATATGATTTTTGGGAAATGATCTTAGGCCATGTTTCATTAATCTTGAGCCTTGACCATTTCTTTTACAAAATTATATCCTTAGTCAGCCGTGATTGAGCCTGAAAAAAAAATTATTCCAAATTCTTTTCTTGATACCCAAAAAAATAATATACCCGAGCCAAATGAAAATATATTAAACCTACCTTTACCACATAATTTTCTTGCACCCTATTTATATTAGTAGGATACAGAAAAACTGAAGAAGGTGTGGAAAAAAAACCCATGACAAGGTTAGAAAAAAAAATAAAATAGAAAGAAAAGAGCCAAGAAAGTGAAAAATGGAAAGGATGAATATGCAAAGTTTGAAAAAAAAAAGAGGTGTGCCACAAATATAGAGATAGCATTTGAATTCCATTAACGTCGTTTCATAAACCTCACCCCAATGGCCACGATACAACCTTAATAAAGTCCTTTTTTATTCCAGAAATCATATATTTGTATTCAGTCTATTAATCTAAAAAGGCAGATGTTAATAATATAAATAATATAATGTTAATATTCTTTCATGAGATTATGTCAATTTTCACCATATTCAATTAACCGTTCCTTTGAATATTTACATGTGAAATTATTTGTTTTGTTTATCCTAAATCACATGTAACATTGAGAGAGTAGTCACTATAACGTATGTTCTTTGCTGAGTGCATTCCAGGAAAGGATTGACATCAAAACCACCACAAAGAAGGGTAATATTTCTCAAGTGTTATTTGAAAATAAAGAAATCACTACACACACACGTAGGTTTTTGTAAAAATATCTAGATAATATTACAATTAACATGTGTTACTCTTGTAGTTAATGCATTCCTGACTGTTGAAGTTTGTAGGTAGCTTCACTGGAAACCTTCACGAGACACAACTCGTCCACTAGGATCACCTAGGGGTTTAACGGCTTATTGCATATGCTAAATGCTATCGTGAAAAATTCTATGAAAATAATTTTACCTCTATCATTTTGTTAATAGTTTTTTAACTTACTAGGGACTAGTAAAGTTTTAGTTGGGAAGTGTGATTAACATTAAATAGCATATAAATTAGAATTATTAATAAAGTCGAATTAGTATAATTAACACACCAAAAAAATAGTAACTAGTGTGAATTAGGATTTGTGTGGTAATTTATTTTTTTTATAGTTTATATCCTAAGTTGTAGGCTTAATGCGAAAATATTACAAGATACCAAGAGCAATGTCAAGAAGATAAAAAGAAAGGAGGTCAAAGAGTAATATTCCAACATGAAGAGTTAGCACTTTAGCAACTTGCAAGACCAGCTAACCCCCACCGTCTGGACGGTGGCAGTGCTGTCTGGACAGTCACCAAAGGACGACCAACACTTATCTTTTTTCACTTGCTTACCTTCTGCCTATAATTAGGGGCCTTCTCCTCCTCTGCATGCAAGCCAAAAAACAGAGAGCTTCGGAGAGAAATCCAACGAAAGAAAAAGGGAAAGAAAGGAAGAAAAGAAAAAGAAAGAAGAAACTACAAGCACGATCCCGTCTGTGATACACTTTCAGTTCTAATACTGTACTTGTACATTTCTGTTGTAGCTTTCCATTCGGATAGTTGAAGTGTTGCCATTTTTTCGTCTTAATTGATAATAAAAGTGGTTGTATTTTAATCGTTCCCTACAAAAGCCTTTTAAATTCTGTACTTTTATTCTTTTGTAATGGCAACTACCCGCACTCCATACTTGTCTATAGCAATGGAGCGTGAGTAGTTGTTTGTACCCTTCAAACTAGGATAAACATATGTATAATATTGGTTAGATTCTAGAATTGCTGATGTTTTATTTATACGTTTATTAAATATATAAGACATGCCAGCTAGAATAACCCCGGCATTCCTACCGGTATGGCTAGTCCTCCACCGGAATGCTGAGGAAGTTCAACTGACGCATGATATTACTATATATAATAATATTGCCAGTCGAATAACCTCGGTGATCCTATCGGTATGGCTAGTCCTCCACCGAAATGTTGAGGAAGTTTTGCTGGTAAATATATATATCACAGATAATCTATTGAATAATTGAAGTATTCCGTCTGAATGGCTTGACCTTCTGGTTGTCATATCTAAACACTGCTAACCTGAAAAGTTGTTGTGTTATGATTTACTACCACCAGCTGACCTGACAAGTTGCTGGAAGATAGTCTATACAACCTGCGGGTTTACTTGAATTAATCAGTTGGCACATCTAAACCTAGTGTAGCTTCAGAAGCATTTGTGTTATAATATATTACCACCAATGTAGCTTGAGAAGCAGCTGTGTTATAGTTTATTATATATGCATTTACAATCATGAGATCAAATGAATAACTTAAGTATTCCTCATGAAAGGCTCATCCTTCTGGTTTGCAGTTGACATGGATATAACCAATGTAGCCTGAGAAGCAACTGTGTTACCAAATATTACCACCAATGTAGCTTGAGAAGCAGCTGTGTTATGGTTTATATACATTAGACATGCCAGTTAGCTGTCCAGTAAAATGGAAGTTAATTGATGTGAGGTAGTGTTTCCAGTAACCAACCAATACAAAGCATATGGATCCCTAAACTGAAGGGTATCTTTTATATTCTTGTCATTTATCTATTTTATTTACGCACTGTTTTTACTTAATTGTTTAAACTAGTTATCAAACTAAGCTTACATCACAAGCTATGAAACAATATTCTGCCTCAAACAAACACAATTATTGTTTTTTATTTTATTTTAAGTTTTAATTACTAAAAATCTTCGTGGGATCGATGCTTGGACTTAAAAACTGAGAAAACTACAATTTGACCACTTATACTTGGGTGTATAATATTAATTAAATCCGATCACTAGAAAATTGCGAATCAAAGACTTCTAACGAGGGATGAATCCAATTTACTATGTAAGAAAGACATATCTTGACGCAGAAACTAGATACTTACCACTAGAAAAGTTTGCCTTGGCACTCATGAATTGTGCTAGAAAACTACGGCATTATTTTCAAGCTCACTTGGTCATGGTACTCACAAATCAACCACCCAAGGTGCTTTTTAGAAAAGTCAACCTTTCAAGAAGAGTGTCAAATTAGGTCGTAGAACTGGCTTAATATTAACTTTGAGTCTCGAACAACAATAAAGGGACAAGCGATCGCTGATTTCCTTGCCAAATTCTCTCCCTAAACTGATGAAACCCTCTCGAATCCTTGAAGACTCCAAGTGCCATGGAGACCGACATAACCAAGTAAGAATCTTTAGGCCTTTAAAATATTTGGAAATTATATGTTGATGGCTCATTGAATCTAAAGGGGGCATGAGTAAGCATAATCTTCGAACACCCTGAAGGTGATATGTTCAAAAAAGTGGTAAGACTAGATATTTGAGCATCAAATAAGGAAGAAGACTATGAAGCTCTACCGACTGGACTAAGACTCACAACTGACATAAGCACCAAGCAATTGTTGGTATATATAACGCCCCAAAATTCACCTTGGACGGTATTACTATTTAAACCATTCATAACATGAGAGTGACTAATAAAAATCATAAATACATAAGATTTTAATCATCATACATAATGTCTACATTATCGTCCAAAAGAATATGTCAAACTATGGCAATTACATCTCAAAAATTAAGTGTCTTGCAGCGGAATAAACATAACATCATTCTAACAATGCCTCAAAAATACCTATCTAGCATAGGACATAAAAAGAGCAACTCCTCTAAGCCATCCCCTCAGGATCCACGCTTCCATCCACATGAGTTTCCCAAGTTACCCAATCATCGACTCATAGTTCTTCCTATAAACCAAAATCTGAGAATAATAGTATTTGTAGGGGGTGAGCATTACGCTCTGTAGCAACAATCTCCCAAACTTGAACAAGGTTTGAAAAATATACAAAACAGTTCGGTCTCATTTTTTAAAATATCATATATAACTTTTGAAAGAAAACAATATAGTTAAATAGATCTCAAGTTAACGCATTGACAATAAAGTAAACAAAGAGTAAACCCAGTTACAAATAATAAGTCATTTCCAATGACAAACCATTTCTAACAAGTTCTGGTGGAATCCCATACTTCCAACAAATCCTTGTAGAAATCATTAACCATTAGCCACAATAAACCATTTTCATCAATGATAAACAATAACACATAATATGTCTCCATATTCCACAATATATATCCATATCCCATAATATGTATCCATATCCCACAATATGTATCCATATACGTACTTGTAGGTTGGTTAATTTCCGTTGTCCTGTATGTTAGTTGCTTCCCATGAATCTACACAACGATTCTACCTCGTTCACCCATCACAATCATTCCCTGTAGGGCCACATCACAAATACTTTAGGAAGGGCGTGTACCGTCTCTCACGACATTGACGAAATCCTTCCAAGGAAAGGAATACCATCCCCTAGACATGAACTTACGTGAACAATAGTGATTGTTGTTACAACAACAATCCACTACAAGTGTTAGACACTATCTCACCCCCACTAGGATAGACTAACCTCTAATACTCTACGGTAGCTCTCGAAGTCAATTCAAGTCTATCACAACAACCATACAAGAGATGTAATACCAACCATTTTCTCAATTTACAAGTAAATTCAAAACCCCCAATTTCATAGGTTTTTTCCAATATCATATCTCAAGAAAAATAGACAAGAGATCGTCAATATATATATACTTTTTTTGTTCCAAATAAAACACTAAAGTTTTGAAATCAATATCTAATGAGTATCAAGCTTTAGAATCAAGAACCAAAGAATATCAAGTATTGAACCCAAGAACAAATGAATATCAAGTCTTGAAATCAATAACACATGAATATCAAGTTTTGGATATCAAGAATAAAGGAATATCAAGGTTTGAAACCAATCCCTAACGAATATTAAGTATAGATATCAAGAATAAATGAATATCAACAAGAAAAATCCATACTTCTTGAAAAACTAAAGTTTGGATGTCAAGAACAAAGGTTTAATGGATATCAATCTATACTTCCATCAAAACATGGTAAGATTTACAAGAAAAATCAAGAAACAAGTATTTCAAAACATATATATAAGCTTGAGAGTCAAAACATGTATATATATAAGCCTAAGTATCAATGGACAAGAGTGGAAGAATTCCCCTACCTTCTTCTTCCTTGGAATTTTTGAAGAACTTGAGGTTTGATTCACTTCAAGATGAGAATCCCCTTTGATTTTGTGTTTCTCCCCTTTCTCTCTTGTTTCTCAAGACTTCCTAGGGTTGTAAATGGTGTCTGGAGGCTGAAGGAGGCGACCTTAAGTATTTATAGAGGGAGAAAATGTCTCAGCCGACCTAAATTTGATGTTCTGATTCGTCATTAATGTTCGAATGGAACTTGGCGTTCGAACGTCCCTAGTGCAAATTGTGGTTTTACGTTCAAACGTTCCTTGGCTTTCGAACATTGGTTGCTATTAGTACTTTTGCGTTTTCCATCAGACAAGAGAACAGTCGTTC
>CM042196.1:18104698-18114786 GCA_023539305.1 Ilex asprella
GCTATTAGTACTTTTGCGTTTTCCATCAGACAAGAGAACAGTCGTTCAAACGGACTTTAACGTTCGAACGTTCGTCCCAGTTTCTGCTGTAACTTCCAATGCAGTTTGGACCTATTTAGAGGTCGATTTAGAAACTTTTTGTGAAATACTACTTTGTAGCCATAGAAGTCTACTATCTACTGTCAAAATTTAAGATCAAATGGACATTAAAATAACAAGTTATGATCCAAACATTGGGGAACTATCAAAACTCCCTCTTATTCAAATTCTCCTTAAGTGTGCTTTCACTTCGGAATGCTTTCAACTTCTATAACATACCTTATTACCTCAACTAATATTTTTTTTATATCTAATCTTACCATCCAAATAATTCACACATACATCAATATATATATATATATATATATATTAAAAGTTCCATAGCATAAGTACGTTACAATATAACGATAGGAATATGGGGTTTATAGTATACTTCGACTCGTAGCTAGTTGTAAACTAACTAATAGGAAAATACTTGGCCAAGGAAAAGCGAATGATGGCCTAAAATGAGCTGGCCAAGGAGGATCTCAAGAAAATTCTAAAGGCTACAATTCAATAGATTTCAAGGGCCAGGAATTCACTTGTTGATGCCATAGCTGCACTGGCATCCACCCTTGAGGAAAGAGTGGCCCAAACTATAATAGTCAAATGTAGAGATAGGCCAAGCATTGAGTTTCAAAAAGCATCAAAAACTCTGGTGACCAAATTGGGGAGTACTTCGATGGACTCAATTCAAATTATCTTAATGTTGGACAACTTCCCAAAGAGAGGAAAGAGCAACAAAAATACGATTCAAAGCATCTAGGTTTTGGCCATCAACGAACAGAGAATTCTAACTTCGCTCCTTCGTATGCCCATACCTACTCTGCGTGTACCCTACAAAAGTATAGGACTTTCTCTTTGAGATTCACGAAGGAGGTTGCGGGACTCATATAGGAGAAGATCACTTGCACATCAAGCATTATCCTAGGGATATTGGTGGCACTACATGTAGAAGGATGCATTGCAATATGTAAGGCAATACAAAAAATGTCAGATGTTTGCCTCAGTATCTAGGCAACATGCACAAGATTTAAGTTCCTTCACAAGTCCATGGTCATTCGCACAGCGATGATTGGACATTATTAGGCCAATGCCTAGAGCACCCTGGAAGGCAAACAGTAAGTGGGTGGAAGAATTGCCCAGTGTGTTATGGATGTATCGAACAACACCACACTGCGTAAATGGGGAAACTCCATATGCGCGAACTTGTGACATGGAAGTTGTGGAACCATTGGAGATTGATCTCCCAAGCATTAGAAAAGATTTAGCAAAAGGTGGAGAAAATAGAGACACGATCACTAAAGACTTAAATTTCGTGGAAAAAAAAGGGAGTATGCACCCATAAGAGGGGCCTCCTACCAATAATAGAGGGCTCAAGCTCATAATAAGAAAGTGAACCTTTTTGAGTTGGGGAATTAGTCTTATGGAAGATAATGGGTGTGATGCCCAAAAATCTGGGAGTTCTTTCTCAACCCATTAATCACCAATCAACCTGCGTGTACCACATAGTTTGATACCACGTTGTTACACCATATTCATCAGAATCATAACCAAAACAAACTTTAGGCAAAGTCTCTTTTGTACTGGAGCCCTACCATATTGTAACCTACAGACATATTAACCATATGACCATTCCAAGGTCCACATCCCATAATATAAGCTTATTATTATCTATTTACATCAACCATAGAAGTGTTCTCAATATGTGAGGGGCCCTTAGTCTCACATGTTTTAAATTTCAAGTTTTAGGAATAAGTACTGGTACCCTATGTAAGTTATACTAGTACCTGAGCCTTCTGTTTCTCAAGTACCAGTGACCAAGTGACTTGGTACCAGTACCTGGGCCCATTGTTTGCTAGGTATCGGTACCTGAGCCAACTACCAATCGGAGTACCGGTACCTGAAAACTTAGGTACCGGTACTTAAGCCCACTAGAATTCAGGCACTGGTGTCAATAAGCCTTTCTACCAATACTTGGACCTTCCGACAACGTGGTATCGGTACCTATTCACTTAGGTACCAATAACTAAGCCTAGATTTTTTCAAATTTCTCCAACTTTCAACCCTTAACCATCCATTCTCACACAACATTCAACATATTCATTCATTTACATGAAAGCATTGTCCAATAGAGTCCCATTACATGCTCTATTACCAACATACAAGGTCAACAAAAATTTACATATTTGATTAAAAAACTGTAATTCAAAAGCCACAGTTCAGCTCCATCATCAATAAGGACCCAAATGAGGGTCATCTACCAATGTTTGTCCAACATCTGCAATATGTTCCCATAAAGGTTGAGTCACTCTCAACAGGGTATTTTTTAAGGAGGCTACTCCCCAACCCAGATACATATGAAATGTCACATAAAATTCATTACATAAATCATTCATTCAAGAACATACATTTCATAAATGAATGTTGCAATTTTTTATGCCATGTCATGAGATGAAATTCATACATGAAATGCCATGGTCCCATAACACGTGCAATGTCATGCATATGCGTCTACGCATTCGAAGCCCCCACCATTGATATTAAACATGTAATGACTACTTTATAAAATCCTGTGTCTTTCTTGGGGTGGGTATTTATGGACTTCCGCCAATGGGTACCCAACTGACACAACATCTATGGACTTCTATCAACGGCTCTGCGTACACTGACATACTTTATAGACTCAATACCAACGGGAGTGCGTATCTGAAATTTACCAGGTCTTGCACTCGAGGGAGAATCTAACCCCTTCCTTCTAAACTCAACACATTTTTTAATGCAGCCCGTGTGAATCAGTTGAACCTATGTCCAACCTTTTTGTGCCTACGTATGAACCCACCAAGGATGGTATTTGGTCCAAAATCGTGCACACACACCCACACTCATGTTAAATGTTCATGAATGCGATAATACCTATGCATATTGATTAGCACAAAAACATGACATATTTTGTACGCTAATATGCCCGTTGATGCTAGCTTTTGTTGTATTATTGGGGAGAAATGTGCTTAACTTGCGTTTTGATGGAGTTTTGTATGATTACAGGTAAAATGACGTAAATGAGATGAGTTAGACCCCCATTGAAGTGTTTGAAGTCAATGGAGAAGAGGGGGTGGCTTAAAGGAAGGTTTGGAGGGAGAAGAAACCAAGAAATTGGAATTTGGTTGAAAACCTTCCGGAAGTTTTTGCCTTGGATTTCTTTTTCACTGCCAAAACCTTCCGAAAGGTTTTGCCTACTGGAATGAATCTTTCGGAAGATTTTTCCTATTGGAGTGAAACCTTCGGGAAGATTGTTGTCGACATTCCGGAAGGTTTTTGACAAATTTTCCAAACAACCTATATCTCAAGCTCTGACATTTGAGGGTCTCACTTACACTTCTCCAGCTAATCCCTTGACATCCTCTGCACGTCTACAGACCTCCCTCTCCCCTACTTGGACTTGATGAGTCTTGGTTATCAATGAAGAGAGAGAGGAAGAATGTTGCTAGGTATGGAGGCTGGCTCTGCACCACCCCTGTCTAGCCCACCATTTTGACAGCCTATGATGGTGATCACATCACCTAACTGGAGGAGACTCTAGACCACATTTTTTTTTTTGGGAGGAAAAGGGGAATGGTGCAGAATTATGAAGAGTTTTTTACATAGAATATAGAAGGAGAAGCTGTGTAGAAGATGATGAATAGTGTCTAGTGAGAGAAACTTAAGATTTTGCATTTTTTTTCAATACATTGTCTTGTAATCAATGGTATGAGCTTTTAAAACTTCATTTAATGTCATTAATGTTATTCTCTTTTAAGTTCATTACTAGTTTAATGCTTTCACAAAGCTTTCACCATTAATGCATGAAAGATCTTTATTTCCTTAGCTGTAAAATGGGTTTTAAATGCATTATCTTCTAGCTTATATTTTTTTGCACTTAGTTACTCTAGAATTTCATATCCTTGCAATGCACTCTCATTACATAGTTAAATTCATTTCAAGCGTGAGTAGCCATATCTTCTAGTTGGCAATGCCAAGGGGAACCTCATTTGGGTATACCATTTCAACTCCTTCTCCTCCCTCTTTTTAGAGTTCAATGGTTTGGTTTGATTGAGTTGAGGGTGGATAAGTTGGTGAGTCTTTGATATTTCGTAGGCCGAGTCACAGTTTATGCTTAGATACTCACCCATCTTATCCCTAGCCTCTCATGAATCAATCGTTCATTCATACTCTATTGGAGGAGGGATTCGAGTTGAGATGGTATCGCCATTGGAGTAACCTCTTGGATTTTACAACATTTGTTTCTCATTTCATTTTCACCAACACAAACTTTGCCAAACAACTTTCAAGAACCAAGATTTTACATTTTCTTTTATTCAAAATTACCTTCCCCTCGGTCTACTTCTTTTCCCGTGGAAACGACCTTGAAATACCACCAAGTAAAACATGACCCACGAAAGTCTCCTTGCGATTGGGGAGCACTTTTGCCCATAGCATATCATATTTACACCGTCACATTTTCCTTT
Organism: Ilex asprella; assembly: GCA_023539305.1. NCBI lineage: Eukaryota > Viridiplantae > Streptophyta > Magnoliopsida > Aquifoliales > Aquifoliaceae > Ilex > Ilex asprella. Next base: position 18,109,285 of record CM042196.1, read on the forward strand.
CCCCTTGCCCTTTCTTTTGACACTATCCCAAGGGAGAGTGATACTCCCCTTCGAACCATACATTTCACATGCTAAGGGAAAGTATTTAAGGGTTAGGAAACAAGCAAGGTTTTCCAACAATCACATATGCAAATGTAATGACAATTACAATAATAATTTCATGATCATCATATCATTAGCATATTATTAACATATTCAATTTCCACAAAAAATTCTCAATTTCTCAAATGTCAATTATATCATAAAGCATATAATAATATTTTCCAACACCACTAAGCATGTTATAGCACTTTGAATTAAAATAACACACTTAATCAACCATAGGCATTTTATCAAACACATATAAGGCACAATTTTAAACAGATAGCATGTCCAAGAACCACATTCTTCATGGAATTCAAGGCCGAGCAATTTCATCATACCAAATCATAAAATAATTGGTTCAAACATAATCTTATATCCATTTTCTCATATTCTAACAACTCTAGGTATATGTTACAGATAATATTTGCATATCTCAACCCTAGGTTGGGAAGAAACCTAGTTTGGAAAGGAACCCTACCTCTTGTTGCGTATATTCACGTAGAAGAAGCTTCAAAGATCCGAAATCAAGTCTTCAAAGCTTGATCTTGAAAATCCATTTTGGATATTATGGTGAAACTCATAATCTTTGCTATAGTTTTGTAGCTTTCATCCCGTAAAACAACTTTTTTTTCATAGCTTGAAGAAATTCGACGGTCAGATTGTCGTAGATAGGAGGTAGAAGATGGAGAGGGGTTTCAATTTTTCTGTTTTTCTTTTCTTCTTTCTCATTTCCAAAAATGCTGAAGATAAAGGGGAGAAAATCTCATCTCATGTTAAACTTGGCTCTCATTAAGCCACACATCTCGTCTTTTTTTGATCTTATTTTATCTGTATCAATTAAATCTCGTTCCATGTTAAGCTTAATACATTTTTATTGAAATAAATTTAAATTATTTTTTGAGTTTCGCTATTAAATTCTGATCGCATTTATTTTAGTCCAATGTCACTTGATTGCCTCATAAAACATGAAAATTTTGATTGTCTCATAATTCAACCCAAATTAACTAGATAACTAGATTTTGCGATATGAATTCAATAGTGAGGTTCATTTCATCATCTGATTTTTAGAAAAATTTGAGTTTTCAACACGTACTTTAATAACTAATTACCAATTTACCCTTTTAAATAAAACTTACAAGTTTTACAATAGGTGCCACCAAACCGGACAAACATAAATCTCGGGGCCTACTCGAAAGGACCTCATTAGGTCACTTTGGTTAGAGGAATTGGATCTTATAAACTTGAGACCATTGAAGGGAAGCCACTTCCACGACCTTGGAATACGTCTAACCTTTGGAAATTTTATTGTCTCCAAGGTAGTATTACTTGGCTCGAAGTACTTTTATAGTTACCTCATGAGATGTTAGCTAGTTAAGTTTTTCTCAAATATAAGTGTGTTTTTCAATAAAAAACAAACTTATTGGAAAGTACCTTCGAAAGTTATGCATAATTAGTTAAACCTTTTCCAACACAAAGGTGACAAGGCCAGGGAAATCCTAGGCCCACTTCAGCCTACTTCTAAGGTAGGGAGGCCAAAAATCCTGACAGAAGCATGGACATGAATCAAGTGTAGCCACCTGATCAAAACATAGGCCCAAGGTTAGGCATGATAATGCAAGTCAAATGGGGTAAAGTTTTGAGTCCAATTAGATCAACAGGTCGATCTAAAAGTAGCGAATTAAGTGACTCGATGAAAGGCTCTAACACTTTACTAGGCTCAATCCAATTAAGATACGCAAAATGTTCTAAGTATGAGAAGCCCTAGCACTTTACTAGGGTCGAGCCTATTATGAATAGGCATAATGTTCTATGTATGAAAGACCCTAGCACTTTACTCAGGCCGAACTTATTAAGAATAGACATAACTTTCTAAGTATGAGAGGCCATAGCACTTTACTAGGGTCGAGCTTATTAAGAATAGGCATAATGTTCTAAGTATGAGATGTCCTGGCATTTTACTAGGGCTGAGTGTAACGAGAATAGGCATAATGTTCTAAGTATCAAACGCCCTATCACTTTACTAGGGAGAAGCCTATTAAGAATAGGCATAATTATCTGAATATAAAAGGTCTAAGCAAACCATTACGACCGAGCTTATAGGACCGACGTAAAAATGAATTTGTGCAAGCAAGGCCCAACCATTGTTAAAGGCCAGTTCTATTTTATTAGGGACAAGGGAAAAAGATATTCTTTTTGCAATAAAAGATAATATTCCATTAAGTATAAGTGAAGAAGCTTATATTTATTAAAAAGAAAAAAACTTTACATATGATTCAAAGGTTGGGTTCTACTGTAGTTACAGAAGAAGGGCCAACATCAATTAAATGGGAAAAGAGCTCCAAAGATGAAGGAATATTTGCATCTCGAAGAGGGGCATCCTAACCCTTCTTAAAGTGGAGTTTCTCAATCAAAGGGATTTGTAGGGCCAGTTCCCCTTCAGCCTTAGCCATTCCTTCTTCAAAGGCAAAGTCCTTCCTTTCATTGGACTGACCCTTGAAGAACTTAAACTCCTCTAGAGGAGCATAATGTTCCTCTTGGGTTTGGGAAATCTCTCCAATAGTAGCCACCTCCAACGATTTCAACTCATCATTCAAAGTCTTTAGTATATCTCTCTCTTCCATCAAGACGAACATTTGAGCTTGAAGAACAAGCAAATGCTCTCAAAATTTGGCATTATTGGCATCCAAAATATCATTTTTTTTCAGGGTAGCCGCGATCATATATGGCCTCTTCATAGCCTTATCTTTCTTCATAATCCTGTCGCTGACTTCATGAACCCTCTGCAAGCCCACAAAAAACAACACTTAACAAAAAAAAAGAAGGAAAATAGAGAAGGAATGAGGGAAGACATAAATCATACCAACACTATTTGTTAAATGGCTTGATTGGTTATCTCATCATCGAACATTCTTTCATTTGCTACCAAGTCACGAGGAAGGATACCGCCTTGGCAGTCCCAACCGTCATATTCACATCCTTGGCAATTGAGTCACACACATTAATCTCTTTTCCTTTTACCTTCAGAACAAGTCAAAAATGAGGAATATTGTCTTCTGGAAGAGCAAAAGAGCTGGACTCTAATGTTTTTCTTTTCTTCTGTGCACGGTGCTCAGGCACCACAGTCAAAGAGTCATCACTAGATGGAGACATCATTTTAGGAGAAGGAGCAAAAGGAACATCAAAAGGATTGGGGACATTAGATTGAAGAAGAATTACAAGGTCATCTTCGACAAACACTAGATCATTAGCTAAGCCCTCAGAAATGATTACTTGTTTGAATTCGGTCGAAGTTGGTCAAGCAGATTCAGGGGAAATGGTTGGAGCTAGTAAATCATGGAAATTCCTCACCAGTCTGTTCCTACAAGAAATAGTAGCAACTGAATTCTTGCGAGACCAAGGAGTTTGACCACATTGAGCCTGCAAAGCTTATTGATTATCTGTAAGAGCTATATTTGGATAGTCAAGTGCAGCGATGAAGGAATCATAGGTCAATGTAACCAAGGAGCATGTATGCAGATATGAAAAAGAGACTCTCATTAAAGGACCATACTTTTTTGAAGTCTTCCATCTTTACTGAACATTCAGAAACCTTTCCCTTACAAGTCTCACCTAAGGGAAGCAAGCATATCAGAAAGGCAAAAGTGGGGAACTTAAATTCAAAATAGATGCATATGTTCATATACTTGGTGCTCCTTCTTCAAAGGGACATCTATATGATGGGTTTTCTCCTACCTTGTACTCCGAGTTCTTGGAGACAAATACAACATCATTTTAATGACCTTTATTGGAGTCAGTCATATGGTTTACAAGATAGCGATCCTTCCTCCTTATTGTGAAATAATAGTTATGTCCCACTGGCTTGATGATGTAAAAGTAAAGGATCTCTCATAGTCCCAGATTTACTCCCACGAGGTCATTATGAGCAGCAACACCCATTACAATTCTGAAAAGGTTGGGGTAACATTGGATAGGGACACAACTTCAATGCTGAAAGAACCCTAGAAGAAGTGGGTGAAGCAAAAACCTCACTCCACCCTCGATAATATCCCAAATGTGGGTGGGAATGGATTCTATGGCACGAATAAGGGGCTCTTCCGTACTAGCCACACAGACTTCAACATCATTAGGGATATTGTATTTCACCCTAAACACCAAAATTTTAGCTAAGTTAAGGGGAGCCGTTATGAGAAAGAAGATGATTAGAAGAGAAGAAAATGAGGTTTTCAAAAAAGCAATCACATGGCATATGGAAAAACATCTAAGTATGCTCCTTTTAAAGAGATATGAACAAGTTCCAAAGCAATGGCACCTGAAAATCAAAAAATGAAACATTAAGGGGAAAGTTCCATTTCTGACAAAAAAAGAGGCATGCAAGGCTCAAGAAACCAGATAATCATCAATGAGGGTAAGCTTGAGTACAAGAAACGACAATCAAACTTGTGCTACATGGCATACATTCCCTAGGGGCAATTGAAGGAGCACATAATTACTGTGCATGATTAGAAATTTAATGATTCAAAAATAAGTACGCACATATGTGGCATATGGATTACTCAGAAGGTTGATCGAGCATACTTAGAACATTACAACTTGTTCGGTAACAAATTTTCCCTAACATATCAAATGGGTTAGGTCGAAAATGACAAACCACACTGAGCCAGTAATAGTTCAGATAAGGCGATAAGAGCAAATAGAATCCCATTTTGCTTAATTGAAAGAAAGATAACCCAATCCCGAAGAATAAGAAGATGGAGTTAGTTTGATAAGTTGCCAAAATTAAGGTGAATATTATCAATGTGCCCGAAGAAATAGAAGAATGTGGAATACTAGGAATGATTCCAATAACAATCACTAGAAATCCGGTGTAACGTAGGGTGTACCATCTCACCACCCAAACGACGAAAACCCCAATAGTAGGGGAACTTTCCCTGCATTCTCCCTGTAAAACGGGGGAGCAATTTTTCTGTTTGGCGATGATGTCCTTTGCATCATGTATACGTATAGGCCGGGACTATTCTCACTCCTAAATTCTTTATTCCTATCCCATTAAACTATGTAAAAACAAAACTGCTATATCCACACTTTTTTGTACTCTTTCCTCTCCGTATATTATTCTCACTCTATCACATACACTCCACTCATACAAAATGCCTGTCCCACTATCTCGTCTTTCCAAAATATTTTCCAACAAAGCAACTCATTCCACCATACGAGAAAAGGGAGGTGAATCTAAGAGCGTTTAGATGACTAACTGGACATAATCAGCTTTGATGATGCACAAAATTGTCTCTGTGCGAGTTCAACAGTCAAGTATACGTACGGTCGCAATCAATGAACAATCAACAAGCAATTAATAGAGGATAGAAAAATAAAGGGTCGACTCAGGGGTTTATAGTGGTTCGGCCGTAGCCTACGTCC
>CM042196.1:18139786-18150322 GCA_023539305.1 Ilex asprella
TTACAATATTATCCCAAAAGAATAGACTCATCTTGGCATTTACATTCACGCAACGGAAATAACAAAAGAAAACTAGACTTTACAAGGTCCAAAATGAATATTCTAGCCTAGAACAAAAGAAAGTGTATATCCTAACTATCCATCTCGGTATTCATTTCTCCCGTTATTGGAGCTTCCCAGTGTCCCAGCTCGTCAGTTCCGAGCTCCTCCTCTAGGCACAAACCTGAAATATGTTGTTTGTAGAGGGTGAGCACGAAGCTCTGTAACAACATTCCTCTTAAACTCGAACAAGATTTACAAAAGCATATAAAATGGTCTATTTCATTTCACAAATAGCATATATAATCTCTGAAGTAAAACATGGACATTTTACAGCGGATCTCAAGTTTAAGTAGCAATAGTAATAGAAATGAATAATAACAACCAAGTTCCAATAAATATCCATTTCCAAAATATAAACCATTTCCTACACATGATATAATATTGTCTTTTAAGGCATGAGCATCCTTACAAGGAACCTCTCACCCTCAAGATTTTATTTCTCAAATATCGTTACAAGGAACCTCTTGAGAATATCACATTCTACCCTATTTTGGCATGAACGCCCTTACAAGGAACCTCTCACCCTCAAGGTTAAGTTTCTCAAACATCCTTACAAGAAACCTCCTAAGAAGGAATGAGTATTCTTGCAAGGAACCTCTCTCTCATGTTTGTCCAAACAACCATACAAGCAATACGTTACCCACTATTTTCTCAAATACCCAACAATTCCACAAGTCCCCAATTTGCAAGCAATTTCCAAGATCTCCAATTTTCACAAGTAATATCCCCAACGGATCAAATTTAAGAAAAGGTACAAGAGATCATACTAACATTATTATATTACTCAACACAAAACTCTAAAGTTTTCAACACCAAGATTTAGTGAATATTGAGAGAGAAATCCACATTCCTAAAAAACTAGGGTTTTTATGGTTCTCCTACCATAACTTTACTCAAAACATGATAAAGGTTTCAAGAATATTAAGAAACAAGGAACTCATAGCAAAGACACATCATTTAGAGTCAAAACATACATATATATTAACCCTAGCATCAATGAACAAGAATGGAAGAAAACCCTACCTTGTGTTCTTAAAGAACTAGGACTTTGATATTGAATAAACCCCTAAATCTCTTGTTTTCCACTTTGATCTTGTGTTTCTCTCTTTCTCTCTTCCTCTCTAAGGTTTTCTAGGTTTAGAAGTGGTGAAACGGAGGGTAAAGAGGCAATATTAACTATTTATAGTGGAAGGGGAACCGGTTTGTTCGCGACTTGAAATTTCAGATTTGTACACCGACTACTGGTAGGTACTATCGGTAGGTCGGATACGTGAGATAATCAACTACCTGTTGACTACCGGTAGTTCGGGTACACTGGGCACTCGACTACCTGTTGACTATCCGTAGTTTGGGTAGATTGACTACCGGTAGTTACTACCCAGATTTGCCTACTTCACCCATTTTTTATTTCCAATTCATTACTATCTCTTCCAAAACCATCTCATACATATTTAACAATGTTTTTCACATAAATCTTGATACTTACAAGTTCAATTGAAAATGTTTTCAATTCTTTATAATTTGAAACTAAATTTTAGCTAAATATTTACTATTATCAACCTTAACACCTACTTTTCAACTTTATAGGATTTATGTCTATCTCATCACCTATACTATCATGTAAAAACTAATTAATAAATAATTATATCACTATATGAATATAAACATATGAGAGTTTACAATTCAACTTTTATATTTTTTTAAACTCAAATTTAAATTTAGGTAAAAATAAATTAAAAATATTCTCCAACTCTATTCTAAAACTCATATCAAATCAAGACACTCAAATATTGGACTCAAATTAAGAGAGATTTAAATCTTTGCTCGAATCACTAATAGTGATATTTTTTGTGCCTCTAAAAATTCAATGATCATATTTCACTTACTTTAAATTTGAGTTTGTCTTTCTTTAAATCTGAGTTTGTTCTTTTTTAAATTTGAGGTAATCCATTGAAACCCTTAGTATAAAATTAAGCTTTTTTGTCAATCATTAATTCAAATTTAAGTAAAAATTGAAGTAGAGGTAGGAGAAGCTCTTACCCCTCTTACAACATTATTTCTTCATGACAAGTTAATGCGCCAATAAGCCCAAAGACTCACAAAAAAGCACATTTGAGCTTAACCTTCGTTTTAGCTTGTTTGTCTTGCAGAAGCAGCTGTAGACGGACTCATTTTGTTATGTCAACACTTACTAACGCAGGTTTCTTGAAAAAGGCGTAACCTTCGGCCGAACGGAACTTATATTCTTATATGTGCTTTAGTTATTTCTTCTTCAACCGAGATTAACGGGTGTAGCAGCTCGAATATTCTCTCATTATCCGTATCTGAATCAAGAGATGACAAGTTTTCAACTCTTTGTGGTAGATTTCAGAATCTTTTCCTTGTTTAGTTTGCATGTTCCGGCCTATGTATTCTTTTTCTTGCTTAACACACAAAGTTTCTCCTGTTCTTTGATAAAAAAAAAATACTTTCCATGTCTAGGTTGAACAATTATTTCTTAGTGCCATACCAAAAAATCATAACAGAATTAGGATGCATTTATGACTTAATTTGGTAAAATTATGATAAAATATATATTTTTGAAATGATCCTCACATTTTTTGGATGGAATCCAATATTATGTGGATCTTTACTTTGCTCCATTTTAATCGTAATTGTAACCCAGATATATTGTAACTAGCCTTCATTTTATTGTAAATTTTAATACCTACTGCATTTGAGTGGTAAGGTAGGTATTCCTGTAAATCTATATTCACGATGCAATTCTATGTCTTTTAAGGAAGTTGTTCTGAAAACGGCAAAGGGAATCTAGAGGCAATAGATCCGGATGCAGGAGTGTGATTGACGCAGTCGGTTGCTGGAAGATTGTGATTTGCTTCGGTCATTAGCCTATTTTCTATTCAAATCAAAGCTAAGCTTGCGCTAGGTTGCATACTTTCCGGGAGGATAACCTTCCTGTTTTTAACTTCATTTGTTTAACTAGTATTTTATTATTTATTGACAGCAAATAAACAAAAATAAATACTTTCTCTCATCAAGAATCCTAATTTTCTGCATTAGAACTTGGGGCCTGCAACCATTTAACAGCCACCATCTCTTAAATTCACCGCTATCACGAGGAAAGGACCGTTATCCTTATCAGCAAAACTTTTGCCCTAAACACATTTTCTCACCACCCCGCCTTTTAGTAGTTCTATCAATTGATTGATCAGTTTTGATGTCAGATCCGATTAATTGAATATGAATTTATTTTTTTATGTGTTATTCAAAGCTAAATATTAATCTATTAAATAATATTTCTTGGATTAAGATATGGGTGTAATAAAATAAGACTCAATTTTGCTTAGATCCAAAAAACATGTACTTACAAACAACATTTATTGAATTTGTGATTATTTCATAAAATATAGTTGAAAGTAATATTTAGTTCAGTAAAAATTAGCTTAAATATAGTTATTCCTATTTTAGATTTGTTTTGTGACATTTAACAGGTTCGGATTTTAACCTTAAAAATTTAAGTTGCTTATATTCAGATCGACCAGAAGTTGACAAGCCTATCCAGTATAGAAGTGCAATTGATAGGATGAACTTCAACTGTTTTATTTTTTCACTCCTTAGAACTCCATCTTCCGCTTAATTGTTGTCAATTTTATTTATCGTTAAGCTAACTAGGCTTAATTTGCTAATATCATGTTCTATTGTCATTAAGTTAACATTATCTCGCTTCTAATATTGGAACTCAATGTTAATGTAAGGAGGATATGACTCTAGATCAACTAATACGAGCCTCATCATTAAAGCAAGAGAAATGGCGTGGAATATTAAACCAATGTGAGAAGGTTATTTTGACAGCATCAACCGACAAATTTAACGTAAGGTAGTGTGACATCAAATCACCCAAGGATGCATGTGCCTGCCAAACGCCAGAGAAAAATAAATTAAATGCCCCTAAATGAATAGGCTAGGGTTATTCTTACCTCTTAAATCTTATTTTTTATACTATTTAATTATCTTATTTCAAACTACTAAGAATGTGTTTGGCATGACTTAAAAAAAAAGTATTTTTGACACTTTTAACTTATGAAAAATACTATTTTAAAATTTTAAAAAATAGTGTTTGCCTCAACTTTTTAAAAATAATTAATTTTTACTTTTAATTTATTTTTACTCTTCACCTCAGTCCCCATGATACCTCTGCCAAAACCCCTCAACAGTTTAGGGTGTGAGTACCTTATCTCACGTAGCCAGTCTAATCTTGTTGTCTACGCCGACAATTTATCCTCTCATCTCGCTGACCGAAGATGACATTACTTTCTCTCTCACCTATTATCGACGACGACGAAACCGTCTTCTCTCTCACCAATCTTTGTTGTATCGCTGATCTAGCCAATTTCTTCAAATAGGGTACAATATCTTCTTCTTAACTCATTTTATACCATATGTTGCAACGATTTGTCATTGGTTGATATATTTTGGTTTCTGATTTTTTTTTTTGGAGATGAAATTTTGGAGATCTTAGAAAAATTTTGGGGAGATTTTCATTTATTTATTGACAGAATTACATTCAAGCTCCTTGAGATTTGTTCCTTTATAACAAAATCCCCTAATATTTGAAATATTACGCACCAACCCTTGAAGTTTGTACATGTGTAACAGTTATAACTCTGATGTCAATGTCTGTTAGTAAATTATACACAGATCCCCTGAAGTTTGTAAATGTGTAATACTTAGACATTGCAAGTTTAAAATGTTATAATTAGACAAAAAATATTTTAATAAAATATCAAATATCAAATATCAAATATTTTAAATTTTACCACTAAAATTCATGTTCTATTATGACATTTAATAGAATAAAATCAAAAATAAAAATTTAATTTTAAAAAAAATTATAATTAGTATACAATTATACTATCTATTGGAATTTAATGTGGTCATTTAAACGCCTAAATTACTGTCAATAAAAGATTGTAGATATTGTGTCTATTAAAGTTTGACCCTTATTTATTTTTTAATTTTATTTCAATTGATAGTATAATTTTATACTAATTATGATTTTTTAAAGAAAAAAATAGAATTTTTTTATTTCTGATTTTATTTCAATAAATGATATAATAGAACATGAATTTTGGTTATAAAATTCATTTTTTATTGTGAATAACTTAAACCCGTTATTTAATTTTTTAGTTTTATTTGAATAGATAGTATAACTGTATACTAATTATGATTTTTTAAGAAAAAAATAGATTTTTAGTTTTGATTTTATTTCAATAAATGATACAATAGAATATGAATTTTTATTGTAAAATTTAAAATATTTGATATTTTATCTTTGATTGAAGTTTTTGTGGTCTAAATATAATATTTTAAACTTGAGGGGTCTAAATATTATATGTAATAAATTTTAGGGGGTCTGAGTGTAATTTACTAATGGATATACTCTCCGACATTGACAGCAATTGTCTAAGTGTTACATGCGTAAAAACCTCAAGGAGTCTTTGTGTAATATTTCAAATATTATGGAGTCTGAATGATTAATCTTTAAACCTCAGGAGTTTGGATGTAATTTTTCCTTATTTATTCGATCCATGTTTACTATGAAAATTACTATATTATTTTGTTTTCATAATTCATTGCACATCCTCATATATTTAATTTTTAGCATCTACTATGGATTCTTTCTTATGTTCGGGGTCGTCATATTTCATTTGACTTTATTCTTTGTCTATCGCATGTACTGTGATTAGTAGTTAAAATAAGCATATTATTATGCCTTTTTAAGGCTAATTATACTTTGATGGAGTTTAAATGATGACATTTTAGGACTTACATTGAACAAAGGTCCAAAAACAGTGAATATCAAACTTTCATGCAACACCAGCATGCCCTAGAGCAAAATTGGAGAAGCTTGAAACAAAGCAAGAACGTTTGAACGCTAACTCATGTTCTAACGTCCCCTTAAATTATTTGAGGATCAGGATGCTGTGACATGACGTGTTGCAGCCAAGAAGGAAAACACTTAGGTACTTCAGTACCACCTTCGAACTCCAATTCACGTTCGAACGTCCCCTTGAATTATTTGAGGACAAGGATGTTGAGTGCAAAGCGTCAAGTTGTGCATGGAGTGTGAAAATGGATTTCACAGAAGAGCGCAGGGCACTCGAGTGGCAAGGTTAGACCCCATCTGACGTTTGAACGTCCATCAAGCAAAGATAGAAGCAACTTTTAAACGTCGGACAATGTTAGAATGTTGTCCCCAGACAGGCTGCAGAGTGGTTAATTTTCTCATCGGACAATGGGGCTTTCATTTGGACTTTGAAGGCCTTGTACTATTCCACCACACTACCTTGCCCCCTCCTCTTTACCTATAAATACAACTATTGTGGGAGCTTCCAAGAGGAGATTTTACACTAGACCAACATCTTTAAGATTGGTATAGAATTAGTCTTAGACTTAGGTATATATTTACTTGCATAAGGAAAGATAGATCATCTTTTGGTTGCGGTAGAAACCCTCCAAAAGTGACTAGCTTTCTTTTACTTTCAGTATTAATTTCACTCACTTTCATTGCTTGAGCTTCCTTCTTCCCTTAGAGGAGTGAAACTCTTCCACTTTTCTAAAACTTTACCATAGCCATGAAGAGTGGAATGTGATTCACTCATTCTTCGTCCAAGATTGGCTATTTGTGTAGTGTGTTTTATCTTGTAACTCCTCTACTTGGAGGGATGAGCATCACTCACTTTTCTAGCTTTACTAAAGCCATGAAGTGTGAGTAGTTTCTCATTCACTTTTAAGTAAGAGGTAATGGACATGTATAAATCATCCGAAAGTTATATCTATGCATTTTCAATTATGCTTAATGCTTTATATTTTCCTTACTTATTGAATGATTGACTGCATCTAGCAAAGTTAAGGCACTTTGTATAACTGTGAGTACTTTCTATAACATAGATAACTTTTGCATAGAAAGACTCATTAGTTCAAGACAAATACTCTGGTTAGATCTTCATGACTATCCTTCAATCTTCACCATTATTGTGTTGCAATTAAAGAATGTAAATGAAATATTAATGCTATGGTTGGATGTCTTGTAGAAACACTTGCTTGTTTGTAAACGGGTTAAGTCTCGACACAGACAATCTTGTAAATTTCTAGAAAGACATCGGAATAATGATCTTAATTCTCACAATTCACCTTTATCTTTTGATTAACTTGCTGTTGACACAAGGGTTAATTGAGTTATCAAACACAAGTATAATAAATCGGATGATTAACTATATGTCCAGATCTTCGAACTAAAGAGTGAACTTTTTTACATTTGCGATTATCTCATATTTTTTCTAGAGAAACTTCTTTGAAAGAATCATATATTCTACCCAGGAAATCCCATACACCACACAACTTCAAAACTCAATGGTTCCAGTCACTTTGGTCTCTGTCACTATTTTCTCTAAAATACCAACTTTAGTTTCCTGTAGATTTGACTCCAGACTTAACCAGATTATTACTACAACTTGATCGCCTATATTTGAGTTTACATATTTTGGAGCAAGTCAAGTTTTTGGCGCTGTTGCCGGGGAACCATAAAAGGTGTTTTGAGGTAAAAGGTAAAAAAACCTTCCTTTTTGTATGCATTTTTGATTTACTATGGATAATTTTATTTTATTTTATTTTTTTATGTCTGAGGATGCTCCTCACTATCAAAATTTACCGGCAGAATCTTTTAGGTCTGTGAATCAGCCTGAACCATCTTCACCTAGATCAGTAGCAAACTTTTGTGAAAATAGTATGGCAAATGATAAGAGACAAGGAGAAGTTCCTATGAGAGAGGGGAAAGTGCCTAACATTCGAACGTTGCGAGATTACTTACATCCGACAAGAAATAGTGTCCTCTCTTGTTTTGTCTTTCCTACAAAAACACCCCTCTTTAATGTAAAGGTGAGGACAGTACAACTACTTCCTCAATTTCATGGACTCGAATCAAAAAATTTGTACTTACATATAAAAGATTTTGAGGAAGTATGTGGAACATTTCAAGACAACACTGAACTGGCCAAGTTGAAAAAATTTCCTTTCTCTATAAAAGACAAAGCTAAAAAATGGCTAAATTATTTAAAAGGCCATTTAATACCCAACTAGCAGGTATTACAGAATGAATTTTTCAGAAATTTTTTTCCCTTACACCGTACCAATGCACTGAAAAGGCAAATTATAATTTTTTGGTCAAATAACGGAAAACATTCTACCAATGTGGGGAGATATTCAAAGATCTTCTCCAATCCTACCCACACCAAGCTTTTGAGAATTGGACTTTGGTAGGATTTTTCTATGACTCCTTGCCCACTAGACTACATCAGTTTTTCAAAATGATGGCTCAATGAGAGTTCATGGGGAAGAGTCCGGAGGAGGCATTCAATTTTTTTGGCACCATATCTGATAGTTCTTAGATGTGGGACTCAGCCCCCTACCATTGTTGAAACTAGAATATCTACTTCCCAAGAGGGTAAGTATGTCTTGAAAGATGATGATGAACTAAGAGCAAAAATGTCCACCCTATCTCAAAAGCTTGAAGCTTTAGAGACGAAAAAAGTACATCAAGTTGATGTTGACCCTCTCACATAACAAGTGTGTGAGAATTATGCACTGATAGTACACCCTACTTGGGAGTGTCCTACCATTCCGATGTTCAAAGAGGTATTGTTTGAAAAAAAAATACAATTTTTAACTTCAATAAGCCTTACTCCAACCCATATTCTGAAACATACAATCCAGGGTGGCGGAATCACCCGAACTTCAGTTGGAGGAACACACAACCAACTTCTATAAACCAACAACAAGGTTCACAACCACGACCTCAAAGACCTCCCATATATCAGCCATACCAACCACCACATAAGAGGAGCCTTCAGGATATATTGGACCAGTTCATGCAAATCCAAATGAACTATAACACCCATTACACACAGGTTTTCACCGATTTCAAAGCATAGACCACCTAGTCTTTCGAGGATACCAAAAGCCACATCCAAAAATTAACCCATTCCATGAGAACACACGAGAAGGGCAAGTTTTCTGCCTAACCAAAACCAGTACAAGGCCAATTTCATATGGGAAATCCTTCAATCATGGAAATCCCACAAGACCAAGCCCAAGTCATCACTACACTGAGAAGTAACAAGGTGATTGATAAAATAATCAGAAACATGTTGATTCCAAGGCCAAGACCTGAGTTAATCCCCGTCAACTCACCAGTTGAGCCTAAACCCGTGGAGCCTGAACTTGTGATTGAAGTTGAGCTTGAGCCTGTGATTGAAAAAGAGCATAAGACATTAAAGGAAAAAGACCCTCCTTGTCCTATTCCTTCTCCTTTTCCTTATAAACTCAAAACAGTACAAAAGTTGAACAACCCACCAAAAATTTACGAGCTCTTTAAGCAGGTAAAGATCAATATCCAATTTTATGGATGCCATTAAACAAGTTTTGTCTTATACTAACTTTCTGAAAGACTTGTACACAATCAAGAGAAGCCAAAATTTCCAAAAAAGAGCTTTCTTGAAGAAAGAATCTAGTGTCTTACTTCAACACAAAATTCCTCCAAAATACAGGGACCTTGGTGTCCAATTGTGTCGTGTGTCATTGAAAACTTCAGAATAGAACAAGCTTTGCTTGATCTTGGGGAAAAATGTCAATTTGATCCTATTTTCTGTTTACCAACAGTTGGGTTTGGGTGAACTCAAACCCACTTGTGTCACACTCCAATTGGTAGACAGATCCATCAAAAATCATAGGGGCATTGTTGAAGATGTACTTGTCCAAGTGGCTAACTTTTTCTTCCTTGTTGACTTCATTGTTATAGACACTTTGCCAACAATGCATTCAGAGAAACAAATTCTCATTATTCTTGGTTGGCCCTTCCTAGCAACCTTTAATGCATTAATCAATTGCAGGAATGGGGTCATGAAATTGACTTTTGGGAATATGACTCTTGAGCTGAATAGTTTCATTATGGCCAAGCACCCTGGATAGGACAAGGAAGTAAGAGAAATAAATTTCATTGAGTCGTTGGTTCACGAACATGTGAATGATACCTTCTATGAAACCTCTACTAAATTATATCTGTTGGAACCTAGCACATCTGAGTCAACAGATGATGACCCAAATGCACAAAGGTTCCATATTTATTCTGTTGAGACATGGGCACCAAAATTTGAGGAACTTTCATCGAGTGGTACAAAGCCACTCTCATCAAATATTAAGCCACCAAAGCCTGAGCGAAATTCGCTCCCATCTGATCTCAAATATGCATTCTTGGGAGAGGAAGAGTCATACCTAGTGATAATTTCATCTAAGCATACGTACTTGCAAGAGTCTAAGCTAACTGAAGTTCTCTATGAAATCCGGGTAAAATTGAAATTTTCTGAAAAAGAGCAAAAT
>CM042196.1:18150422-18164550 GCA_023539305.1 Ilex asprella
CACAAAGGTCCCTAAAAATAAAAATTATAAAATTTTCATATAATTGAATTAAATTTCAAATAAAATTAATTTAAACTTAAATTGAGATGAAATAAATCATTTGGGGGGGGAAACGAACTCGGATAAGTGTGGGCGTGTGGCACGATGTGAGCCAAGCCTTGGAAATTACAAATAAGGACTAAAATATGATATTTTGCACAAAATATCTCTGATAATCGGTTGGGTTCAAGGTTGGAGAGAAAGAGGTAGAGAAAAGAGAGAAATCAAACTTCTTTAGTCGATTCACAGAGTTTCATCAGTCGGAATCCATCGAGTCAAGAATCAAAGTCGATCACATCGATGAGGGCTACACAACCACACCAAGAATGAGGGATTTCACCAAAGATCCAAAGGGGATATTTTGGAAAAATTAAGTTTTGGAGGTTTGGTTGATGATCTTGAGATTCTACTCTTCGATTTACGCTTCAAGAGGTAGGGTTCCCTCCTACTTTGGTTTATTTCTAATCTAGGGTGTTCATCTGGAATGGTTTGAGGTATAAAGTAATTTATGACTTGCCTATATCATGGAAATAAGGAAATGGGTATAGAAATGGTTTTAACTAAATTACTAGCTTGGAATTGATGTGTGGTAATTACTTGTGTAATCCCTTGAAAATTGGTTTATGTGGGTATGCTATGTGTTTATGTTGTACCCTTGTGAATGAAATGTGTTATGACATGCTTGAGGATGTTATAGTTAAATTAATGAGTTGATATATGTTGTCAATATATTTGCATCATGAGAAAATGTGGTAATTATACGAATTAAGTATAAATTGTCATGGCATATGTTAAAGTATGTGGTTAAAATGGGTCCGTATGACATTCATAGAATATTGGACATAATTGTTATTACAATGGTTAATTACATTGCATATGCACGAAGACATCACATAATTAGGGTGTGAGTGCATTATGACATCAAACGCCACACTTGGTTGATGATGGGTGGACTCGAAAGATGTGGATCGAAGATACCGTTGAGTCACATGGTTGCATGAAAAAAAATTGGTTTGGGGTAGCAAGAAGGGACTAGAAGATCCTTCGGGTGCAAGACCCGGTAATTGAGGTACGCACTCCATTGGTTTGGTCCATAAACTATATAGGTGTATGTGGAACCTTCGGTGGAAGACCATAAATTCTGTGTAGGTTGGGTGACCTTTGGTGTGAGTCCATGAACATCCATCTCTACAAAGACCCTATATTTGTAAACATCATTTGATGTGTAATATAGATGACGAATTCATACACATTGATACTTGCATGTGTTAAGGAGTTGGGAAGGGTTCGGGTTGAGTTGCGTGAGTGAGTCTCATCTCATTTCATGGCATGACATGATAAATTTCAACATTGAATGCATATTCTTTCTTATAATGTTATGGATTATTGAATGTTACATGTGAACACTTCATATGTATCTTGGTGGGAAGTAGTCTCTAAATGGGATACTCTATTGAGCGTGGCTCACCCTATACGAAAAAATATTTCAGGTGCGGGATAAACACCGAAGGACGACCCTCATTTAGAGTCTCAAGGGTGAAGAGAGGCTGAGTTATGGCCTTTAACCTTGATTTTTTTGTCAAACATTTGTTAAAACTATATTTTGGGCATGTAATACATGTAAATGAATGTAATAGAGCTTG
Source organism: Ilex asprella (assembly GCA_023539305.1). Taxonomy (NCBI): domain Eukaryota; kingdom Viridiplantae; phylum Streptophyta; class Magnoliopsida; order Aquifoliales; family Aquifoliaceae; genus Ilex; species Ilex asprella. The sequence continues at coordinate 18,152,105 of CM042196.1, forward strand.
TATGTATTTAGTTTTATGTAGGAAATGACATTAAGCATGTATTGGAATTGATTTGAAATAAAAAATAGTTGAAACAGATAAAAATGAGCAAAGAGTACCGGTACTGAGTACCAGTACCCTGTTGTCCAGTAGGCAGACTCTACCGGTACCCCTTAAAACAGTACCAGTACACTTTTTCCAGTAGGCAAACAATACCGGTACTATGTACCAGTACTCTTTCCAAAATTTTCAATTTTTAAAACTACTTTGCCATGCTTTCGGCCTATGTTTTTATTCCCTCCAATGATGTAAATGGACCATAATGGAGTATGAATTATGGTATATTGGACCTTGGGTGGATCCAATAAATAATTGAACCTGGAGTATAATTGTGGGTTATGATCCCCGTTAGAGGATGCTATCATGTGGTGTCAGGTTATGCGGTATTTACGGGTATTTTCGTGGGTTGATGGGCTATCAACGGTGAATAAAGGACTCCCGAATTTTAGGGTGTCACAGCTTGGTATCAGAGCTTAGGTATACAATTTATGTAGGGCTTGATGGGCATTGGGTCTAGACAATTGCATTCATTGTGCATTCATGTTATGTGCTTTATTTGCTACATGTTATGTGCTACATGTTTTGTGAACAATATGCATGGTAAAATGTATATGGAAAGGAAAATATTAGGGTTAGAAAACATAACCTTGGGGGTTCAGAAAGAGGGATGAATGGGATAGTTCAAGGTGTAAATGTCTACTAGTATATGATACAAATTCTATTAGAGGAACAATGAGAGAATTCTCAACGTTTGTGCTTGATCCCTATCTTGGGATACTATGTGAGGCTCTATTGTTATTTAGCATGTGCGTAGATGGCAAATAGAGGAAAAGAGCACTGAAGCGGTGGGTGGAACAATGACCAACCACCACTGGCCTTTGACCAACAAGCCTTTGTGGAGGCTATTAGTACTGCGGCTGCTACGATTGCACAGGCTAGTAAAAATGTGACTCAAGGAGGCTCAACTAACCTCCAAAAGTTCAAGGCACATCGGCCTCCGACCTTCATGAGAGAGGCAGATCCGTTGGTGGCTGACCATTGGTTCAGGCAGGTTAAAAAGATCTTAAGGGCTATGGAGATCACCTCCGATGCCACTAAAATAATGCTAGCTACGTTCCAACTAGAGGGAGAATCCCAATTGTGGTGGGATTGGGTAAAGGCCTCGAAGAACTTGGAGGCAATGACTTGGGGAGAGTTCCAAGAGCTCTTCATGGGCAAATATTTTTCGGCGTCTGTCCGACAAGCAAAGGCTCGGGAGTTCCTGAATCTAAAATAAGGGACTATGACGGTATTAGAATACATGGCTAAGTTCACGGAATTAGTTCATTTCATTGATGACTATGTGGCCACAGACATGGCCAAGGTGATGAAGTTTAAGGATGGTCTGAAGTTGTCCATCCGAGGTAAAATTATGGGTCTTCTTCTTGGAGACTTTGACTTGATGGGTGAGACAGCTATAGCCATTGAGAGAGAGGTGGATGATGCTCAGAACATCTAGAAAGCGGGTGTTAAAGACAAGAAGAAGGATGGTCAATCCTCTACTTCTAGAACGAAGAAGAAGGAAAGGACTTATGCTTCTCATGGACATTAAGGACAGGGCCGCGACTATCAAGGCCAAGGCCAAGGCCAAGGTCGATTCTCCCAAGGGGGGAAGCTTCAAGACCACCTATTAGGTAGGTCAGAAGACTTGTTATTTATGCCACTAGCCAGGTCATATAAGAAGGGAATGTCCTAACGGTAGGGATCTCAAAGTCTTGGGACATCATAGTCTCAATCTTCGGTGGGGCAGCCACAAACACATTTTGTTCCTCCCTACCCCACCATGGGCCAGGGGAGCCCATTCCAATTCTAGGGCGCTGCACAAGGCCCTACTACTTCACGCGCGGGGATCCCGTAATCAGGCTAGATAGGCCAAAGCATGAGTCGAGGTCGAGGGTAAGGTTCACAAGTCGAGACTTTGGGGACTCGGGACGTGTCTACGCTATTATGCCTCAGACTGAGCCAGTGGATCAGCCAGTTATCCAGGATAAATTTTTACTCTCTCGCTTATGGGCATAGGTATTATTTGACTCTGGTTCATCTCATTCTTTTATTACTACATCGTGTGTAAAAGATTTGGGCTTAGAGGTTAAAACCTTGGAAGAGCCATTGCATGCGAGTTCTCCCCTAAGAGCTAGGGTTAGGATTGATCAGATATGTTGGGGTTATGAGTTAGAGATCTCAGGAACTCTATTCACCGTGGACCTTAGGGTCATGGACATGTTAGAGTTCGATGTCATCCTTGAGATTGACTGGTTGACTGCATATCGTGTTGTTATTTATTGTGATCATAACAGGGTTACTGCCTAAACACCAGAATGTGTTTGTTTCAAGTTCGAGGGAGAAAATCATGATGCTTTACCCTAAGTGGTGTATGACTCCCGTTGGCATGGACAGTTGATAGGTTGGCTTGTGAGCCTTACCCTAGAGGACGTGGCGAGATAGGAGTTAGATCTACCTCGGGTGGTATGTGAGTATGAGGATGTTTTTTTGGATAAACAATCGAGATTACCTCTACATAGGGTTGTAAACTTCACCATTGAGTTTTACCCCAATACATCATCCATTTCTATAGCTCCAGATAGGATGACAGCTGTTGAGTTGCAAGAGCTCAAGGTCTAATTGTAAGAATTGTTGGACAAGGACTTAATTAGACCGTGTACTTCACCTTGGGACCTTCCGGTGTTGTTTGCCAAGAAATAGGACAAGATCCTTCAGTTATACATAGACTAGCGATAGTTAAATAGGGTTACTATTAAGAATAGGTACCTTTGTCAAGGAATGATAATTTTTTTGATCAGTTGAGAGGGGCGCGGGTCTACTCTAATTTAGATCTCTGCACCGGTTACCATCAGTTGAGAGTTAGGAAAGTGAATATCCCTAAGACGGTGTTTAGGAAGCGATATAGGCATTTCAAGTTTGCCGTTATGCCTTTTGGATTGACAAATGTCCTGACAGCATTCATGAATCTCATGCGTAGGGTGTTCCAACCCTACCTAGATCAGTTTGTCGTGGTTTTTATTGACGACATCTTGATCTACTCCAAGTCTGAGGAGGAGCATGAGGGTCACTTGAGGGTTATTCTCCAGACCTTGAGAGACCATCAGTTGTATGCTAAATTTAGTCAGTATGAATTTTGGCTTACTGAGGTGAAATTTTTGGGACATGTGGTGTCAACTTCGGGTGTATCTGTGGACCTGGAGAAGGTTAAGGCAGTTATGAATTGGGAGAGGCCAAAGTCAGTCTTCGAGATATGTAGTTTATTGATATTGGTAGGATATTATCGGCGGTTCATTGAGGACTTCTCTAGATTAGCTGCACCTATGATGAAGCTGACCTGAAAGAGGTCAAGTTTGAGTGGAATGATTCGTGCGAGAAGACATTCCAAGAGTTGAAGAGGAGGTTTACTTCAGCTCCTATTCTGATAGTCCCAAAAAGGGAATAACGGTACATAGTGTATTGTGATGCCTCCAAGGACGGACTCGGTTGCGTTTTGATGCAGTTCGGGAGGGTAGTGGCTTATAGTTCTCGACAGTTAAAGAACCACGAGCAGAATTACCTCACACATGACATGGAGTTGGCGACCATAGTCTTTGCCTTGAAAGCTTGGCGCCACTATTTGTATAGTGAACATTTCGAGGTATTTTTGGACCACAAAAGTCTGAAATACCTCTTTACACAACGAGACCTCAACATGAGGCAACGTAGGTGGATGGAGTATCTGGTGGACTATGACTTCACTTTGCATTACCATCCCGGTAAGGCAAATATGGTGGCTGATGCACTTAGCTGGAAGTCATGGGGAGTCTTGGCTAGTGTAGCTTCCTAGGAGTGGCAAATGCTTGAGATTGTGGGACAGTTCGGGCTATGTTACATGGGTCAGCCTCAGGGTACTTTGAAAATTTTGGTGGCTTCACCTTCCCTACTGAGTAGAGTGATCGAGGCCCAGAGACAAGATGCAGAGATATTGTTCATTAAGGATCGTGTACGGTCGGGTACAAGTGACCAGGGCTGGACCATTCATGTGGATGATAGTCTTCAATTTAAGGGAAGGATTGTGGTTCCCTAGTCAACGGAGCTGAGATAGGATATCCTTAGAGAGTTCTATTGCTCCCTTTTTGATGTACATCCAAGTGGAACGAAGATGTACCATGATCTTCGTCGCCAGTATTATTGGAGCGGGATGAAGAAAAACATTGAGAATTTTGTTAGTCGATGTCTCATGTGTCAGCAGGTGAAGGATGAACACCAGAGACCAGCAGGGTTACTCTAGCCCTTGGAGATAGCTGAGTGGAAGTGGTAGCATGTCACGAAGGATTTTTGGACCCACTTGCCACGAACATCGCGAGGACATGACGCAATATGGTGATAATGGCCTGGCTTACAAAGTCGGCACACTTTTCGGTGATGCAGATGACCTTCACATTGGAGGAATTCAGCAGGTTATATGTACAGGAGATCGTTTGGTTGCATGGAATACCCGTATCTAAAGTATTGGATTGGGATCCCAAGTTTATGGCTCATTTTTTGGGAGAGTTTCCAGCGAGCCATGGGTACCTAGTTGATGATGAGCACTACTTTTCATCCCCAAACGGATGGTTAGTCGGATAGGACCATCCAGACTTTAGAGGACATGTTACAAGCATGCGTCCAAGATCTCAAAGGTAGTTGGAAAAAACACCTACCCTTGGTGGAGTTCACCTACAACAATAGTTATCATGCTAGCATACAGATGACACCTTATGAGGCACTAGGAGGCCTTGTCATTCTCTGATTTATTGGACAGAAGTAGGGGAGAGACCCTCTATGGTTCCAGAATTGGTTAAAGACACCTTGGAGAAGGTGGACTTGATAGGAAAGAGTCTTCTCATGGCTCAGAGCCGGCAGAATAGCTATGCTAATAAGCGGCGGCGACCTCTAGAGTTTGAGGTGAGAGATCATGTTTTCTTGAAGGTGATGCCTAAAAGAGGAATAGTCAGGTTCGGCAAGCAGGAAACACTATCGTCAAGGTATATCGGGCCCTTGGAAATACTCGAGAGGGTGGGTAAAATTGCTTACCAGTTGGCATTACCGTCAAATCTATCGAGTGTTCACGCAGTATTCTACGTTTCTATGCTCCAGAAATGCACTCCATATCCGACACTTGTGGTGGATTAGGCCGAGCTTATTGTTGATGCGAATGGTACCTTTGAGAAGGGACCGGTGCATATCATGGATAGCTGGGATCAGGTTTTGCAAGACAAGACCGTGAGGCTGGTGAAGGTATTGTGGTTGCACCGAGGAGTGGAGGAGACGACATAGGAGCGCGAAGACACTATACCTATCAATTATCCTTTCTTATTCGATGATGGAGGTACATTCTTATAGTCATTTAGTATTAAATGACTTTTGTAGCTGCATGTGATTGTATGTGTATGTGTGTGAGAATTTCGGGGACGAAATTCTTTTAAGGGGGGGAGAATGTGAAACCCGGGTAAATTTGAAATTTTCCAAAAAAGGGAAAAATGATAATTGGCCACTATAATGAAAATTAAAATATGTAATTCCCTAGAGCTCGTATGACGCAACAGACTTTGTCATTGGATCCGTATCGCAAAATCTTGTTACGTAGACGAATTTCATCGAATTTTGAGATAATTGAATTTTCACACGTCGTTCGAGGTAGCTGGGTGGCGGATGACCTCTCAAAGTTCCCCCCACAAAATTATAAAATTTTCTTATAATTGAATTAAATTTTAAATAAAATTAATTTGAACTTAAACGAGGATGAAATAAAATCGCTTCGGGGCGAAAACGAATCCAGATAAGTGAGGGGCGTGTGGCACGATGTGAGCCAAGCCTTGTAGTTTATAAGTAGGGACTAAAATCTGAAAGTTTTCAAAAAATATCTCTAATATTCTAATGGCTTCAACATTGGAGAGAAAGAGGGAGAGAAAAGAGAGAACTCAAACTTATTTCTTTGATTCACAGAGTTTCGTCGGTCAAAAATCCGTCGAGCCAAGAATCAAAGTCGATCACATCAACGAGGGCTACACAACCATACCAAGAACGAGGAATTTCTTTGAAGATCCAAAGGGGAGATTTTGGGAAAATCAAGAATTGGAGGTTTGGTTGGTGATCTTGAGGTTCTACTCTTCGATTTACGCTTCAAGAGGTAGGGTTCCCTCCTACTTTGGTTTATTTCTAACCTAGGATGTCCATAAGGAATGGTTAGAGGTATAAAGTTATTTATGACTTTCCTATAGTCATGGAAATAAAGAAATGGGTATAGAAATGGTTTAAACTAAATTCCTAGCTTGGAATTGATGTGTAATCCCTTGGAAATTGGTTTATGTGGGTGTGTTATGTGTTTATGTTGTACCCTTGTGAATGATATGTGTTATGACATGCTTGAGGATATTATAGTTAAATTAATGAGTTGATATATGTTGTTAATATATTAGCTTCATGTGAAAATGTGGTAATTATGCGCATTAGGTTTAAATTGCCATGGCATATGTTAAAGTATGTGGTTAAAATGAGTCCATTTGGCATTCATAGCATGTTGGACATGATAGTGATTACAATGGTTCATTACATTGCATATGCACAGAGACATCACATGTTTAGGGTGTGTGTGCATTGTGACATCAAACACTACACTTGGTGGATGATGGATGGACTAGAAAGATGTGGATCGAAGATCCCATTGACTCACATGGTTGCATGAAAGAAAATTGAGTCGGGGTAACAAGAAGGGACTAGAAAATCCCTCGGGTGCAAGACCCGATAGTTGCGGTACGCACTCCATTGGTTTGGTCCATAAACTATATAGGTGTATGTGGAACCTTCGGTGGAAGTCCATAAATTCTGTGTAGGTTGGGTGACCTTTGGTGTGAGTCAATGAACATCCATCCCTACAAAGACCCTAGATTTGTAAATGTCATTTGATGTGTAATATAGATGAAGGATTCATACACATTGACACTTGCATGTGTTAAGGAGTTCGGAAGGGCTCGGGTTGAGTTGCGTGAGTGAGTCTCATCTCATTTCATGGCATGATATGATAAATTCCAACATTGAATGCATAATCTTGCTTGGAATGTTATGGGTTGTTGACTATTGCATGTGAACACTTCATATGCATCTAGGTGGGAAGTTGCCTGTGTAGGGGATACTCTATTGACTGTGGCTCACCCTATACGGGAAAATATTTCAGGTGCAGGATATATACAGGAGGACGACCCTCATTTAGAGTCTCGAGGGTGAAGAGAGGCCGAGTTGTGGCCTTTAACCTTGGTTTTTTTGTAAAACATTTGTTAAAACTATATTTTGGGCATGTAATATATGTAAATGAATGTAATAGAGCTTGTATGTATCAAGTTTTATGTTGGAAATGACATTAAGCATGTATTGGATTATTGTGAGAGGGTTTGAAATGGATTTGAAATAAAAAATGGTTGAAGCAGGCAAAAATAGGCAAAAATTGGTACCCTGTTGTCCAGTAGGCAGACAATACCAGTACCCCTTAAAGCAGTACTAGTACTCTGTATCGGTATTCTTTTCAAAAATTTTAAATTTTAAAACTGTTTTGCCATGCTTTCGGCCTATGCTTTTTTTCCCTCCAATGATGTAAATGGACCATATTGGAGTATGAATCATGGTATATTGGACCTTGGTTGGATCCAATGAATAATTGAACCTGGAGTACAATTGTGGGTTATGATCCCGGTTAGGGGATCCTATCACGTGGTGTAGGGTTATGTAGCATTCATGGGTATTTCTGCAGGTTGATGGGTTATCAATGGTTAATAAAAGACCCCCGGATTTTGGGGTGTCAGATTCTCAAACTCTGTAAAAGCACCATTGGGTGGACCGTCACTAATTTGAAAGGTATAAGCTCGTTAATCTGCAATCATGCTATATACCTTGAAGATGATTCAAAACCCTCTGAATTTCCTACAAAATGAGATAAACAACTAGAACAAGTATCAAGCTGAAAAATTCGGCAATCTAACATATATAATCTCAAATAATATATAGTTAACCCATTCATAAGCATAATAAACCATCACTTTTGATGGCTTATCAGCGATTAATACCCATTCCTAGATTATTACATAGAACTCGAGAAGATTTGGATAATTACTATCGCCTTGACACAACAAGCATTGTCCAGACGCCATCATTGGATAGAGTCAAAATTATATTAGTTGATTTATTTGACCATGCCAAAGCCAAAATTTGAAGACGAAAAACATCATCAAGACACAATCCTTGAATATGGAATTCCATAGAGTTTTAACCGTCGAGACACTTAAGAGACCGTACGAATTAAATTTGATGATACAAAGACCAACTGTTTCAATGAATTAACTTGTATATTGAGAATTTCAAAGAATGTTTACTGCCAGGATGCAAGGAGTGCCATCTAGACACGCCTTTTTCAAGTCAGTAGACAACTTAGCGTCAGATTTTTGAATATAATAAAAGCCATTCATTGATCTATGCCTATATTATTTGTATAAATAGAGGCTCTCACCTATTGAGAGAGCATCCTAGATCACAACTTTTTTATTATTTTTCTTTAGAGATTAGCCATGTCTAGTGAGTAATTTATTTTGTACTCTTTAGTTAGGGTATGGATTTGAGACTGCAAGTCAATTATTTATGATTGACGCAATTATTTTTCATATGTTTTCAAGTTATATTTTCCTAAAATTATAGATTGATTGAATATTTGTTAGTCAAATTTTATGCTCTATATAATTGTTTGATTACTAATTAACATGATTAAGTTCTTGGTATAAATAATGTTTATGATACCCTGTGAGTTTCACAATACTATTTCTTTAATTCTTATTTTCAAATTAATCGATTCTTGCATTTTTTGAGCTAAATCTTCTAGTAGACTACATTGATGCTGGAAATCAACTAAGATAATTGTAACTACATAAGGATAACTATTCGATGAACATGAATAGATCCAGATCCCGAAACTAAAGAGTCATTTTTACAATTAATAAATTCATTTTAAAAATACTATTTTTATTTTACAAAAAAATTTAAAATCAATTGTTACTTGTTCTTCCTTCCTTGACTTTATATTTACGTTGATATTTGTGGTTCGACCTCGGACTCCCGAGAATTATTACTTCTTGACCACCGATACATTGGTGTACTCTTTGAGGATTAGGCAAAACCCCCACAAGAAACCAATCCCATTATGAGTGATTGGAACCCTTATGAAACATGTATAAACACTATGCGGTATAAATTCGCATGTAACTCTAGTTCATCAATCCATCATGAGATAAAATTTCATAAAAGAAATCCACATTTTCCAATATCCAAATCCTACAATTCTCAAATAACAAAGGTGATCCCATCAAAAAATTCAAGAGATCATAAAAGAAAGCATTCAAGTTGAGAATATTCGAGATCTAGGGTTTTTATCAAGAACATATGATTTTTGGATGTAGATTATGTAATTTTTCCAAGAAACGAATCATATTATCAAACAGAACATAACAACATTGTACATCTATCATATATAGTTGAATAGGAATAAAAACAAATAAACCATGAAAATATAGGTGTGCTGGCGCCAAGGAAATGGCATGTAGGTGTGCTGGTGGAGAGCGCCTAGACATTAGGCACCTAGTAAAGTATTAGAAAACCATGAAAACATACAAAACTTTAAACGACTATAACTTTGCATTCAATTGTTCGTTTGAGCCGTATGTTTTTGTTTTTTGTTTTTGAATCTGGGTATTTTTTTGAGATTTAAACTATTAAACAGTCTAATGCAGTTTGGGCATCAAATTTTCCCAAACAACATTTTTTTTTCATTGAATTTGAATTTTAACCACAAATTAGTGAAGAAGTGGAATTTGCACGCATCTATTTTTTGTATTCCCCTCTACTTGATGACTCAACTCACCTTGCTTTGGTGACATCCTCAGCATGAGGATCTGCTGGTTCTGGTTTACTAGCTATTGCATGATCTCCAATAATTGTTAGGATTCAGGGATGGGGTTCGCTAGTGGTGACGAGACCTCGTCGTGATGTGACGGGTCATCTTCTCCTTTGTGGTTCATGGATCTAATTGTGATAGCCATTGAAGGTAGGAAGACTGTAGTGTTTCCCACGGACGACAGCAAACTAATGATGCACAAAAGTGAATTTATTCACAATCAACAGTCAAGTATATGATGCAAGGTAATGAATGAAGCAATGAACAATAAAGGACAAAAATTGGGTGGTTGGGCTATGGTTACCTAACCACTGAAGACGATGACGATGACTGGAGAACTTTATTAATAAAGTCGAGGATGGAGGAGATAGCAGGAGCAAGCTCTAGGTGTATTGAGGTAGCTATATGAGAGATAGTTGTGTGAGAGATGTGTCCCTCATATGTAGAGGGCTTATAATTTAAAGGCACAGAGCCTTAGTTGAGGCGGTGGCATAAAGGATAGGTTATTAATTTATCAAGGAGGATAACTACTATTAGGGATAGACACTATCTTGGAGTAATGAATATCTCAATGATTTTTCTCCCACGTATGTTAACTTTCCTTGGATTCTTGAGCTTTGGATTGGACTGAGGCCATGAGCTAAGTCTGGCTTACCTTTTGGTGATATGGGGCTCAAACCATGTACTGGGCCTAGGCCTGGTCTGGATTTGGGTTCGTCAATATTCATGGATGATTTTTTTATCTATGGTGATTCATTTGAAATGTGTTTAGAAAATCTTGAAAAAGTCCTTACTCGGTGTGATGACACAAAACTTGGTTTAAATTGAAGAAATTTCATTTCCTAGTAACACAAGAAATTCTCTTAGGTCTTGTTGTTTTTGTTGAGGGAATTGAAGTTGATAGGTCAAAAATTGATTTGATAGCAAATGTCCCTCCACCTAAGACCGTGAAAGATATGTTGTCATTCATAGGTCATGCAGAGTTCTATAGGAGATTCATAAAAGATTTCAGTTTAATATAAAGGCCAATTTGCAATCTTCCTTATTATGATACATTATTTGAATGGAATGATGCATGCCAAAAGACTTTTGACAAGTTGAAAATGTAACGCCCCAAAAACCACCTTAGAAGTCATTACCTTCTGAAACCATTCATACTATGAGAGCAACTAATAAAATCCAGGGGTCTTTAATTTAACAAAATTCGAGCAGAGTCTCCTTTGTTCTGGAAGCTCTACCCAAACCATAACCTGTGTAATTATACTACATTGACTACACCGGGTCCATTGAACCATAAAATATTTACAACATTATCCAAAAGAATAAGCTCAAACCATGGCTACTACGTCAAAAGAATTATATTTGAACTTAGCAACAGAATAAACAAAATACTAAACTTTACCTGATTGTACATAATCGTTCCTAGTCTAGCACAAAAATAAACGACATCTCTAGATGTCTCACTCGGGATCCAAGTACCCCTCTAATGAAGCTTCTCCATGGCTCGGCTCGTTAGCACTGAGCTCCTCCTCTGGCCCATAATCTATAAAATGTTGAACAGTAAGGGGTGAGCATGAATCTCTATAGAAAAATCCTCTCCAACTCGAACAATGTTTAGAAAACAGATAAAAACCGGTCGGTCTCATTTCGTAAATAACATATATCAATTTTGAAGGAAAAATAAGACATTTTAAATAGATCTCAAGTTTAAGCCGTCAAAATAATCAACTGAAAGGATAAAGTAAATTTCACAGCAATAAACCATTTCCAACCTTAATCCATTTAGGAAGGATGCCTTCTAATGCATTGTCCCATTCCAATGCACTGGCCAAGACGATCCAACCCATCGTCCCATGTCTACTGGTTCATCCCCTTACCATGTATGTTGATTGTTTCCCATGAATCTATCCAACGATTATACCTAATCCACCAATCACAATCACAATCACAATCACAAGCACTTCAGGAAATGGCGTCTACCATCCCAATGGAAGTCACGAGTCCCTCCCCAGGAAAAGTATACCATCCCTTGTTCGAACTCCAGTGAGCGATAGTGGTCACATTACCAAATGACCACTACAAGTGTTAGGAAACTATCTCACCTCCACTGGGATAAACTAACCTCTAACACTCTACGACATCTCTCGATGGCAATCCAAGTCCATCACAACAACCATACAAATGAGAAAATCAAAAATATTCTCCATTCACAAACCATTTCAAAGAATTATCAAAATTCACAATTTCTCATTAGAAACATATCTTAAAAATCCCCAAATTTATCATGTAACAATTCCAATAACCATGTAACACCCCACATTTTCTTTTATATATGTATATAAATATATAGAAACTACTCGTGGTAAAAGGGTGTAGATATGTGTAGTGATGTGTGTTTTAATTCGGTAGGTTG
>CM042196.1:18174550-18193155 GCA_023539305.1 Ilex asprella
GGTAGGTTCATGGGAAGCAATCATCATACATGCTATAGGGATGAACCGAAAATACCGGGAATTATGAGTTGGGTCGTTCTTGCCGATGCATTGGTATGGGACAATGCATGGGGAGAAGCCCTTTTTCTAAATAGCTTAAATTAGAATATTGGTTATTATTGCTAAACTCCTTTTATTCGTTTCTTTGATTTTTGCTACGATTTAAACTTGAAATCTCTTTTAAAATGCCCCTGTTTTATTTCAAAGGTTATATCTACCTTACTTGTGAAATGAGACCGACCGTTTTCTATGTTTTAAAACCTTGTTTGAGTTTGGGAGAAATGTGGCTACAGAGCTTCGCGCTCACCCCCTACAAATTACATTTTTCAGATTTGGTGCTAGAGGAGGATTTCGGCATCGACGAGCCGGGACACTGGGAGGCTCCACTCGAGGGGAACCTAGATCCCGAAGTGGATATGTAGAGTTGTAGCTTCTTTTGTACTAGACTAGGACATTCTTTTGGAACATTGTGTAGTCTAGTTTATTTTGTATTTCCGCTGCAAGATTTACTTTGATATTCTTTTGGGGATGTAAATGCCATTGTTGGGCGTATTCTTTTGGATGTTATCGTATATGACTGAATGATGAAGTAAATTCTTTTTGGATATGAAGTTATGTAGTTGCTCTCATGATTGTAAATGGTCTTTAAATAGTAATACTGCCAAGGTGTGTTTTGGGGTGTTACAAACCAATTAAGGAAAAATACAAAAGATCACATCAACATCATTTATTACTCAACACAAAGCACTAAAGTTTTAGAAATCAAGAACAAATGAATATGGAGAGAAAAATCCACCTCTCATGAGAACATGGATTTTCAAAACTAGAAATAGAGATTTCATGGCAATCCAACGATAACTTTGTTTTAAACATAATAATATTTGCAAGAATATCAAGAACCAAAGATTTTCTAACACATCTAAGACTTAGAGTCAAAAACATTTTCTCTCACTCAATGAACAAGAGTGAGAGAAACTCCTACCTTGAATCAAAGATTCCAAGTGAAAGCCCAAACTCTATGGACATCCTTCTTCCCTTTTCTTCCTCCCTTAATCTTCCTCTAAGGTTCCAAGAGGTGTGAGGTGAGAGTGGAGTGAAAATAATGGAGGTAAATGGGATGAAAATGGGGTTTTAAACATAGCAGCCCCGAATTTTACTGTTCATGGGTTGTTTTGGTTTTCTTCAAAATTACGATTTTGCCACTAAGAATCTCCAATTTGATCTATATGATTATCCTAAGGTTCTTCGATGTTACGGATTCATTTTTAATGTTATTTTAACCTAAAAATATCTATTTTTATGATTTATTTCAAAATTAAAGTAAATTTACACTCAAAATACTAAAAATTACTATTTTATTCCTCTGAACTGCTATATGTGGTAAACGTCTATCCAAATATTTTTTGGACCTCTCGGATTCAATGGAAAATTTTATTTTGACCTAAAAAAATTAATATATTTACTTAGTTACCCTTATCAACCTTAAACACTTCCAAAAATTAAAATTTCCAATCAATTTGTCTCCCAAATATTATTTTCACTGTTATAATTTATGTGATTTATTCTTACATCCTTTCATACATTAGAATTACTAAAAAATCATATCATTATTATAATATACACATGTGGGGGTTTGCAGAAACCATGTTAATTTCTGCATTAATCATTCAACCACTTGATTGGTCACTGCCTTTTGAACTCAAGTGTGATGTTAGTGATTATGTTGTAAGTGTTGTACTAGGGCAATGAAAGGATAAACGTCCCTATGTGATTCAATTTGCAAGCAAAACTTTAAATGATGAACACATGAATTATTCTACCATAGAAAAAAATTGCTTGCAATTGTATTTGCCTTACATAAAATTTTGCTCTTATTTGGTTGGATCCTTAATTGTTACTTTTACTAATAATGCAGCTTGGAAGTACTTTCTCACAAACAAGGATGCCAAACCACTCATCCTCCGATAGATACACCTACTTCAGGAGTTTGATCTCATTATTAAGAAAAAAAAATAGTGAATGTAGTAGCCGACCATCTGTCAAGGCTAACCTATGACACAAAAGAGGAACCGATATCGATTAATGAAACATTTTTTTAGGAGCAACTTTTTGAAATTACTGAGGTATCATGGTATATCGATATTGCTAATTATTTGGCCATAGGTACCAGTCCTTCTCACTATACCTCAACTAATAAACACAAATTTTTAAGAGAAGTACGCTACTTTTTATGGGAGGATCCCTATTTGTTTAAATACTGTAAGGATCAAATCATAAGACGCTGTGTACCCAATCATGAAATTAGTTAGGTTATTTATTTTTGTCATTCTGAAGCTTGTGGTGGGAATTTTTCTTCAAAGAAACCCGTAGCTAAAATCTTGAAATGTGAATTTTATTGGCCCACTCTTTTTAAAGATGTAAATACTTTTCTGTCTAATTTGTGATAGATGCCAAATATTGGAAAGTATTTCTAAAAGAAACATGATGCCCCTAAACCATATTTTGATTATTGAAATTTTAACTGTTGGGGTATTGATTTTATGATAGCATTTTTTTTTTTTGGAAATCAATACATTTATGGTTGTCATTGGTTATGTTTCCAAAAGGGTTGAGATTATTTCTTGTCAAAATAATGATCATCGTATGGTGCTTAAGTTTTTGAAAGAAAATATTTTATCTTGATTTTAAATTGCTCGAGCCATTATAAGTGATGTGGTGCACATTTTTTGTCCTTGTGGTTGACTAATGCCCTTTGGGCATACCGCACTACTTATAAAATAATTTTGGGAATGTCTCCTTATTGGCTAATTTGTGGAATACCATATCACTTGCAAGTTGAATTGAAATATAAGGCATATTAGGCAATAAAAATGATGAATATGACCTAGACAAAATAGGCACATTTAGGAGACTTAAGATAAATCAATTGGAAGAATTATGAAATGAGGTGTATGAAAATGCAAAGATTGCAAAAAGTTGGATACTTTTTTTTCATGATGATAACATTGTCCGAAAGTCTTTTACAACTTCCTAGAAAATCCTACTGTACAGCTCAATGCTCCACCTATTTCTTGGCAAGTTGAGGTCTAGGTGGATAGGGTCATACATTGTTAAACAAGTATTTGGACATGGGGCCGTTGAAATTGAATATTCGTCAAATGGTAACATTTTTAAAGTAAATGGCCAACATCTTAAGCCCTTTTTGGAAGGATTTGAAGTACAAGTGGATTTCATTATCTTAATGGAACAACAATATTCTCTTTAAATACCTTTTGTTTGCAAAATCTTTGTAAATAGTTGGGACTGATATTTTGTTGATTTTGCAGATTAGGTTATGTAGTGAGCTACCTTCCTCCCCTATTACCTGTTCATACCTTATCTCCTCTTAAGGTTTCACATGCATATTTTCACATTGAGGACAATTCAAGTATGTTTTTGCCATTGAGTCTGAAATTTTGAAAATCATCTTTTTGATTGGCAAACATTAAAGAACTGGATAATAAGTCTTTAATTTTTTTTTTTTAAAAGATGAAAAACTCTTTTGGTTGAGCTTCGGTGTACTGCACATATTTCTGATGGATGTGCACTCCTTGGTCATGACAAAAGCAAGGTTAATAAGAAAAAATTAATTGCAAGAAAGTCAACCAAAGCCTTTGTGTGAAAAAAGTTCATATGCTAAGCGTCGCCGAGCAAAATGACTTAGTGGTTGTGAGTGGTGTGGTCAACTTATTCACATAAGAGAATTTAATTAGTTTTCTCAACCAATCTCAAATTATGCACTAGATTGTCTCGATTGGATTAAGTATGGGCAAAACAAAGATTTTTCAAAGACACCACCTTATTCCACTTCAATTCTTATAAGATATGTGCATCAAAAGATGGTTGATTCACTGATTCCTCAGGTTTAGAAGAATCAGATTAAAATTTTTCTTTTGTCGTGAAAGAGAATGTACATAGTTTTAAATGTCTACGTTTTTATGGGATTTGTGCTCTTTTAATTTTATCTATTCTTTTAATTAGTTGTGTTATTTTGGTGTGGTATTTTAATTTTTTTATAAATAGTAATTTTTTTCAGGACTTTTAATATGATTATTTTTGTGTTTAAATGAAAGTAATAATTTACTTTTATTTCAGGATTAATGTCATAGTGAAGGGAGCAGGCGAGAAAAAATTAGAATTCTAGCAACCTAAACCATCCGGATGGTACTGCCTACCTATAACAGTTTAGCTTGTTCCACGAAACAGAACAGTTTAGCTTCCCTAGTAGCAGTTTTTCGAAAAAACAAACCTTCAAACTTCAACCAAACCTCATATCGACAATACCCATTTGTTTTTCTTTGATTTTTATCCATCCTAAGATGAACCCAATGGATTTCAAACAGATTCACCAATCAAAATCCATCAAAACTCACTTTTCATCAAGAAACTAACTTTGCTCTAGGGCATGCTGGTGTTGCATGAAAGTTTGATATTCATTGTTTTTTGACCTTTGTTCAATTTATGTCTTAAAATGCCATCATTTAAACTCCATCAAAGTATAATTAGTCTTAAAAAGGTATAGTAATATGTTGATTTTAACTACTAATCACACCCCAACCTAAATATTACTAGTCTCTAGTAATACAACAACAATTGAATGTGAATCAATGCCATTTTCGTAGGTCATCTGGTTTCATTTAGCGTATGCAACAAGCTGTTAAACCACTAAGTTTACCATGACATACGAGTGTTGTCTCGTAAGGGTTTTCAGTGAAGCTACCCATTAACTTCAGTTGAACATATGTGTATATGAGATTGTTGTTAGAGTGAGTTAACATCATGGTCATTGGGACACCCAACCCTCAATTTCTACTTATCTTCCGCACATTCATCTTTTATTTGTATTTATTCAATGCATAAATTAGTATTTGTTACATTGGCATTTAGAATTCCTTGAAGCCAGAGGAATGATCATTCTAGCCACAAGAATTGTTATATAACAAACATTCTATTTTATCACATTCCATGGATAGCTTTGATTTTACAAACCACTCTTAGAATGCCCTCAGCAAAAAATCACTCCGATTATAGTGACTTATCTCTCAATGGGAATGTGATTAGAAGAGAGCCAATCAAAAAAAATCTCATGCACAACTAATATGAGAATGAAATTTAAGGAAATAGACTAATCATGTTTTGACATAATCTCATAGAAGAATATTGATGCAAATAAAGAAATACTATTTAACATACCCCAATTTTTTTGGTTGACGACCTACACATGCATCAAACTTGAGATCAATTAGGGATTTTTAAAGGTTGTAATGTGGCCAAAGGTCAGTGGCTAACGAAATGATGTCAATGGTATTCAAAAGCTATCCTTTTATTATGTAGTGTGGCACACCTCTTTCTAGCTTTTCGACATTTTGCCTAGAAATGGTATTTCTTTCTTTCATTTTTCTCATTTTTCGCTTTCTTAGCAATTTCATGTCTTTTTGTTTCTTTTCTTTTTAATTGTTTCCACCTACTTTTCTTTCATTGAATAGTAGCTACGATCATCTTATCTTTTTCTCTTGTTTTCTGTATCATATTGATTTAAAAGAGGGTGCAAGAAAATTAGATAACAAAGGTATGTCAACATATATTTTTTGGCAGTCTTGGTTATCATATGGGTTACTTTAAAAAATAAGTCATTCATTGAAGGCTCAAGCATGGCTAACTGAGGATATAATTTTGTAAAAGAAATGGCTAAGTCTCAAATCAAATCAAAGATGGCCTAAGATCCTTTCTCAAGTATTTGCATATGTATGTGTCGTATGAACAAATTCCTTGTGGGATATGTTAGTAGATCGCTTTAGTTGTGTCAATCAAAGAAAGTTTAATGAGATTATTCAAAAATTGAGAGTGAAAGACCTTACTTGAGTAAATGTTGATTGTCTCACAAAAGTATTGCAAGGATCGAAACTTACCATGGTATTTTTCATTATCTTCATTGGTTATGTCAGGTTTCTCAAGGAATGTCGGTTATATATCAATTCTATTTTAGAGTCTGGTCATCTTGTACGTTAAGAATAACAAATATCAATGTACATTTGACATTTTATGCATAGAGAAAATACCATTTTTCAAGTATCTGTGGTGGTAAGTCCAGATTGCTAAGTGAGGTGTCAAACTGATCATGTGATTAGTCACTCTAACAAACAGTCTCAGAATCCACATTTGGTCCATCATTCATTAAGAAATAACAATATAATGCTAATTCTACACATGCATTTAAAAAGATAAAAATGATAAAACTCAAGATTAATGCATTCATTCCTTAAAATATCATCGTTCCAACAAGGTTCAAATCATCTAACAAAAGAAGTGATACATCCACAAACATTCTCAAGAATATAATTCTCTCTATCACTATCCTGTTCCACCAGCTCCACCCCTCAGATAGCTAAGAATCTCCTCCCGCTGTCGGAGAATCTCAGCTTGCTTGGCCTCGATGTCAAGGAAAATCTCTCTCAGTGACTGTCGGGTGCTGGTGCTGGGACCTGCCTCCTCCTGTGTCTGTTCCTCGGCTCTCTCAACCTCTAGCTCTCTCTCCTCCTCCTCATCTAGCATATCCTGCACCTCATCGGTGCCTTCGGATGGTGGCGTCTCTTGTCTAGCCGTCGGACCTCCACTGTGACCTTGGCTCCTCCAGAAGGAAGCCTTGTTCAGTGACCTCATCGACTTTTGTATCGTCATCTGTAGCTTGTCATGGACCCCATGGTCCAAGCACATCTCTATCACCAAAGTGCCAAAGGGGAGAGAATTTCTCTTCACGTCACATCCCTTCATCATCTCGGCCAAAATTAGTGAGGGGAGGTCTATGCTTTGGTCGTTCCCAAGTGCGTATAGCAACTGGGCCATCTCGGGGAGGATCTCTTTCTAGCACCCGATGGAGGCGAAGTTCGAGACCACAAAATTCAATATTTTATACATATCAGTTAACTCCCCACGCCAGAAAAATCTCCGCCCCGTCCATGAAAATGTGCCCAAGCCTGTCAACTTTGCCCCCACAACATTCATCGCCACGTTCTTCCTCAGGGGGCTGGTAGGTACCTGTGGTAGCTCTTGTCTCATCTCCCGAATATAGTCCTCATCCAAATCTATATGAGTTCCCCTCACATATGTTTTTATCACTCCATTGACTATTTCAACGTTGGAGTAGAACTCCCGCACCAAGTCAATCATGGTCTCACCACCATTGCTCAAGAAAAACATCCACTCCCTCCTCTCCATGTCCTAAAAAATTCCTAACTCAGCAAAACCAACCAACACCACAGTTTGCTCACAGACTACAACTTAGTTTCGGTAAAATTTCTCATACCTGTTCGCTTTGAGGGCCGTGGAGAAGCGAGTTCGATCATATCTTTGCACAATGGGCCTCCCCTCCTTTTCCTCAATGACTTCCTCCACCATGTTGGGCTCTTAACTGACTAAGTTGCGCCTAGCAGGAAGCTTCACCCTTGGAGGCATGGTTCTTGGGTTTGGGGGTTTTTGGGTTTGGAAATCTTGAATTTCTTTGTGAAAAGGGTGAGAAATGAGGTGGAATGTGTTTGGGGGAGCATGATTTTGGTTGAAAATTCAAAATGGATGGGGTTTTGAGGCTTAGGTAGTGAAGGGTCAGCCTAAGGTTTGGAGGGTTTTAAGGGTTTTGGGCATTTTTGAACTGGGGAATACAATCCAGGCTTTTATAGGCTGGGAGTTGACATTCAAATGTGTGTAGAAGGATTTTAAAAGGATCGTTCAAACGTGATCCTAGCGTTCAAACATTCTATTTGGTGTTCGAACATGGAATTCTAGTTCAAACGTTCAATTGGCGTTCGAACGTGATGAGCTCCCAATACTTTTGTGTTTCATCAGAGACCAAAGTACTGTAAGCAGCAGACGTTCGAATCTCATCTGGCGTTCGAACACCAGATTAAAAATAAAAAAATTTATGCTCATTAATATTTACGATAAAAGATGGTTATACATAAAAAAAATTGAACCAAAAATTCATGGCATCTCAGGATAAGTCCCTACCCACGCTTTAGGTTGGTATTTTGGGACATTCCTTACTTGGCCCATTTCTATCATTTCAATCAAGAGTTTGTACAAAAAGATTTTTACACTTCTTATAAAAAATTAGACCATTGACTCTCATCCCAACAATCACAATTTTCTATAGTTTTGTTAGAAAGTAGTCTAATTTGAGTCTTCTTCTGTCTCCGTGCTATTTGAATCATGAATGACTCTTCTAATTTCTTGTCGCACAAACCAGTTAAGCAAAGTACTGGAATAAGATGGCGTATCAGGATAATCCTAACTCTGCCCATTCACTATCTAGTCTAATTGATCGAGTGCATGACCAGAAATTGGTTCAAAATGCTGATTATTTTCTTTCATGTGAAAGACCCGACCACATTGTTTGTAGGCACGAAGTCTTTTGGCACGACGATATTTTACAAAAGGACTTCTGCCACACAGTGGTTTCGCTTGTTGTTCTCGAATTTTGGTTTTCCTACTAATCTTGCTTTTCTCATGATCACACTATGCACATTATATGGAAAAGTGCATAAACCTCCCAAACTAAACCAAAAAATTTCAGCATCCATGCTTTTTAAGCTTTTTCTATAAAGACGTCCCAATAGGTCGGGTTGTGTTGAATTTTTCCTGACCCTCCCCCTTTTTGTGTGTCGGCAGGCACCAATTTCGGAAGAATATTTTGGGTCCATTAAAAGAATGGTTTTCACTTTTTTAACAATGTCCTCCAAAAAATAGTTTCGAACACTGACCATTGACGATAAATATATTACCATTTGATGATTTTTTCACTTCCACTACTTCATGTACAAACACCTGTTTGAAAATGTATGGTCCAGTCCATCTTGATCTCAACTTACTAGAAAAAGATGGAGCCTTGAATTATATAACATGACTTTTTGAGAAGGTTTAAAAGTTTTTCGCACAATATTTGTTTCATGAAAAATTTTCATTATGGACTTAACAATCTTAACATTCTCATATGCTTCATTCCTCAGCTCTTTCAATTCATTAATCAGAAGTTTTCTTAAGATTCCAACCTTGTCTAGGTCAAAGTTCATTGCTTTAAAAACCCAGCATGCTTTGTGTTTCAATTTTACAGGTAGGTGACAAGGCTTGCCATAGACTAATCGATAGGGAGACATGCCCAAAATTATTTTAAAAGCAGTGCGATATGCCAAGACTGCTTCAGTTAGTGTTAACGATCAATTTTTGCGGTCTAGTTTTACCATTTTTTTCCAAAATCAGTTTGATCTATCAATTAGCTAATTTTTTTTATCCACTAGTTTGTGGGTGATAAGGGGTTATAATTTTATGAAAAATCAAGCACTTTTTCATTAAATTCTAGAAAGGAAAATTACAAAAATGAGCACCCCCATCACTTATGATGGATTTTAGAATTCCAAACCGGGATAAAATATTTTCTTTTAAAAACTTGATCACTGTGCGGTGATCATTATTTCAGCATGAAATTACTTTAACCCATTTGGACACATAGTCTATAGCTACTAAAATGTATAGATAGCCAAAGGAAGGGGGAAATGGTCCCATAAAATTGATGCCCTAACAATCAAAAATTTTAATTATCAGAATTGGGTTCAAGGACATCATGTTTCTTTTTGAAATGCTTCCTAACTTTTGGCATCTATCACATGTCAGACAAAAGGCATGGACATGTTTGATGAGAAATGGCCACCACATGCTTTAGAATGACAAAATGATATTTTCTGTCTGCTTTCATGCTCGGGGATACAACGCCTTATGATTTTATCCTCACAGTACTTAAACACATATGGATCTTCCTAAAAGAAATTACGAACCTCCCTCAGAAATTTATTCTTATCCATCAATGTATAGGAAGGAGGAAATGCACCAGTAGCAAGGAAGTTAGCAATATCAGCATACCATGGTGTTTTCATGACTGTGAATAATTGTTCATCACAGAAATTTTCATTAATTGGCAGTCCATCCTCATGAAATTCATATGTTAACCTGGACAAATGGTCTGCCACCAAATTCTCAACACCTTTCTTGTCCTTAATGAAGATCAAACTCTTCAAACAAGAGTATCCATCTTAAGAGCCTTGGATTGACATCCTTTTGTAAAACCCGGGTAAATTTGAACTTTTTGTGAATAAGGGCAAAATGATAATTTATCACCATAATGAGAAAAACTAAAATACGTGTTCTCTAGACCTCGTATGACAAAACACACTTCGCCTTTGGACTTGTATCGCAGAATATATTCACCATGTCGAATTTCGTCGAATTCCAAGTTATGTCAAATTTTTGCACGTAGTTCGAGGCGACTGATTGACGGATGACCTCACCGAGGGTCCTCAAAGCGATAAACTCATAAATTAATTTTTTTGATTAAAATTTTAAATAAAATTAAATTAAACTTAACACGTAATGAATTAGTCGTTTCGGGACAAAATCGAATCTGATTAAGCGAAGGACACGTGGCGCGACGTAGGCCAAGTATTTAAAATTATAAATAGGAGTAATTATCTTAGAAAATCAGATTTTTAGCCCACTTGATCCTTGTTTGGCCGGCCAAGAAGAGAGAGAGAGAAGAAAGGAGAAAAACACAGTTCTTAAGCTTTCTCTTGCGATTTTCAGGAGTTTCGTCACTCGAAATCTCATAGACCAAGAACTAAAGTTGCTCTACGTGACTAGGGCTACACGTGGGTACCAAGAACGAAGATTTTTACCGAAGATCAAAAGGCAAAGTTTAAAGTCTTGTGTTCTTGGTGTGTTCTTGATGCCTAGTCTTCATTTCAAGCTTCAAGAGGTAGGGTTCCTCCTACCTTGGATCAATCTTTCCTTAAATGTTGATAGTCTAAGGGTTTGATATATTTATTCACATGAATATAATTTTATATGTATGTAGAAGTTATATGTGATTGAGATATGTAGCTTTTAAATTGATAAATTTGTATGTCTATGTAATGGAAATGGAAAAGTGAGCATAGAAAGGCTTAAGCTAATTGCAAGCTTGGTTTTGGGTATGTGAAAGTTACATATGATTGACATAGGTAACTTATGTATTGATATATATGTATGTTTATGTAATGAAAATGGAAAAGTGAGCATAGAAATGGCTTAAGCTAATTTGCTAGCTTGATTTTGGTATGTGGAAGTTACATGTGATTTATTATGTAACTTAATGAAAATTGAAAGCATGCTATGTGTTATACAAATTAAGCCTTGAAGGTGTTTGGTGAAATGCCTTGAGTGTTTGGAAATTATTGTTTTAATTGAATTAAAATAACATGCTCAAGTTTAACTCGTGGAATCATATGCTTATGATATGATTTATGATTAAATGTGCTTCTTGATATACATGTGTTGATATATTAACATTAAGATGAATATGGTATTTATATGCTTAGAATACAAATTTACCATGGATGTGTTAAAATTATTTATGTGTTGTTCTTGGCATATTGAGCATTGTGTTGTGTGCAATGGGACATATCATTGCATATGCACCAAAGCATCTCATCACATGGGTGTGTGCATGGTTGATGTCAACACCACACTTGGTGATTGACGAGATGGCTTGAAAAAAGTTGGGTTGAAGACCTAGCTAAGCCGTTTAGTTGCATGATAAATTGGGGTTGGGGTTAGCAAGAAGAGGCATGACGACCTCTCGGGTGCAAGACCCGGTGATTTGGGAAATGCACTC
This sequence comes from Ilex asprella, assembly GCA_023539305.1. Lineage (NCBI taxonomy): Eukaryota > Viridiplantae > Streptophyta > Magnoliopsida > Aquifoliales > Aquifoliaceae > Ilex > Ilex asprella. Next base: position 18,186,321 of record CM042196.1, read on the forward strand.
CATTGGTTTAAGAGTCCATAAAGTGTGTGGGACTTTGGCATTGCAACGTGTAGTGGGAGTCGGTGACGACTCGGGTTAAAGTGCATGAGTGAGTGTCATCTCATTTCATGATATGGTGTTGTTGCATTCCAACTTATAATGCATATCCTTATAAGGAATGATTGTTTATATATTGTAAATGAATGTTGCATGAGCATGAGCATCTAGGGAGGGAGTAGCCTTTGTAGGATTTACTCTACTGGGCGTTGGCTCACCCTATACAGGAAACATTTCATGTGTGGGGTTAGCACATGCGGATGGCTTACTTGGAGAGCATCAGGCATGAAGGCGGCCGACTTGTGGCCTTATTTTGAGTTTTTGTAAAAGGTTTATGAAAACTTAGTCTTTGGCATGTAGATTATGCAAATTAATTGTAATAGAACATATATGGACTAATGTTAAAGTAACCTTGCATGTTTTGACATAAATATGCGTAATTGGACCCAGTGTGGCCAATGTTTATTTATAAATGGACCCGATGCGGTCATTGTTTATATTGAGTCTCGGATGGGTCATGTTAAGTTATATTGCACAGGTTGGGTTTTGGGTAGAACTCCCTGTACGAAGGAGACTCTGTCCAAATTTTGTTAAGTTATGGATCCTGGTAAAATGGGGAATAACGGTGTGATATGAAGTTACTCGGTATCTACAGGTATTCTGCGGGTTGATGGGTAAGAAATGGACTCCCGGATTTTGAGGCGTCACACCTTTTTAGTGAGCAAAAATTTTAATGATGCATGGTCAGTGAATACAATAACAGAAGAACCAACAAGATAAGATCGAAATTTCTCCAAAGCAAAAACTATAGCAAGCAATTCTCTTTCAGTTGTCGAGTAATTCATTTGAGCATCATTCAAAGTCTTACATGTATAGTAAATTACATAGGTTTTCTTATATTTTCTTTGTCCCAACACAGCACTTACAGCGTAATTACTAGCATCACACATCAATTCAAAAGGCAAAGTCCAGTCAGGGGGTTGCTTGATTGGAGCAAAAATTAATATACCTTTAAGCTTGTCAAAAGCTTTTTGGCATGCTTCACTCCACACAAAAATTACGTCCTGACTCAGGAGATGAAACATGGGTTTAGCTATAGTACTAAAGTCTTTTATGATTCTCATATAGAACCTTGCATGCCCTAAGAATGATTGGACATCCTTTACAGTCTTTGAGCAGGCAAGTTTTCAATCATATTTATTTTTGTCTTGTCAACTTTAATGCCTTTAGACGACACAATGTGACCCAAAACAATGCCTTGGGTTACCATGAAATGAAATTTCTCCCAATTGAGCAATGGATTGACTTCCTTACATCTTATTAACACTTTTTTTAGGTTGGTCAAAAAACAAATCAAATGAGTCACCATATACAAAGAAGTCATCCATGAACACTCCCAAAACCTTTTCGACCATGTCACTGCACAAGCTTAGCATGCATCTTTGGAATGTTGTACGAGCTTTACAAAGTTCAAAATACATACTTTTGAATGTAAAGGTGTCAAAGGAGCATGTGAACGTTGTCTTCTCCTGGTCATTTAGTGCTTTCTCGATTTGATTGTACCTAGAATACTCATCCAGGAAACAATAGAATGCATGCCCAGCAATTCATTCTAAGACTTGGTCAAAAAATAGAAGAGGGAAATGGTCTTTCCTAGTTATCAAATTGAGTTTTTGATAGTCTATACACATCCACCATCCTGTGACGACTCGAGTAGGTACAAGTTCATTGACATCATTTTTTACCACTGTGACCCCAGACTTCTTGGGCACAACTTGGGTTGGGCTCATCCATTTGCTATCTGAGATGGGGAGTATTATCCCTACATCTAATAGCTTAAGCACCTCAGTTCCCACAACTTCCTTCATGTGAGGGTTCATTCGTCACTACATTTGATCATTTTTAGAGATAATAAAGGGATCCAAGTTGAGAAAACAATAGAGGAAGGACTTAGTTGAAATGGCTGACAAATTGATGAAGGAAAGAAGTTGTGAGGCATTCAGGAGTATAAATACACATTGGTGATAAATTGGGGAGAAAAGATTTTGACACTACTTCACTATTTTGGTCCTAACTTTTTAGCCCAACATCTGATTGACTGTGAATCAGCCTCTAACTCTGCGAAAAAAGTGAGTTCAAAGTCTAGTTAATTTTGGTACCTACGTCCGAACACACCTATGAATGTTTTTTTCTGAGAGTTTTGATTGGTGGGACACCAATTGAACTGTTTAAATGCACAAGCCACCATTGGGATACTAGGTTACCATCGACACATGCCTCTTTGAACCCGATGCACATGTTTTGGAAAAAAAAATTATAACGCCCCAAATACCACCCTGGACGGCATTACATTCTAAAACCATTTACATCATGAGAGCACTAACATAATCCATCAATAGATAAGACTTCATAAAATCATCCATAGAATTTACATCATTATGCCAAAAGAATAGACCCATATTGGCCTTTACATTCCAAAAACTAACTAATGTAGCGCAACGAAAATAACAAAAGAAAACTAGACTTTACAAGGTTCAAAATGAATATTCTAGCCTAGAACAAAAGAAAGTGTATATCCTAAGCATCAACCTCGGGATTCGTGTCTCCTACTATCGGAGCTTCCCAATGTCCCAGCTCGTCTGTTCCAAGCTCCTCCTCTAGACACAAACCTGAAATATGTTGTTTGTAGGAGGTGAGCACGAAGCTCTGTAGCAACATTCCTCCTAAACTCGAACAAGGTTTATAAAAGCATATAAAATGGCCAGTCTCATTTCACCAATATCTTATATCATCTTTGAAGTAAAATAGAGACATTTTACAACGGATCTCAAGTTAAGTAGCAATAGTAATATAAATGAACAATAACAATAACAACCAAGTTCCAATAAACATCCATTTCCAAAATATAAACTATTTCCTATACATGAAATAATCTTGCCCTCCACGGCATGAGCATCCTTACAAGGAACCTCTTGAGAAGGTCACATACTGTCCCCTTTTTGGCATGAGCATCCTTACAAGGAACCTCCCACACTCAAGGTTGGTTTTCTCAAGCATCCTTACAAGGAACCTCTTGAGAGAGAATGAACATCTTAACAAGGAACCTCTCACTCATGTTCTTCCAACTAACCATACAAGGAATACAATACCAATAATTTTCTCAAATAACCAACAATTCCACCAATCCCCAATTTACAAGCAATTTCCAAGAAATTCTAATTCTCACAAGGGATATTCCCAATAGAACAATTTGAATAAAAGGTACACAAGATCATCATAAACATCATTTTATTGTTCCATATGAAACACTAAAGTTTTGAGAGCTAGAAATAAAAGATAAATCAAGAGAAAAATCTATTTCCCTTGAAATTTAGGGTTTCATGACAAGAAGAGAGAGTTCATGGTTATCTAACCATAGCTTTGTTTAAACATGGTAATCTATGCAAAAATAACAAGAAAAGAGGGTTTCATGGCACACACACACACACACACACACACACACACACATATATATATATGAGAGTGAAAATATACATATACATGTAAGCCCTAGTCTCAAAGGTCAAGAATGGAAAAAAAAATCCCTACCTTGTGTTCTTGAAAGCTAGGTTTTGATCTTGAATCAACCCTTTAATCTCTTGTTTTTCTCTTCCTTTCTTTCTCTCTTATGTTTTCTACGGTTAGAAGTGGTGAAATAGAGGCTAAGGAGGCGTCCTAATGTATTTATAGTGGAGAAAGGACCGGTTGTTCGCGACTTAAAATTTTTAGATTTTTACAGCGACTACCGGTCGCTCGGGTACACTGTGCACTTGACTACCGGTAGATCGGGTACACTGGGCACTTGACTACCTGTTGACTACCGGTAGCTCGAGTACACTGGACAATCTTCTACCGGTAGTTACTACTAGTAGTCACTGCCCAGATTTGCCTACTTCACCCATTTTTCATTCTCAATCCATTCCTAACCCTTCCAAGGCCATCCCATACATGTCCAACAAGGTTTGTCACATAAATCTTGATACCTACAAGTTCTATTGAAAAAGTTTTCAATTCTTTACAAGTCAAAACTAAATTTTTGCTAACTATTTACTATTTCTACTTTTCAAATCTATAGGGTTTATGCATACCTCATCACCTATACTATCATGTGAAAACCAATTAATAAACAACTATATCACTATATGAATATAAACATGTGGGGGTTTACAAAAATACTCCAATTTGAAAAGGGATTTCTCCCAAACCAACCTTAGACCATCTAGTATATATAGGACCCCTAATTTTGAGAGAGAGATCTTCGATCCATCCTCTTAACTTTGTATTTTAAAGTTTTTTTAGTTCAAGAGATCTACAATGTCTTGTGAGTAGTTCTCTTTGTACTCTTTAGCATAAGTTATGGATTTGTGATTGTTATTTTGGATATTATACTTATGCAATTCTTATTTTAATCTTAATATGAAATCTTTATTTCTTCAAGATTGATTGAACATCTTTACCAAATTTTTATACTCTGTGTAATTGTTTGATTGTCAGTTAACAAGATTGAGTTCTTGGTGTACTTACTACTTATATTCCCTGTGAGTTTAATAAAACTAGTTCTTCAAATATTATTTTAAAATCAATCACATTATTTTTTTCAAAGGCATATTTTCCAGTTGACTACACTGACATTGAAAATCAATTGAGTTATTTTAAATTTTATAAATATAATTACTTGATAAACAAGAACATATGCATATCCCGAAGCTAAAGAGTCAATTTTTCAACATATTATTTCTTTTAAATTTTAATTGCAATCATTCTTCAAACCAACACAATCGTTTTAAGAATTCTTGTTTTTCCTTTAACTTTTGTAAAACTTGGAAATATAAAACTTAATTAAAAAGGTCAAAATGGTAATTAATTGTTATTGTACGAGTTGAAATTCAATTTTTTTATAGAACTTAGATGGCGAAATAGACTTCACGGTTGGATTCTTATCCCAAAATCTAGTTACTCAGTTAATTTTTGTCGAATTTTGAGATACTCAAACTTTTTGAGTTTTATGACGCGATCAGGTGTTGCACGACTAAAAGTATCACAATAAGATTTTATTCGTAGGACCTACAAAATAATTTCAATTTTGTTCAATAAAAATATAATAAACTTAACACGAGACAAAATTTAATTGATTTAGAATAAAATTGGACTAGTTAAACTGTGACATATAGCGCAAAGAGGGCTAAGCATTTAAAGAAGCATTTAAAAGGGGGGAAATGTGATTTGCCCCCATTCTTTGACCTACATTTTCTAAGAAAGAGAGAGAAGGGAAAAGATCTTCAAGCCTTCTCCATCTTTCTTCTTAGATGCGCAGAGATCCAACCAATGGATCGCTTCGGGCCAAGAAATAAAGTTGATCTACACAACACGAGCTATGCAACCATACAAACGATCACACCTTTATCCAAAATATCAAAGATGAGTATTGAAGGCTAAGGCTGGGAAGGATTGATTTGAGGTGTTTTGAGATTTTTACTACGCGGACTCACACTACAAGAGGTAGGATTCTTATAAAATTTTCTTATAATTGAATTAAAGTTCAAATAAAATTAATTTGAACTAAAATCGAGATGAATTTAATCGTTTTGAGAAGAAAACAGATCCATTAGAAAGATCTAAAAGGTTCTAGCAGATTTTAGAATATTTTGAGGATATTCCACATTTTAGAATATTCCTCTTGAATATTCTTAGGAGTCGTCAAGGCCTATAAATAGGGGACTTGGTTATGGAATTAGGAGAAAAACTGTGTGATACTAAATTTTTGGAAGTAGTTTAAACATAATTATGTGGACGAAATTCTTTTAAGGGGGGAAGAATGTAAAACCCGGGGTAAAGTTGAACTCGTTCGGAAAAGGGCAAAATGATAATTTATCACTATAATGCGTATTTAAAATACTCATGTTTCTAGAGCTCGGATGACACAAAGGACTTCGCCATTGGATTCGTATCGCAAAATTTAGTTACCCTGTTAGATTTCATTCAATTATGAGATAGTCAGATTTTGCACGTATTTCGAGGCAATTGGGTGACAGTTGACCTAACATAAGACCCCATAAATAAATTATTAGAATTTCCTTATAATTGAATTAAAGTTCAAATAAAATTAATTTGAACTTAAACTGAGATGAATTTAATCGTTTCTGAACGAAAATGGATCCTTTAGAAAATCTAGAAGGTTCTAGGTGATTTTAGAATATTCATAGGATATTCTAAATTTTAGAATATTCCTAGGAGTCCTGAAGGCCTATAAATCGGAGACTTGGTTATGGAATTAGGAGGAAAACACATTGGTGACCTCCTAGAGAGAAGGCAAGAGAAGTTGGGAAAAAGAGAGAAGAAAGTTGAGTTATCAAATTCAAACAACAATTTTGAGGTACGGGGTGGTATGCATTATGTTTTCTTAAATCTCTTTGTAAAGAGTATTTGATTATCCTATGATTTGTATTCCAACTTGTGCTATTGTTATTTTGAACTTTTGATTGAATATCGTTGAATATTTTTGTCTCATTGATCGTGTTATGCAGATATTAAGACGGGATCGTGGCAGGCAATAGTCAATGCATCGCCAGCCAGGAGACCCGTGGAATTGGGTTGAGGTGGGGTGATTGGTCAGGTGTCAGATCTATGTTAAGATTCTATATGACGTGTGATATGTGATTAGCACAAAATATTACATAATTCTTTGTGCTAACCATCTAATTATTAACTGTTTTTATGATGTTATTGATGGGAGTTACATATGTCGAGTTATTAATGATGA
>CM042196.1:18193555-18208437 GCA_023539305.1 Ilex asprella
TTCTTAAATCTCTTTGTAAAGAGTATTTGATTATCCTATGATTTGTATTCCAACTTGTGCTATTGTTATTTTGAACTTTTGATTGAATATCGTTGAATATTTTTGTCTCATTGATCGTGTTATGCGGATATTAAGACGGGATCGTGGCAGGCAATAGTCAACGCATCGCCAGCCAGGAGACCCGTGGAATTGGGTTGAGGTGGGGTGATTGGTCAGGTGTCAGATCTATGTTAAGATTCTATATGACGTGTGATATGTGATTAGCACAAAATATTACATAATTATTTGTGCTAACCATCTAATTATTAACTGTTTTTATGATGTTATTGATGGGAGTTACATATGTCGAGTTATTAATGATGACATTTTGTATTTTCATTTAAAAGGGGTTAAATAAGACTCCCTATGACACTTCAACAAGGATTGAGACAAAAGGGGATGAAAGAATGAGAAAAGGAAAGCTCCAGGGTTGTTGAAACAGCTGAAACAACAGAAACAACAGAAACTGTATAGGTACCGCGTGCCGGTACAGTACCGTACGCAAAGGCTACTGGAGTTCGAGGTACTAGTACGCAGTACCGGTACTGTCTGTCAAAATTTTTCCCAAATCTATGCATCTCAAGCTCTGTCAATTTGTGGGCCCCACCATCAACTCTCCCCTTCTCCCCTGACACGCCCACAATACTATTCATCTTTTTCACACCATAGATTGGAAGTTTGTAGCTTGGGTGATAAATGAAGAGAAAGAAGGGAGGAAAAAGCTAGGTGTGCAGACAAGCTCTGCACAACCCTGTCCAACCCATGCCAACTGCAACCTATGGATAGAGATGACATCCCAAGCTATCCCAGACCTCTAGAGGCACATTTTAGAGGGAAAAATTGAGTTCAACATTACAGTGGAGATAGATATAGAGAGAGAAGGAGCTGGGCAAGAGAAGATGAATAGTGTTTCTATTGTGAAAACTTGAGTTTTTGATGTTTTCTTCAATGCATTGTCTTGGAACCCCCTGTAAGAGGTTGTAAAACGTCATTTAATGCATTTAATGTTGTTCTATTTCAAGTCATTGTTAGTGTAACACTCTCTTTTAGTTTTTACCATAAATGCATCAAAGTTTCTCATTGTCTTAGCTCAAAATGGGTATTAAATTCCTTCACTTTTAGCTCATAATTCCTTGCACTTAATTGCTTTAGAACTTCATATCTTTGCAATGCTACATCATTTCATTGTCATTTCCATACAAAACATGAGTTGCTAAATCTCAAAGTTGGCAAAACCAAGGGAAACCTCTACTTGGGAATATTATTTCAACTCATTTTTCTCCCTTCCCTTGGGAGTTCAATTGTTCGGTTTGACAAGGTAGAGAGTAGATGAGTTTGTGAGCCTTTGATATTCCGTAGGCTTAGCCACGATTTCTGTTTAGATTCTCACCAACCTTGTCCCTGGCATCCGCCGAATCAATCGTTCATTCATGCTTTATCGGAGGAAGGACTGGAGTTGAAACGGTACATCCATTGGAGTGACTTCATGGGTTTGCCAACTCTTGTTTCTCATTGCATTTTTCCAAAACGCACTCCACCAAACAACTTTCAACCACAAAGATTTTTACACCTTCTTTGATTCACAATCACCTTCACTTTGGTTTACTTTCTTCCCCGTGGAAACGACCTTGGAATACTTTTCCAAGTAAAACACCGACACACGAAAGTCTCCTTGCAATTAGGGAGCATATTTGTGCGTTCATACATCATATTTACAAGATCCCCCTTTTCTTTTCTCTTGCCCTTTCTTTTGACACTATCTCAAGGGACCGTCGCACTCCCTCCTCATTCGAACACACATCACACATCCATTTGGGGATAGCATTTAGGGGTTAAGGGAAAACAAGGTTTTCAAACAATCAATATGTAATTTGATATTGGTATCTATTGATTGAGATACTTTGTCATACACAATTATTGCTGTTGAACATTTTTTTTCTCGTCATATTGTACACTTCATCGCTTTATTTAATATTTTTAGGTTGATTTTAGAGAATAGATCAGAACAAGATAATTAGAATATTAAAGACTAAGAGATGTCGATGTAATTGATGTATTAATTATATTAAGAGATTTATGCATATTGACGGATTCATTTGTATTAAGAGATGATTTTGATAAATGAAATTTTAGTAGGATAATTAATGCTCTGTTATTTTAATTGGGTGTTTTTATATCAATGAACATCTCCGAAAAGAAAAGAAAAATCGGGGCGTTACATAAACACATTGGTGACCTCCTAGAGAGAAGGCAAGAGAAGTTGGGGAAAAGAGGAAGAAAGCTGAGTTATCAAATTCAAACAAAGATTTTGAGGTATGGGGTGGTATGCAATATACTCTTCTTAAATCTCTTTGCAAAGAGTATTTTTTTTATCATCCTATGAATTGTATTCCAACTTGTGATATTGTTATTTTGAAATTTCGATTGAATATCGTTAAATATCTTCGTCTCATTGATCGTGTTATGCAGCTATTGAGACGGGATTGTGGCAGCCAATAGCCGATGCTTTGCCAACCGGGAGACCCGTGGAATCTAGTTGAGGTGAGATGATTGATGAGGTGTCAGATCTTTGTTAAGATTCTGTATGACGTGTGATATGCAAATTTGATATTGGTATCTGTCAATTGAGATATTTTGTGATACTCGATTATTGTAAATGAGCATACTCTTTTCTCGTTATATTGTATACTTCCTCGCTTTATTTAATATTTTCAGGCTGATTTTAGAGAAAAGATAAGAACCAGATAATCAGAATATTAAAGATGAGGAGATGTCGGTGTAATTGATGTTTTAATTATAATGAGAGATTTATGTATATTGACGGATTCATTTGAATTGAAAGATGATTGTGATAAATGAAATTTTATTGGGATAGTTAGCGCTCTGTTATTTTATTTGGGTGTTTTTATATCAATTAACTTCTTCAAAAGAAGAGAAAAATTTAGGCTTCAGATCTTATATGAGATTTGTGGGAAGTGAGTTCATTGTGTTTTTTGTTGTGTTTTAAGGATTTTCGGATTCTTGTTGAGTTAAGGAATTTCAGGGATGAAATTCTTTTAAGGAGGGTAGATTATGAGATCCTAATTTTTTAGAAGTAGTTTAAGCCTAATTATGTGGACGAAATTCTTTTATGGGAGGAAGAATGTAAAACCCGGGTATATTTGACCTTTTTCTGAAAAAGGGCAAAATGGTAATTTGCCACTTTAACTCATATTTAAAATACTCATTTTTCTAGAGATCGGATGACACAACGGACTTCGCCATTGGATTTGTGTCGCGAAATCCAGTTACCCTGTCATAATTCATCAAATTCTGAGATAGTTAGAATTTGTACGTATTTTGAGACAATTGAGTAGCGGATAACCTCACAAAGGTCCTCACAAATAAATTTTATAGAATTTCCATATAATTGAATTAAAGTTCAAATCAAATTAATTTGATCTTAAACCGAGATGAAATTAATCATTTTGGGACAAAAACGGATCCTTTAGAAACATCTAGAAGGTTTTAGGTGATTTTAGAATATTCCTATGATATTCCACATTTTAGAATATTCCTAGGAGTCCTGAAGGGCTATAAATAGGGGACTTGGTTATGGAATTAGGAGGAAAACACATTAGTGACCTCCCAAAGAGAAGGCAAGAGAAGTTGAGGAAAAGAGGATGAAAGCTGAGTTATCAAATTCAAACAGTGATTTTGAGGGATGGAGTGGTATGCAATATGCTCTTCTTAAATCTCTTTGCTAAGAGTATTTATTTGATTATCCTATGATTTGCATTCCAACTTGAACTATCGTTATTTTTAAATTTTGATTGAATATCGTTGAATATCTTCGTCTCATTGATCGTGTTATGCGGATATTGAGACGGAATCGTGACAGTCAATAGCCGATGCATTGCCAGCCGGGAGACCTGTGAAATCGTGTTGAGGTGGGTTGATTGGTGAGGTGTCAGATTTGTGTGAAGATTTTGTAAGACATGTGTTATGCAAACTGGATAATAGTATTAGTTGATTGAGAAACTTTGTGATACTCGATTATTGTAATTGAGCATAAATTTTTCTCGTCATATTGTATATTTCCCGTGGAAATATTTTTTCCTCGTCAAATTTGACACTTAGGCTCCAAATTGACCTGGTTTCCTGCCAAATGATCTCATTTCCTTCCAAATGTTAATTCCTACAAAATAACATTAAACACAATATATATATATATAGAGAGAGAAAGGAACATAAAATAATTGTAAACTTGCAATTTCATCAATATGACGAGGAAATTTATGTGAATGTCGCATAGCCCGACACCACGTGATAGCATCCCCTAACTGGGATCGTAACCCATAATTGTATTCCAGACTCGATTATTTATTGGATCCAACCAAGGTCCAACATACCATGATTTATACTCCATTATGGTTAATTTACAATATTGGAGGGAAGGAAAACACAGGCCGAAAGCATGATAAAACAGTTTTAAAATTTGAGATTTTTGAAGAGTGTACCGGTACATAGTACCGGTACTGTAGTGTATCGGTACACAGTAACGTTATGGTTTGCCCACCGGAAAAACAGTACTGGTACAGTCTGCCCACTTTTTCCTATTTCTCCTATTTTTGATTTCCAACCTCCTCCAAACCATTCAAAAATCACCCAATAAATATTTAACACCATTTCTCACATAAAACTTGGTAAGTACAAGTTCAATTACATTTATTTACACAAATTTACATGCCAAAAAATAAGTTTTCGCAATGAGTTTACAAAATCCAAAAATAAAGCCACATCTCGGTTTTTCTTCACCCTTGATGGCTCGAATGATATCCTTCCACCGGCGTGTATCCCGCACATGAAATATTTTTCTGTATAGGGTGAGCCACGCTCAATAGAGTATCCCTTATAGATGCCACTCCCCCAGTAGATGCATATGCAATGTTCACATGCAACACATAACCATTCACAACAATTCCAATCAAGAATGTGCAACTCCATGATGGAATCTATAACGACGTGCCATGGAATGAGATGAGACTCACTCATGTAACCCAACCCAAGCTCTTCTCGGCTCCTCAACACATGAAAATGCCAATGTGTATGAATCTATCATCTATGCTACACATCAGATGACGTTTACAAATCTAGGATCTTTGTTGGGGTGGATGTTCATGGATTTACACCAAAGGTCACCCAACCTACACAGAATTCACGGACTTCCACCGAAGGTTCCGTTTACACCTACACACTTTATGGACGGAACTAAGGGAGTGTGTACCCAACTATCGGGTCTTACACTCGAGAGATCTTCTAGCCCCGTCTTGCTACCCTGACCCAATTCACCATGCAATCATTCGGCTCCGCTAGGCCTTCGACGCAACTATTCCAAGCCATCCGTCAATCACCAAGTGTGGTGTTGACGACCACCATGCACACACAACCATGTGATGCGATGTCTTCGTGCATATGAAATGTGATGCACCATTGCAACAACAATATCATGTCTCATATATGATGAATGCCATATGGACTAATTTAATACATAACCATCCAATTTTCATGGCAAATTATATCATAAACATATATTTTTTACATGTTTTCACATAACTCAAGCATGTTATCAAAACAACAATTTCAATCACTCAAGACTTTTTGTCAAACACCTTCAAGATCTCAATTATGTTAAACACATATCATGCCCCAACATATCATAAAGTTACAAGAAACATACAAGTAACTTCCCTGCATCAAATTCAAGCTAAAATTCAACATAAATCATTTCAATACCAATTTTCTCATTTCCATAACCATAGATATGTCTTAGGTCAATTTCAATATTAAATCCTTTGTCTATCAACATCAAAGGTTGGAATAAAACCAACGTAGGAAAAACCCTACCTATTGGAGCGTAAGATGAAGTGTAGAACTTCAAGAACACCAAGCCCAAGCCCAAAAATATTAATTTCCCAAAAGTATCCTCTTGGATCTTCAGTGAAACCCTTTCCTTTTGGTAAGGTTGCGTAGCCCTCGTCGATGTGATCGGTTTTGATTCTTGGCTCAACGGAATCCGACCGACGGAACTCCGGGAATCGACGAAAGATGATTTTCTCCCTTTTCTCTCCCTCTTTTTCTCACACTTTGGAACCAGCTGAAATGCAAAGATATTTTTGAAAAATATCTGATTTTAACCCCTATTTATAATTTCCAAGGATTGGCTCTCGTCGCACCAAGTGTCCCCCACTTGTTTGAGTTCGTTTTCGCCCGAAACGATTTATTTCATCCCGGTTTGAATTAAAATTAATTTTATTTGAAATTTATTCAATTACAAGAAAATTTTATAATTTCTATTTTTGGGGACCTTTGTCAGATCATCTGCCCCCAGTCGTCTCATAAAATGGAAAAAATCCTACTATCTCGGAATTCGACAAAATTAGTCTAAGTTACTAGATTTCATGATACATATCCAACGAAGAAGTCTGTTGTGTTATACTAGCTCTAGAGAGTACGCATTTTAGTTCTGCTTTATAGTGGCAAAATGACTATTTTTCCATTTTTCAAAAAAAAAATTCAAATTTACCTGGGCTTTACATTCTTCCCCCTTTAAAAGAATTGGTCCACGAAATTCACACACAAACACATACAATCACATGCATATGCACCAGTCATTTAATACTAAATGACTATAAAAATGTACCTACATCTTGGAATAAGAAAGGATAATTGGTACGTATAGTGTATCCGCGCTCCCATTTCGCCTCCTCCACTCCTCGGTGTTATCACATCACCTTCATTAGCCTCACAGTCTTGCCTCGTAAAAATTGATCTCAGCTATCCATGATATGCACCGGTCCCTCCTCCAAGGTACCATCCACATCAACAACAAGCTCACTCCAATCCACCACATGAGTCGGATCTGGGGTGTATTTTCATAGCATAGAGACATAGAATGCCGCACGAACACCCAATAGATTTGGCGGTAACACCAACTGATAAACAATTGTACCTACTCTCTCGAGTATCTTGAAGGGCCCGATATACCTCGGCGACAACTTCCCCGCTTGCCGAACCTAACCACTCATCTTTTAGGCATCACCTTCAAAAAAACATGATCTCTCACCTCAAACTCTACAGATTTCCGTCGTTTGTCAACGTACTTCTTCTGTCGGCTCTGAGCCGTGAGAAGATGCTTTTGTATCAAGTCCACCTTCTCAGAGGTATCTCTAACCAAATCCAGACGCGTAGAGGGTCTCTCTCCTACCTCCGTCTAACAAACTGTAGAAGGACAATGCCTCCCATATAGCATCTCGTAGAGTGCCATTTGTATGTTCACCTGATAACTATTGTTCTAGGCGAACTCCACTAAGGTTAAATGTTCTTCCCAGCTACCCTTGAGATTTAGGACGCATGTCCTCTAAAGTCTGGATGGTCATCTTCGACTGACCGTCCGTCAGGGGATGAAAAATAGTGCTCATCATCAACTCTGTCCCCATGGCTCGCTGAAAACTCTCCTAAAATTTAGTCCTAAACTTGGGACCCCGATCCGATACTATAGATATAGGTACCCCATGCAACCGGACAATCTCCTATACATACAACTTGCAGAATTCCTCCAGCATGAAGGCCATTCGCACCACCAAAAAGTTTGCCGACTTAGTAAGTCGGTCCATTATCACCCACACCGTGTCATTTCCTCGCGAGGTCCATGGCAAGTGGGTCACAAAATCCATCGTGACATGCTCCCACTTCAACTCAGCTACTTCCAAAGGTTGGAGTAAGCCTGCTGGCCTCTGGTGTTCAACATTCACTTGTTGACATGTGAGACATTGACTAACCAAATTCCTAACGTGTTTCTTCATTCTGGTCCAATAATATTGGCGACGAAGATCATGGTACATCTTCATGCTACCTGGATGCACAACAAAACGGGAGCAATGGAACTCCCTAAGGATCTCTTCTCTTAGCTCCATAGACTGGGGAATCACAATCCTTCCCCTAAATTGAAGACTACCATCTACATGAATGGCCTAACCCTCGTCACCCGTACCCGACCGTATTCGGTCCTTAATGGACAATATCTATGGATCTTGCCCCTAGGACTCAATCACCCTATTCAATAGGGAAGGTGTAGCCACTAAACTCCCCAAAGTACCCTGAGCCTGCCCCATATAGCGTAGCCTGAACTGTCCCACAGTCTGGAGCATCTATCACTCTCGGGAAGCCACACTAACCAAGACTCCTCGTGACTTCCGGTTAAGTGCATCAACCACCACATTTACCTTACCAGGATGGTAATGAAAAGTGAAGTCATAGTCCTCCAGATATTCCATCCATGCCTCATGTTGAGGTCCCACTGTGAAAAGATGTACTTCAGACTTTTGTGGTCCGAAAACACCTCGAACAGCTCACCGTATAGGTAGTGGCATCAAGCCTTTAAAGAAAAGACAGTGGTTGCTAACTCCATATTATGTGTAGGGTAATTCTGCTCGTGATTCTTTAACTGTCGAGAACCATAAGCCACTATCCTCCCGGACTGCATCAGAATGCACCCAAGTCAATCCTTAGAGGCATCACAATACACTATGTACCTCTGTCCCATTTCTGGAACTATCAGAATAGGAGCTGAAGTAAGCCTCCTCTTCAACTCTTGGAATGCCTTCTCACATGAATCTTTTGACTCAAACTTGACCTCTTTTGGGCCAACCTCGTCATAGGTGCAGCTAATCGTGAGAAGTCCTCGATGAGCCTCCAATAGTACACTGCCAATCCCAAGAAGCTGCGTATATTGAAGACTGATTTTGGCCTTTCCTAATTCATAATTTCCTCAACCATCCGTCAATCACCAAGTGTGGTGTTGACGACCACCATGCACACACAACCATGTAATGCGATGTCTCCGTGCATAGAAAATGTGATGTACCATTGCAACAATAATATCATGTCTCATATATGATGAATGCCATATGGACTAATTTAATACATAACCAACCAATTTTCATGGCAAATTATATCATAAGCATATAATTTTCACATGTTTTCACATAACTCAAGCATGTTACCCAAACAATAATTTCAATCACTCAAGGCATTTTACCAAACACCTTCAAGGCACCAATTATGTTAAACACATATCATGCCCCCAACATATCCCAAAGTTATAAGAAATATGCAAGTGACTTCCCCACATCATATTCAAGCTAAAATTCAACATGAATCATTTCAATATCAATTTCCTTATTTCCATAACTATAGATATGTCTTAGGTCAATTTCAATATTAAACCCTTTATCTATCAACATCAATGGGTGGAATAAAACCAATGTAGGAAGAACCCTACCTCTTGGACAGTAAGATGAAGTGTAGAACTTCAAGAATCCCAAGCCCAAGCCCAAGCTCAAAAATCTTGATTTTTCTAAAGTCTCCTCTTGGATCTTCAGTGAAATCCCTTCTTTTTGGTAAGGTTGTGTAGCCCTCATCGATGTGATCAACTTTGATTCTTGGCTCGACAAATTCCAACCGACGGAGCTCCGAGAATCGACAAAAGAAGTTTGATTTTCTCCCTTTTCTCTCCCTCTTTCTCTCACACGTTGGAACCAGATGAAATGCAAATATATTTCTGCAAAATATCTTAATTTAACCTATATTTAAAATTTTTAAGGATTGGCTCTCGTCGCGCCAAGTGTCCCCTACTTGTTCGGGTCCGTTTTTACCCCAAAACGATTTATTTCATCCCGATTTCAGTTCAAATTAATTTATTTAAAATTTTATTTTATTACAAGAAAATTTTATAATTTTTATTTTTGGAGACCTTTGTGAGGTCATCTGCCACCCAATTGTGTCATAAAACGGGAAAAATCATATTATCTCGGAATTCGATGAAATTATCTTGGGTTACTAGATTTTGCGATATGAATCCAACGAAGAAGTCCGTTGCGTCATACGAGTTCTAGAGAATGCGTATTTTAATTCTGCATTTCAGTGACAAAATGACCATTTTGCCCTGTTTAAAAAAAAATCAAATTTACTGTGTATTTTGGGTAGAGCTCCCTATACAATGAAGACTCTGTCTAAATTTTATTTAAATTATGGGCCCCCATGAATGGGGCATTACAACATGTTATTGGGTTAAGCGGTTACCATTTGTTATTCATTAGGTTGATGGGTGATCAATGGGTAAATTGTATGATGATTTGCATGCGATATTACATATGCATTTGGGTTGGGAGTTGATCTCCATGCGAGATATCCTATTGAGCATTGCTCACCCTTTATGGGAATACATTTCAGCCACCAGACAGATATGTGCATGAGGCCCTTCTATGAACCCATTTTGGGAAGATAGTCTGGTTTTGGCTTTTGAGTTTTTGTTTTTTAGTCCCTTGGGTATAATTACATTTAGCCTTGTTTAATTTAAGTACAAAACTTGCATTTTGACAAAGGCATGTAATGGGACTCTCATGGACATTATTCTATTGTGTATGAATGAATGTTGTGAGTATTAGTATTCGATGCTATATTGATTGAAGGTTGATGTTGGGACCCAATGTGGTTAATGATTAGGATTGCACAGGTTTTGTATGTTGCGTAGAGCTCCCCATACAAACGAGACTCTATCCCCTTTTTACTTAAGTTATGGACCGCGGTGAATGGGGTATTACTACGTGTTATCTGGTTAAGTAATATCACGAGTTATTCTGCAGATTGATGGGTGATCAACGGGTTAATCAGGACCCCTGAAAAATTGGGGCGTCAGACCATTACATTTGAATTTCCTTTAATCCCCGTGGGTCGACCTCGGACTTACTGAGAAATTATTAGTTGTTGACCACCTACACTTGGGTGTACCTATTTGGGATTTGGTATGGTTTTGTCATCGTTGCTGGGGATCAAAAGGTACAATTTGAGAACAAGAAGAAGAAGGAATAATCCACATTCACCGACGAGCTACGAGGAGACACTTTTTCTAGGGTAACTTTGTATCATCTTATAATTATTTTAAGCTTATAGCTTTCTTACATGCCAATTTATGTTTTTCTGTTTTAGATTTGATTTTTATAATTTATTTTAAGCAATGCCTGTCTAGTGACCAATCCATAATCCCCACTAAGCCGAATCTCCATTCAAAGAATCAGTAGGGATTAGTTGGCTCATCCTGTCCTTCTAGTCATTCTAGTGCTAGCTTGGTTACTTTCCTCACTATTTATTTGAATGAAATAGGTAGTGAGATGGGTGACCGAGAAGAAGAGGTTAATCAATAGGGAAAAACCCTGAGGGATTATCTACATCCCTCTTAGAGCAATATTCCATCATGTTTTATTCTTCCCGCGAATGCCCAAAATTTCACTATTAAACTAGGCACTATTCAGTTACTACCCCAATTTAACGGGCTTGAGTCTGAAAACCCATACCTAAACAATAAGGAATTTTAGAATGTGTGTGGTACTTTTCAAGACAACTCTGATGTACCGTAACTCAAGCTTTTACCATTCTCACTAAAGAATAAAACTAGGTTGTAGCTAAATTTCTTTAAAGCCCTTATCAATTCCTAACTAGCAAGCCCTCCAAGAATATTTCAATAAAATTTTCACCCTTTAACATACATATGTGTTGAAATGTCAATTTATGAATTTTTCTATCAAAGAAGGGGCAACCTTTTATGATCATTGGGAGAGATTTAAAGATCTTCTCCAAGCTTGCCCGCACCGAACTTTTGAAAGCTAGAGGTTAGTAGGTTTTTTCCTATAACACTTTCCCCACTTCTTTGCGTTAATTTGTCAAGATAATGTCAGAAGGGGATTTTATGAGTTAGAGCTCTGCAGAGGCTTTTTATTACCTTGATACAATAGTAGAGAAATCCCTGATGTGGGACTCAGCCTCATCAATCCAAGTAGAGTTTAGAGCCATCAGTTCCCATGGGGGAACATTTTTTTTTGAAAGAAGAGGATGATTTAAGTGCCAAGATGGCCACCATGGCTCATAAACTTGAGGCATGTAAGCTTGAGGCCATAACCACTTGAACTTTAGTTGTAGGAATAATAAATAAGCACAACCACCAATCAATCCCTCACTACATCAATATTCACCATATCAGCCATCACAGAAAAGGAGTCTAGAAGATACTTTAAATCAATTCATGTAGAATCAAATGAACTTTAAACTTAAACCATTCAGGCTATTAATGAGGTTAAGGATCAAACCACCTAGGCTCTTAATGAATTCAAGGCTCAAACCATTCATCCTATTAATGTGGTCAAGGCTCAAAATTCACAATCCATAGATGATATCAACAGTCACCTAGAAAAGTTGACCCATTCATTGAGTTCCACTAAGAAAGGTAATTTTCATGCCCATCCAAAGTTAACCTAGGGTCAATTCCAAATAGATGTCTCTTCCACTTTAGAAGTAGTACTTGAGCATATATAATCCTTCACGACCCTTAGGAGTGGTAATTTTGTTGACAAGATGACTAGCACAAAACATTACATATCATGTATCTCTTTGCACCCTTTTATACTTGCTTTTGTGGTGAGAATGGGAGAAAATGCATTTAATCTAACAATTAATGGAGTTTTGTGTGATTGTAGGTAATGACTAGGTAACGACATGTGTTAAGTTTTCATCATAGTGCTTAAAGACAATGGAGAAGAAAGGGAGGCTTGATGGACAACTCCAAGGTCAAGAAACCAAGAAAATGACAAATCAAGTCAAAACCTACCGCTAGGTTTGGTCATAGTTTTACCGGTAGGTTTTGCTTACTGGAAAAAAACCTACCGATAGGTTTTGTCATCGTTCTACCAGTAGGTTTTGCCCAGAAGCTTGCAATTTAGACTCTACCTACATGAGGGGCCCACCTCCGCTTCTCCCACATATTCCTTGACACATTCTACATGTAAGCATGCCTCTTACACCTAAAACTTGACTTCGGAAGAAAAAGGCATGAAAGCGGATGAAAGAGAAAGAGGTTGGTTAGTGAAGGCTTGGTTGGTGCAGGCATGCCCTAGGGTTACTTGTGGCAGTACCCAAAGACCTTCCCACTCATTGAAAGTTAGCACACAAACCATAGAGGGACCATGGACGAAAATGAAAGCAATCTTTACACCATTATTCAGCTACACACTTACATTTAGAGAAAGAAGCTCAAGGAAGAAGACATAGTTTTAGAGAGAAATTTTGATTTTTTTCATTTCCTCACCCATTTCACTTGTAGTAAGTTGTATTTCACTTGTAATATTTATTTCATTCACTTTAATCTCATTTATTTCAAGTGTAATCAAGTTTAGCTTCATGTTCTTGAATTTCTATATTTACATTTGGGTTTTCTTTCCAATCTTTGTTGTTTGGTATGACATGAATTCTCTTTTGTAGTTTAACTTTTTATTGCATCAATACGAGTTCAAAGCTTTACTACATCTCTATTTCATCTCTAGTTCATCTCCATGGTTATTTATACTATGGATGCTTTTGGTTTGAATATGGGTAACTAAGCTCTTTGTTGGCTAATCCAAGGGGAACTTCCTCTTGGGTATGTTAAACCAACTCTACCCCATTCTCCCTTGTAGCGTAAAGTGTCTGGTTTGACTAGGTTGAGTGCGGACGTGGTTGTGAGCACTTGATATACCGTAGACATGTCATGGGGTATGCTTGAGCCTACATCTCACATTAGTCCCTCACTTCCTACGAATCAATCAAACTCCTAAGCAACATTCGTTGAAAGAATTGAGTTGATTTGGCATTCCCATTGGAATGCTCTCTTCAGATTAGTCAACCATGTTTTTATTGCATTTTATCTAAAATCTCCACTGACCAAAACACAAACTTACAAATTTTATACTTTTTATTTCTTTAAAAAATCACCTTCACCACAATTCAACCTTCCTGCCGTAAGGAGACGACATTGGAATACCCATTCCAAGTAAAACATGACACTTGCAAGTCTCTCTTCGCTTGGGAAGCACTTTTACACACATACATTTTCATCCACACAAACATTTTCCTCATTTCTAACATCGAACCCGAGGAAGAGTGGCACTCACCTGCATACATAAAGTCATATACACTTTGTCTGGGTTCGGGTTTGGATGTGTAAGGAAAGACTATCAAGCATTTTTGGCGACGTTGCCGGGGAAGGCTAAGAGTTGAATTAGAAGGTTATTTTCGGACAATAGAGGTAAGTCTCGTGATTCTCATCATCGGCCGAGGTACGTTGCTCCCTGTATATATTTGTGTTTAATTTTTCTTTTCAATTGTAGTTAGTGTTTTTGCATGTGGGGATGGGACAATCAAAATAGATTAGTGAGACGAGCCCAAGGACACAACATGAGCCTAGACCAAAACCCACTCGAGGATGTCGATGACAATTTTGGTGATGTAGGTGCCAATGTCCCAAGGGGTGGGGGAATGCAAAACCCTTGAATACCAAACCCCCAAATACAATTGCCCCTAGAAATGAAGGAAACAATATCCCAATTGATCCTCCAACGAGGTCAATGCAGTGTTATCTCCAACCCACTCGGAGCACCACTCCCTTATGCATACTTTTACCAGTCCAAGCTCATGCCTTTCTTGTTAAACAAGGAGTGTTACAACTTCTTACTCAATTCCATGGAATTGAAAGATAAAATCCATATTTTCACATTAAGAAATTTTAGGAAATTGTTGCAACATTTATCACAAATCATGCCATTGAAGGCATAGCTCGCATGAAATTATTCCTCTTCTCTCTAAAAGACAAAGCCAAAACTTGGTTGAACTCCTTGAAGCCTCGATCAATAAGTGATGAGCACAAAATATTTCATATTTAAAGGCCTCATTACATGCATTTTAACTCAACTTTTGCATATAATTACTTAGTGTGAGCC
>CM042196.1:18218437-18245125 GCA_023539305.1 Ilex asprella
GCTAGCAAGACACTTAATGAGGCCCAAGTGAATTACACCACCACGAAAAAAGAATTGCTAGCTGTAGTGTTTGCTTTAGATAAGTTCCGTTCATATATCGTTGGTTCGCCTATTGTTGTTTTCACTGACCATTCTGCCTTGAAGTATTTACTTGCTAAGTAGGATACCAAACCAAGGCTCATTAGGTGGATCCTTTTTTTGCAAGAATTGATTTGACAATTAAAGACAAGAAAGGAGTAGAAAATGTTGTGACGGATCACTTATCCCAATTAGTGGTGCAAGAGACTAATGAGCATATTCCAATTCCCAATGAACATTTACTTTCAATTCATTCAATTTATACTTGGTATGCTGACATCTGTAATTACATTGCAACAGGACAAATACCACCACATTGGAGCCCGAAAGATAAAAGACGACTCATGGCGGACGTGAAGTATTTTTACTTTGACAATCTGTGTTTGTTCAAATATTGCCTAGACCAAGTCATGAGGAGATGCATGCCCGAAAATGAACAGCGGAACGTCCTTGCATTCTGCCACTCCCAAGCTTGTGGCAGACGTTTCATGGCAAAGAAAACTTTAGCAAAAATTCTTCAGTCATGTTTCTATTGGCCTTCTCTTTTAAAGACTGTGTTTCATATTATAAGGCATGTGACAGATGCCAACGATTGGGTAGTGTGACCCTTCGAAATATGATGCCCCTGTCCTCGGTGCTTCTCATCGAAATATTTGACTGTTGGGGCATCGATTTCATGGGTCCGTTTCCTATGTCTTTTGGTTAAGTGTACATTCTTCTGGCAGTGGACTACATGTCCAAATGGGTTAAGGCTATCCCAACCAAGACTAATGACCACCGGTTCGTAGTCAAGTTCCTCAAGGAGAACATTTTCTCGAGGTTTGGGATGCCTCATGCAATGATTAGTGATGGTGATCCCACTTTTGTAACAGGCCATTTTCATCATTAATGTTCAAATATGGCGTTACACACAAAGTGTCCACTGCATACCACGCACAAACCAATGGCCAAGCTAATTAGCCAATAAGGAGTTTAAGAATATCTTGGAAAAAATGGTTAACCCAAACAGGAAGGATTGGTCAGTAAGACTGAATGATGTTTTATGGGCGTACCATACTGCCTATAAGATTGTTTTAAGCATGTCTCCCTACCGACTAGTTTATGGAAAAAACTTGTCATTTGTCGGTTGAAATGGAGCACAAGGCCTACTGGGCCATAAAAACCTTGAATTTTAATTTGAGAATGGCTGGTGAGCAGAGAAAGTTGGAATTAAATGAATTGGACGAGATCCAAAGAGATGCATATGAGAGTTCCAAAATTTCAAAGGAACAGGCTAAAGTTTTTCGTGATAATTCCATTACAAGGAAATCATTTGAACCCGCGAAAAAATGCTCTTGTATAATTCTCGTCTCTCCATTTTCTAAGGAAAATTAAGATCCCGCTGGGATGGCCCCTATCTGGTCAAGGTGGCCTACCCCAACGGAGCAGTGGATATCAAAAACCCTAAAGATGGCCATACATTCAAGATCAATGGCCAAAGACTCAAGCCATTCTTTGAGGGTTTTGAAGAACAGAGGGT
Source organism: Ilex asprella (assembly GCA_023539305.1). Classification (NCBI taxonomy): domain Eukaryota; kingdom Viridiplantae; phylum Streptophyta; class Magnoliopsida; order Aquifoliales; family Aquifoliaceae; genus Ilex; species Ilex asprella. Next base: position 18,220,035 of record CM042196.1, read on the forward strand.
GGAGGAAGATTTAATTGACCCGGTGTATCCGGAGGTTATGGAGGATTAGCTAGTTTTTATCTTCTCTAATGTACAGTTCCTTTTATGTATTTATGTCAATTTTATTTCTTTTATGTCACTCACTTTTGGTTTTATAGATTGGTTTCTCTTAGATCCAGATCTTGATGTTTTTGTCAAAAGCTCAATTGCGAGGTGTTCTCTTACCCTTCTCATCTTTTTACTGTCTTTCTTTGCATACTATATCTTTTTGTTGCATTGAGGAAAATGCATGATTCTTGTTGGGGGGTGAGATGCACCATTTGTATGATACACCAAGGTTGTTGAAAAATTTTATTTTTTGCTCACAATAGTGAAAAATATGCGAAATTTTTGAAAATTTTTGATGAAAAATATCTAAAGTTGATATGTATTCCTTCATGAAGAGTTTGTGTTTATGTGTTGGATGACATGTTGATCGTTGTTGTGAATTTTGTGCACATGAGCATTCCGTGGAAGTTGATCTTATGCATGAGTATCACATATGTATTGATTTTCAAACTCATCTGTAAGTGATTTTTGAATGTGTAATTTCGACAATTTACGGATTGGATTTATGTTTTAAGATTGACATAAGAAGAGGAGATGAGTAAGGTCCCATGAGAGCTTTAGTGCCAATTCTTTTTGGAGGGAACTTACAATTACTCAAAGAACAATTTTTCAATCTCGAATTTGTTCAATAGTCTCATTACCCTTGTTTTGGTTAGTTGCATTGGGTTGAAGACTAATTTGTCTTGAGCATATAATGCCTTCCCATGCGGACCTAGAAGTGATCTTAGGCCATCGTTGAATATTTTGAGCCTTTGCCTTTTTCTAGTGCAAATTTTATCCCTAGTGCCTTGGTTGAGCCTATTTTAAAATTCGTTTCTAAGCCACACATTCAACGAAGCCAAAGAAAATAAGAAATACCTACCTTACTTTGGTTGTTCCTAAAGCAGAAATGAGTGATTGCAAAAGAAGGAACTGTGGTGTGAAAATGCAAACAAAAGGGGTGAATGAGGTTGAAACTCAATATGTTGAACAAAAGAAGATGAAAAATTCAAGAAAATGAGAAGAATGGGTGAACGAAGAAAAGAAAGAGAAAAAGAAAAGGAAAATGTCAAGGAAAGGAAAGAAAAGAAACTAAGGGAGTGGTGATGATACGAGAATCAAAATCCCATGGAAAGGGAAGTGCTTTTCCAAAATAAAAAGTCTCTCACTCGGAACAACTCTCTTTGTTACCCTATATCCTTCATTTTGTTTACCCAGATATCACCCCAAGGCCCCATTATAACCTTTAAAGTCCCAAGTGATCTAGAGAAGCATGGGAGGTGCATAATTGCAAAGAAAATGATTAGTAATGTCTTACTATCTAATGCACTAGCATTCTATTCATGAAACTATTTCAATGCTGCTTCATTTTCACATATGAACTTCATTTTTAGATTACATGTGAGCGCTTTATTTTGAACACAAGATTCTATATCACATGTACACATGGAGTACATACCAGGATAACTTGAGTGCGTTTATTGCTTAAGAGTGTCCCTTGGCGAGTTTTGCATTGAAATTGATATTGTCTAGCCATTCGAATGTAAATTCTGTTTCATAAATGTTCAAATTAATTGTTTAATTCACACGCACACAAGTGCAAAATTAATTTGTAGGTGCATACTTTGATCTAGTATCTATGACTATGGTTTTGCTCATGTATACTTAGTCCATTCATATGAGAAACTTGTTATTTAGCCCCAGACTTGCAAGAATGGGGGAATATCGTTCAAATTTTTATATTTGATAAGCTTGAGTAATGTTCCTGTTAGCTGAATTCATGTATTATGTTTTGAGTATTCATTTTGGTAGTTGAGTTTTAAATCCATGCGTTATACTTTGAAAACATCAAAATCTTAAATCATGTTGCAATTTCGGGAATGACTTTTGGCATGATCAAAACTGCGATCCATAAATGTAATTCAAGTGTTGGGTAGGTTAGATGTCCTTGAATTTATGCTAAAAAGGTTTTGGAATGGAGAAATGATGGTTTGGGAGTGATTTTTTTTAACAAAGAATTAGTTTTGCAGAAAAAGCAAAACCTTCTGGAAGGTTTATTCAAAAACCTTCCGGATGGTTTTTTCCAGTGGAATGAACCTTCCAAAAGGTAGACATCGACCTTCTGGAAGGTCGACAATGAAACCTAAACAACGAGAGTTTTAAATTAGATTTTTTTCGAAAACCTTTTCATTTCTCTCCCAAATTAGACCACCCCAAACACTCTCATCTCCTCTCCTCCTACTCTTTTCTTATCTTCAAAATCCCCTTCCTAACCTTTATATCTCCTATGTTCTCCCTGATTTGAGTTAGATTTTAGAAGTTTAAGCCAAAAATTTCAAGGGTTCTCGCAAAACCCTAAGTTTCCAATTTCCCCCAAATCAGTCGTCGTTTGTCCCCTTTGCCCAACCCTTTTCATGTTCATCTTGATGGCTAGGATTTTTGGGATGGCTATGGAGGGGCGTGAACCTTGGGTGAGCTTGTGGTGGTTTGTGTTGACATTCTTAGAAGGGTATAGCATAGGCTTGTGTCGAGAATTTTACCAAAAGTTAGGTGTTTTTGGGGATAATGAGAATAGATTGAGGACAAATGTTAGAGGAAAAAAATTCGAGGTTACCCCTGATACAATTGCCACGACAGTGGAGTATGAGAGACCTCCCGTATCCACCCCAGTTTACCCACACAATGTGGATGGGGGAAAGACTTTCCAGGATTATGTGAACCTTACTTATTAGGACCCGACCACGTTCAAGGGAACGACGCTCATCGGGGGACTAAAGCATTCATATGGGGTTATGAATAAGGTGCTGCATTTCAATTTGATGCCCTGGGGTTCGAAAAAGAACCCAAACTTGGAGAAATTGGCATTGCTACATGCGTTCATGACTAGGAAGGCCATCGATGTGGCTTATTACATTTAGTTGGAGATGAGAGAGTTTGCCCGTACGGAGAAGCCAAAGGCAATCCTTCCCTTTGGCAATTTAGTTACTAAGTTGTGTGCCCAAGCTAGCATGAAACATTATGCCCATGATACATTGCTCCCCCCAGTGACCAGAGCCATAGGGAAGTCCAGCAGCCTGAAGAGGGCTTCTAGGACTAGGAGTGAGAGGGTTGGGGCACCAAGGGCACAACCGGCTGATGTAGGGGCATCATCTTCAGCACCACTATCTTCAGGGCCTCCACCACCTACACTTGCCTCGGCTCACACAATGCCGCAGCGTATGGATACTCCGGAGTCAACAGTGCATGAGATTACAGAGATGGTGTTGTAGTTTTTCCAGCATTCATTCCCAGGAAGGCCTGTCCCCGAAGCACCACCACCCCAGACTTCAGCTAAGCCCTCAACCTCTGTCCCCTTACTCTCAGTGACTGTTGAAGTGCATAATAAGGATGAGGATGAGTCAGAGTCAGCGTCAGAGTCCAAGGTTGAGGACGAGGATGCCTTTGATAAGGAGGAGGACTGAGATTTGATTGAACTATGATCATACACAGTTTGGGTTTTTTTTTTTTTTGTCAGCATATAGAAGTACCGTTAGATTTTTGGCCTTTTGTTTTTGTTTGGGTTTTTGAACACATTGTAATCAACTTTTTGAATTGATGAAATGCCACAATGTTGCTCAAGGTTATTCCCTTAAGTGCAATATGATTTTGAATTTTGCATTATTGAGATATTTGTTTGAATGGATGAATTGTGTGAACATAGTTGCTTGTGGTTAGAAATAATATTTACTAAGGACTAGCAAAGCTCCAGTTGGGGGGTGTGATTAGCACAAAAAGATAACATATTGTGTGTGCTAATATACCTCTTATGATTGTTCGTTTGTCAAGAAATTGGAAAGAATTGGTTAAATTTCATTTTGATGGAATTTTATGTGAATGCAGGTAAAATGAGGTAAATGGCATGAGATAAACCCCCATGGTTGTAGTTGAGGTCAATGGAAGGAAAGGGGTAGCTTAGAGGAAGGTTTGGAGGGAGAAGAAACCAAGAATTCTCCCTACCTGAAAACCTTCCGGAAGGTTTTGCCTTAGGTTTCAGTTTACTACCAAAACCTTCTGGAAGGTTTTGCCTGATGACTCCTTTCATTTTACCGTTCTTGCACAAACCTTCCGGAAGGTTTCTGTCGACCTTCCGGAAGGTTTTTGCTAAATTGCCCAGACAGCCTGTAACTCAACTCTGCAGCTTGGGGGTCCCACTTACACTTCCCTAGGATGTTTCCTGACAACTCTTACACGTCTGGGACCCTCCCTCACCTCTACAGGGGATTTGATGAGTCTTGGTGATTAATGGGGTGAGAGAGGAAGGAATGCTACAAAAGAAGAAAGATGGCTCTGCTCCACCATGTCCAGCCCACCTTATTTTATGCTCCTTTGTTGGAAATCACATCAACGTGCTACAGGGGGATTCCATGCACTTTTTGCAGGGAAAGGCTGGAGGGAGTTCATTATTATTGAAGGGAGATAGATATAGAGAGGAGCTAGGTAGAAGACGATGAACAGTGATGTTAGAGAGATAATTTGATTTTTGTGCATTTTCTTCACCACTTTGCCGTGTAATTACTTCTAAGGATCTTTAGAACTTCATTGAATGTCATAAATGTTATTTTCCTTTGAGTTTCTTGTTGGTTTAATGCTCATTTAAAGATTCACCATTAATGCTCCAAGTCTTTCATTTTTCTTAGCGGTAAAATGGGTTTGAAATTTTTTCACTTTTAGCCTTTAATTTCTTGTACTTAGTTACTCTAAATCTTCATAGTTTTCCCATGCACTCTTATTACATTGTTGGTTTCATTTCAAGCATGAGTAGCTAAATCATTAAGTTGGTAAATCCAAGGGAAACCCCACATGGGTATACCATTTCAACTCATTCTCCTCCTTCTCTTATGAGTTCAATGGTTTGGTTTGACCGGGTTGAGAATGGATGAGTTTGTGAGTCTTTGATATTCCGTAAACCTCGTCATGGATTATGCTTGGATCCTCACCATTTTTATCCCTAGCTTCCCGTGAATCAATTGTTCTTTCATGCTCTATCGGTGGAGGGTTTGGAGTTGAGATGGTATTCCCATTGGAGTGACCTCTCGGGTTTGCCAACATTTGTTTTCTTATTAAATTCTCATTAGTACACACTTCACCAAACAACTTTCAACCACAAAGATTTTCCACTTTCATTTTCTCCAAATCATTTTCACATTGGTTTAATTCCGTCCCCGTGGAATCGACCTTGGAATACCACCAAGTAAAACACGACCCACGAAAGTCTCCTTGCGATTGGGGAGCATTTTTGTGCATATACATCTCATATTTACATCATCCCATTTCCCTTCCTCCTTGCCCTTTCTTTTGACACTATCCCAAGGGAGAGAAATCCTTCCCTTCATCCATACATTGCATATTTTAAGTGATAGTAATTAGGGGTTAACGGAGGTAAGGTATACAATCAATCAAACACCATGCGACTCGGCCAAGTCATCGACTTAGCTCACTCGAGCCCACTTGTCAATCCACCCATGTGGTATTGACTACTTCCATGCACAACCACCCATTTTATGAAATGTTCCCATGCATATGCAATGTAATGCCTCATTGCAACTCTACAACAATGTTCAATATGCAATGTGTGTCATATGAACCATTTCAAACTTAATTCATATAAACCATGACAAATTATATCAAAAGCATATAATTTTCATAACTCAAAATGTCAATAAACTAATGTGCATTTATTAACATTTTATCCAAAACTTAAGTCCAAGCATGTTATCTCATATCAAGCAATAACTCACTTCAAAAAATCAAGACATTATGTAAACACATAACATACCCACAATTCACATAATTCAAGAAATTACATTAAGCAATTTCTACATACTTATTTCAAGATAGAATATATTCTACCTAATTTCAATACCCATTTAACCAAGGCATAATTTAAGCACACAACATGCCCATATAACACCAATTCCCATGGAATTTCCCAAAATAAATTACCACATTTCAATTCCAAGCTAGGAATTTATCGTAATCTATTTCTATTCTCATTTTTATACCCATTTCATTAAATTTCCTTTCAATAGGCAAGTGATATACACATTTATCAACCTACCCATTTCAATATAACATTTTAGGTTATGAATACACCTAACTAGGAGAAAAAACCTACCTCTTGAAGCGTGAAACAAGTTGTAGAAGCTCGAAGGAATTAACCCAACTCAATTCCAAGCTCTTCCAAGAATTTCGGTTTTCTCACCTTTGGTGGAAGGCCTTGTTTTTGGTGTAGATATATAGCCCTCGTCAAGGAGAACGATTTTCCTTCTAGGCCCGAGTGGATCCGAACACCGTAGCTCCTTAGATCGTAGAGAGAAAGTGGAGAAATTCTCTCTTTTCCCTCTCTTCTCTATCGACTAACGGCTGAACAAGAATAATGGAGCAAAAGTCAGATTTTTCCCCTATTTATATTTTTAGAATACTTGGCCAACAATTGGCCACACGTCCTATTCATTTTCAGGTCCATTTTAATCCCGAAACAATTAAATTTTACCCCGGTTCAAGTTTAAAGTATTTTTAATTTTTCTTGACTTCATTTATTTTAAAATTCTCATAATTTTTCCTAAAAATTTCGTATTTGGGTCTCCCAGGGTCCCACTACCTGGAAAAAAAGAAAAATCTGACTATCTCGGAATTCGATGAAAATTGACATGGTGACTAGATTTCGCGAGACGAATCCAACAGTGAGTTCTGTTTCATCATCTGAGTTCTAGAAAAACTCAGGTTTATAACCCAAACCATTGGGACAATTTACCGTTTTGTCCTTTATTTTAAAAAGTTCAATTTTACCCGGTTTTTACACTTCTACACTCGAGTATGCACATGCATATATATATGCCCTAGCATCAATGAACAAGAGTGGAAGATAACTCCTACCTTTTTCTTCCTTAGTATTCTTGAAAAACCTAAAGTTTTAATCCTCTTCAAGGTGAAAAGTCTCCCTTGATCTTGTGTTTTCCCCCCTTCCTGCTTCCTCTCTAAGTCTTTCAAGGGTTAGAAATGTTGTATTGGAGCTAAGGGAGGCAACACTAACTATTTATAGGGTGAAAAAGGAGTCCAACTGACGTAAATATGATGTTCTGATTTGTTGCTCACGTTGCTCTCTATACTTTGATTTTTCCATCAGACAAGGGCATTGGAACGAACTGTCGTTCGAACGAACTTTCATGGTCAAACGTCATCCCAATTTTTTCAGGAACTTCCAATGAAGTTTTGACCTATTTACAGGTCGATTTGGAAAAATTTTATGAAATACACTTTTGTAGCCCTGGAAGTCTATTATCTACGGTAAAAATTTCAGCTCAAACAAACATCAGGATAAAATGTTATGAACAAATTACTAAGGTAGTGTCAAAACTCCTTCCTACTCAAATTCTCTCTAAAGTGTACTTCCACTCCGAAATACTTTAAAACTTTCACAATATAGCATATTACCTCAACTAACATTTTCATTTCTACTCTTACAATCTAAATAGTTCATTCATACATCATTATATATATTATCATTTAAAAAACATAATTAGGTTACTATATAACGATAAGAATGTGGGGGTTTACAGGTTGTATTAGGTCAAAGAAAAGATAAAGAATAACCTATATTATTTACTATGAAAGTAAAACTCTAAATGATGCACAAATGAATTATTCAACTACCAAAAAAAGAATTACTTGCTGTTGTATTTGCATTAAATGAATTTCGTTCCTATCTGGTTGGATCGTCAATTGTTATATTTACAAATCATGCAACTTTAAAATATTTATTTACAAAAAAAATGCTAAACCACGTTTTCTACGTTGAATTTTGTTACTTCAAGAATTCGATATTATCATTAAAGATAAGAAAGGAGTTGAAAACGTAGTAGCAGATAACTTGTCAAGGTTAAATCATGATATAAAGAAAGAACCAATTCCAATTAGAGAAACCTTTCTAGATGAATAATTTTTTGCAATACCAGAAGTACCATGTTATGCAGATATAGCCAATTATTTAGCTACTAGTACTATTCCTTCTGATTATACCTAGACTGATAGAAATAAGTTTCTAATTGAGGTTCGTATTTTTTTTCTGGTAAGATCCTTATTTGTTTAAATACTATAAAGATTAGATAATAAGATACTAGGTATCTAATCATGAAATTAGTCAGGTAATTCAATTTTATCACTCTGATTCTTGTGGATGCCATTTTGCTTCAAAAAAAACCGTTGCTAAAATTTTGCAGTGTGAATTTTATTGAGCAACTCTTTTTTAAGACGTACATATCTTTTATTTAAATTGTGACAGATGTCAAAGAATGAGAAATGTTTCAAAAATAAATATGATGCCTTTAAACCCTATTTTAATTATTGAAAATTTTGATTGTTGGAGTATCGATTTTTTAAGACCATTTCCCTCATTCTTTGGTTATCTGTACATTTTGGTTGCAGTCGATTATGTCTTTAAATGGGTTGAGACATTTCCATGTAGAAATAATGATCACAGAATAATGGTCAAGTTTTTAAAAGAAAATATTTTGTCTAGATTTGAAATTCCTCGAACCATTATCAATGATGGTGGATCACATTTTTGTAATAAAATTTTTGAATAGTTTATGAAAAAATACTCGATTTCTCATAAAATATCTACTCGGTATCATCCGCAAACAAAATCGTAAGGATTGGTCTTTGATATTTACCAATGCACTTTGGGATTACCGTACTGCATATAAGACTATTTTAGGAATGTCTCCTTATCGATAAGTTTATGGTAAACCATGTCACTTGCCTGTAGAATTAGAACATAGAACATATTGGGCAATGAAAATGATGAATTTTGATATGGATAAAGCTGGAGTATGTCATAAACTTCAAATTAATGAATTGGAAGAATTAAGAAATGAAGCTTATGAAATTGAAAAGATTGTTAAATCTAGAACAAAATTTTTTCATGGTAAAAATATCATACGAAAGTCTTTTGAACCTTCTCAAAAAGTTTTGTTGTATAATGCAAAACTTTGTTTATTTCTTGAAAAATTAAGATCTAGATGGACATGACCTTATATTGTCAAACAAGTTTTTGACTATGGGGCAATTGAAATTGAGAATCCATTAATTGTAAATGTTTTTAAATTCAACAGTCAAAGGCTCAAACCCTACTATAATGGATTCACTCAAGATATAACTTTTGTACAACTTTTTGATCCAGTTTATGTGTTCTAAAGAAAAAATATATTGTTGTATGAATATAAATTATAAATATTTATTGTTTGTTATTTGTTTGATAGATTAAATTTCATTGTCAGAAATAGAACCCGGATCTCCTCAGTAAAGCACAGATATTTGTTAAACATTGCCGACAATGTTTAATTTAAGTTGGAGGTGTGGGTGTGAATTTACTTGAATTTTTGTTTAGTGTTTTATGTTTTTCATAAATTTTTTCATCTTTGTGACTTACAGACGTTAAAGAACCAGATAGTGAGTCAATTTTTTTGAGTCATTTTTAACATAATTGTAAAATGGACGAAAACTGTTTTGGTTAAGTTTAATTCTACTACGCCATTTTCCAAAAGTCATACATTCATTGATCATGGAAAAAGCTAGGGATGTGAGGAATTTAGAGATTTTTGAAAGTCAAGTAAGACCCTTGTGCGTAAAAAGTACATTTGCTAAGCACCGACGAGAGCATTTAAGATAATATAATTAGTGTGCAGAACCAATTTCAGGTCAAACATTAGATTGTCTTCAAGTAGATTAGGTATGGACAGAGTAAGGAATATCCTGAGAGGCCATCTTATTCTACTCTTTAGTTAACAAGATATGTGTGAAGTGAAGCTAACCATGTCACTGATATTATTTATTTGGAGGACTTAGAGTCTGATTAAGGCTGATCAAAATAATGAATTTTGGGAAACGATGTATACATGTAAATAACTATAGAATAATTAGGAAAATAGTAAATAAATAAAATCAAAATATAAAATAAAAATAATTACTAAAACCAATTTTGAAAAAAAAATGAGTGGTTAGCAAAGTTTTATAGAATGAGTAAAGTTTTATTTAATTTTGCAAAACGTAGGATTTTAAAAAGAAAAAGGCAAAATTTTAGAAAATCAGCAGAAGTAGCCTGCAGATTGCAAAACAAAATCCAATCAACTAGCATTGTTCGGATGGTGGAGCAAGTGTCCGGACAACAGTGCACATATAAATACCCATTGCATGCAAGAAACCGATTAGTTCTCATTCCCTAGCAAGCCAAATACGAAAAAAAAATCTGATTTTCTCCAATGAATTCTTCTCAAATCTGTTACACTCATTTGTTTTTCTTCAAATCTTTTCTGATTATTCACTTACCCATTACATTTTGAAGGTTTCTATCAATTGAAATAAGTTGAAACCAAGTATTTGAAGAGAAATCAGTAAAAACGTGGATTCAAAGCATCGAACGAGAGGATCTTCAAGTCGTATAGGAAGGGATCAACCTTAGCAACCTCAGACACCTCCACAATAACCCCAACCTAGAAATATCTACAATGAGGTGATTTTTTTAGAATGTTGAACAACAGGCCTGGTACGGTGTTCATTTTATCTCTAAAACTATTATTCCTAAAAGGCGAGTAATGTTTGAAGATTTTGAAAATATTGGTGTTAGAAAAATTCTTGTTGCGTGTGGGTGGCCTGATTATGTTAGGTTTATTATTCCTGCTTATGATTTTTTGGTCCGTGCGTACTATAGTAATGCAGAGATAACTGGAGAAAGACAATTGCGTGTGTTTGTGCTAGGTAGAATTTTCAAGTTACACCGGCTACTATAGCCGATTTTTTTTATCCCATGCAAAGATCACCCAACCCGCAATATCCCTACACTCAATTGCCTGATTTAACCAATGTAAGGATATAGTTGACGAGTAATCCAAAATTTGTTTGGGGGAGGCCAAATAAATACATAAAGCAAGGGGATTTGACAGACAAATTGTAAAACCCGAGAAATTTTGGACTTTTTTCACAGAAAGGGCAAAATGGTCATTTTGTCATAATAATGTAAAATTGAAATACGTGTTCTATAGACCTCGTATGACACAACGGACTTCGCCTTTGGATTCGTATAGCAAAATTTAGTCATCCTATCAAATTTTGTCGAATTCTGAGACAGTCAGACTTTTGCATGTCATTCGAGGTAACTGCGTGGCGAATGACATTTTAAAGGTCCCCAAAAATAATTTTTTAAAAATTTTATTAAAATTAAATTAAATTTCAAATAAAATTAATTTGAACTTAATCTGAGGTATAATAAATCGTTTCGGGGTGTTATAGTTTGGTATCATAGCTTAGACTTTAGATCTTATATGAGATTTGTGGAAAGTGAGTTCACTGTGGTTTCGTTGTATTTTAAGGTTTTTTCGGACTCTTGGTGAACTAAGGAAATTTTGGGGACGAAATTCTTCTAAGGGGGAAAGAATGTAAAACCCGATAAATTTTGGACTTTTTTCATAGAAAGGGTAAAATGGTCATTTTACCATAATAATGTAAAATTGAAATACGTATTCCATAGACCTCGTATGACACAACAGACTTCACCGTTGGGCTCGTATTGCGGAATGTAGTCACCACGTCGAATTTCATCGAATTCTGAGATAAGTTATAATTTTGCACGTAGATCGAGGCAAATGGGTGACGAACGACCTCACCGAGGTCCTAAAAAGCGATAAGCTCAAAAATTAATTATTTTTATTTAAATTTAAAAATAAAATTTAATTAAGCTTAACTATTAATGTGATTAGTCGTTTCGGGGCGAAAACAGACCCGGAATAGGGGTTGTGTGGCGCATTGTGAGCCAAGGGTTTTGGGAGTTTCTAGAAGGATCTAAAAGGTTCTAGAAGATTTTAGAATATTCCTAGGATATTTCACATTTTAGAATATTGCTTTAGAATATTCTACATTTTAGAATATTCCTTTATAATATTTCACATTTTAGAATATTCCTAAGAGTCTTGAATGCCTATAAATAGGGGTCTTGGTTATGGAATTAGGAGGGAAACACATTAGTGACCTCCCAGAGAGAAGACAAGAGAAATTGGGAAAAAAGAGGAAGAAAACTGAGTTATCGTTTTCAAATAATGATTATAAGGTACGGGATGGTATGCAATATGCTCTCTTTAAATCTCTTTGCAAAGAGTAATTTTTTGATTATCCTATGTTTTGTATTCCAACTTGTGATATCGTTGTTTTGGAATTTTCGATTGAATATCGTTGAAATTTTTTGTCTCATTGGTCGTGTCCTACGGATATTGAGACGGGATCGTGGCAGCCAATAGCCAATGCGTCGCCAACTGGTAGACCCGTGTGATCGGGTTGAGGAGGGATGATTGGTGAGGTGTTAGATTTGTGTTACGATTCTACATGACAAGTGATATGCAATTTTGATATCTGTATCTGTAGATTAAGCATATTTTTTCTCGTCATATTGTATACTTCCTCGCTTTATTTAATTATTTAAGGCTGATTTTATAGAAAAGATCGAAACGAGATAATTGGAGTATTAAAGACGAGGATAAGTTGATGTAATTGATGCTTTAATGATATTGAGAGATTTATGTATATTGATAGATTCATTTGTATTGGGAGATGATTTTGTTAAAATAAAATTTTTTTGAGACAATTAGCGCTCTGTTATCGTATTTGGGTGTTTTTCTATCAATTAACGTCTCCAAAAAGAGGAGAAAAATAATTAAATTTTGAGCTTATCGCTTTTTGGGACCTCGGTGCGGTCGTTCGCCACCTAGTTGCCTTGATCTACGTGCAAAATTTTAACTTATCTCGAAATTAGAGAAAATTCGACGTGGTGACTACATTCCGCGATACAAGTCCAATGGTGAAGTCCGTTGTGTCATACGAGGTCTATAAAACACGTATATCATTTTTACATTATTATAGCAAAATGACCATTTTGCCCTTTTTATGAAAAAAGTCCAAAATTTCTCGGGTTTTACATTCTTTCCCCCTTAGAAGAATTTCGTCCCCAAATTTTCCTTAATTCACCAAGAGTCCAAAAAAATCCTTAAAATACAACGAAACCACAGTGAACTCACTTCCCACAAATCCCATATAAGATTTGAAGCTTAAGCTGTGATACCAAACTGTAACACCCCAGTAATTGGATACAACAACGAGATGTCGAGTTATACGATGTCCACCGATATTCTATAGGTTGATGGGTGATCAACGGACACCCGGATTTTGGGGCTGAATTCTGAATTTGATTATAGTAAACAATTTGTTACCCCGAGCCTAGAAAAATCAGATTTATACTAAACAAGCCTACTTTGTATATGTCTTTGGGATGGGACACACAATTGATATTCCAAACCTTATCATGAATCAAATGTTGCTTATTAAGGATAGAAAGAAACCCTCATTTCCATATGCTATGTTAGTTTCTCAGCTATGCATGAACAATGGAGTGATTGTTGATCCTTCATGGAAAACAGTGGAACATTTTGGACCACTAGATAAAACTTCATTGAAGATAAGCCATGGAGTACAGCCTAAGGAACAACCTTAACCATAGCCTCCACCACATGAAGATTAAACATACATACTAGTGGACAACAGAACCAATAGACGAATTCTGATAGGATTGGAGACCACTATTAATCAACTCAATCAGTGAATGGATAATTATGAGCAGAAATAGGCTGAGATATTGAGACTACTAAGAGAGCGTTTCGGGGGAGGACCATCTACTTCTTAAACACTCGAGATTCTACAAAAGCTTTGCTATCTTTCACTCATCATTTATTTTTGCACTTTAATTTACTTTATGTTTTGAACTTATTTTTTATTTTGAACTTAATTGTGTTAGTAAGTTTGTGGTTGTTAGTTAAGATGGGAATACGGAACTTATGTTTTTAGGTCAGAAGGACTAATTCATATGATTCATAGTTAAGTTAGATTAGTATTTCCATGCTTTGCAAGGATAGTTTTAATCTGATCATAGGAGATTTTCATATTTTAGTTGTATATTATCTTAATATTTTTGTTTAAACTTATTCTTATGAGCACAAAGAGGTTTCTTTATTTTAGAAACATCGTAAAATATTACAATCTTTGCATATATAGTGGAGATGTAAAAAACCAAATAAAGAATTTGAGCCCACATTTATTGGAGAGATAGTCTACATCTACTTAAATAAGAATCGTCGATTCAATGGTAAATTTTCTTTGAATAATCACATTAGTTTTTTTTATTAACACTCATTAGACTATATTGTTAGCATTATCCTTTAAATTCTTTTACTTAGGAATTATGTAGGTGTATGATTTTTGAAAATTGATCTTAGGCCATTTTGATTAATTTTGAGCCTTGACCATTTCTTTTACAAAATTATATCCTTAGTCAGCCGTGATTGAGCAATTGTTTTCATGGCACCCAAAAAATACCCAAGCCACATAAGAATATATATTAAACCTACATTTGCTACATAATTTTCTTGCACCATCTTTTAAATTAGTATGATACAGAAAAACACAAAATGAAAGAAAGGTAGAAAGGAGCAAAGAAAAAGATGTTTACTATCCAAAGAAAAAGAAAAGAAATCTATAAAAGAAAATGAAAGGAGAAAGAAAGAAAGAAAGAAAAGACCCAATAAAGTGAAAAATAGAAAGAATAAACAAGCAAAGGCTTAGAAAACTAGGAAGAGGTGTGCCACAATATAAAGGGTAGTTTTTGAATCCCACTGACGTCGTTTCTTAAATCCTAAACCGATGGCCACAACACAACTCTAAGAAAGTCCTTTTTGATTATTGAGATGATGCATTTGTATTAATCCTATTACTCAACAAAGGGAGAATGTTGATAATATGTCTGATGTAGTGTTAATATTCTTTCATGAGATTATGTTAAATTCCAATTTTATTCGAATAACCTTTATTTTGATATATTAAATGTGATATTATTTTTTTTGTTAACAATAGTCCAATCACATGTCAATACTAAGTGAATAATCACTATAACATATGTGTATCCTTTGCTGAGTGTATTCCTGGAAAGGATTGACATCAAGACTACCACGAAAGATGGTAATATTTCTTGAGTGATTTTTGAAATAAAAGAAATCATTACACACACACAATTTTTTTATTATAAAATATAACGATAATGTTACAACTAACGTGTGTTACTCTCATTGTGACCAGAAAAAGAAAATATTCTAGCAATTCATAAGGAATATTAATTTTATTTTATTTGTAAAAAATATGGATTATGAACTCCTAACTATTGAATTTTGTAGATAGCTTTACTGGAAACCTTCACGAGACAAAACTCGTTCATTGGGAATCACCTAGGGGTTTAACGACTTGTTGCATACGCTAAATGCAATCGTGAAAATCTACGAAAGTGATTTAATTTTATTTTGTTTACTAGGGACTAGTAAAGTTTAAGTTGGGGATTGTGATTAATTAGTATGTAAATTAAAATAGTTAAACAAGTAATTTTGTAAGATAAAACAATTAAATTTTTTTAATTAGGGTTATGTGTAAATTAGGGTTTTATGTGTTCACTGTCTAAAATTTCCGGATTTTGTGTGAAATTGCTGGAAATTATGAGGAGCATGTTGTTAAATATTGGAACACACATGGAATAAAGTGTAATATTTTAAAAAAAACCACCAAAATAAAGAAGGAGATCAGCAGCAAAAATCTAGCAAGCTAGCACTGTTCGGATGGTGGTGGTGGTGTCGGGAAGGTGGCTCTTGGCGGATGATATCTTTCTCCCACCTCCTGCTTTTATTTTCTGCCTATAAATAGGCCATGCAACCTTCTTCTACTGAAAGAGAAGAGAGAGAGAGCATAGTGGAGAGGAAAACTTGAAGTGTGCGATCCAAAATTTTTAGAAGTAGTTTAAACATAATTGTGTGGACGAAATTCTTTTAACGGGCAAGTGGCGCAACTCGGGACAAGTCTTTAAAATTTTAAATAAGGCTAAATATTAGATATTTTAGCAGAAATGTCTCTGATTTTGGCTGGTCTTCAACGTTGGAGTGAAAAAAAGGAGAAAAGAGAGAAAATCCAAACTTTTTTCTTCGATTCATGGAGTTCCGTTGGTCGGATTTCGTCGAGCCAAGAGTTAAAGTCGATCACGTCGACAAGGGCTACACCGCCACACCAAGAACGATGGATTTCACCAAACATCCAAAGGAGGAGATTTGGAGAAATCAAATTTTAGAGGTGGTGTTGGTGTTCTTGGAAGTTCTACTCTTCGATTTACGCTTCAAGAGGTAGGGTTCCCTCCTACTACGGTTCATTTCTAACCTATGGTGTATATAGGGGATGGTTATGTGTATATATACCCTATAACTTGTCTATAGTTACGGTAATGGGGAGATAGGTATAGAAATAACTTGAATAAATTTCAATCTTGGATTTGAGGTGTAGAGAGTACATATGTAATTTATTGGCATTTGATGTTACATGGGCATGCTATGTGTTATGTGGTACCTTAGTGAATGAAACAAGGGACTAGGCATTCTGATGCACATTGGACCTCAAATGGATAAAATGATGAAAAGAATACGGGTTGCACGTATGGGTCATAACTTGGTTAAAGGGATACGATTGACATAATGTCAGGACGTGCGATAAGCACGAGTATTTCCGCAGGTTGATGGATTATCAACGTTTAATAAAGGACCCCCGAATTTTGGGGTACCACAACTTTATTGAATTAAATTTTAAATAAAATTAATTTGAACTTAAACCGAGATGAATTTAATTATTTCGGGATGAAAACAGATCCATTAGAAAGATCTAGAAGGTTCTATCAGATTTTAGAATATTATAAGGATATTCCACATTTTAGAATATTCTATGGATATTCCATATTTTAGAATATTCCTAAGATAGTGCACATTTTAGAATATTCCTCTAGAATATTCGTAGGAGTCCCGAAGGCCTATAAATAGGGGACTTGGTTATGGAATTAGAAGGAAAACACGTTGGTGACCTCCCAGAGAGAAGGCAAGAGAAGTTGGGGAAAAGAGGAAGAAAGTTGAGTTATCAGATTCAAACAATGATTTTGAGGTACGAGGTGGTATGCAATTTTATTTTTTAAATCTCTTTGCAAAGTGTATTTCTTTGATTATCCTATGAATTGTATTCCAACTTGTGCTATTGTTATTTTGAAATTTCAATTGAATATCGTTGAATGTCTTTGTCTCATTGAACGTATTATGCAGATATTGAGACTGGATCGTGGTAGCCAATAGCCAATGCATCGCCAACCGGGAGACCCGTGGAATCAGGTTGAAGTGGAATGATTGGTGAGGTGTCAAAACTGTGTTAAGATTCTGAATGACGTGTGATATGAAAATTTGATATTAGTATCTGTTGATTGAGATACTTTGCGATACTTGATTATTATAATTAAGCATATTTTTTCCTCGTCAAATTGTATACTTCCCTGCTTTATTTATTTATTTAGAGAAAATATCAGAACGAGATAATCAAAATATTAAAGATGAGGATATGTCGATTTAATTGATGTTTTAAATATATTGAGAGATTTATGTATATTGACGGATTCATTTGAATTGGAAGATGATTTTGATAAATTAAATTTTATTGGGATAGTTAACGCTCTGTTATTTAATTTGGGTGTTTTTATATCAATTAACGTCTCCAAAAAGAAGAGAAAAATTGGGTTGTTACAGTTTGGTATCTGAGCTTAGGCTTCAGTTCTTATGTGAGATTTGTGGGAAATGAGTTCACTGTGTCTTCGTTGTGTTTTAAGGATTTTCATATTCTTGGTGAATTAAGGAATTTTTGGACTAAATTCTTTTAAGGATGGTAGATTGTAAGATCCCAAATTTTTAGAAGTAGTTTAAACATAATGATGTGGACAAAATTCTTTTAAGGGGGAAGAATGTAAAATTCAGGTATATTTGAACTTTTTCTGAAAAAGGAAAAAAATTGTAATTTACCACTATAATGCGTATTTCAATTATTCATGTTTCTAGAGCTCGGAAGATACAAAGGACTTCGTCATTGGATTTGTATCGCGAAATCCAGTTACCCTGGCAGATTTCATCAAATTCTGAGACAGTCAGAATTTGCACGTATTTTAAGGTGACTTGGTGGCGGGTGACCTCTCAAAAGTCCCCACAAATAAATTTTATAAATTTTTTATATAATTGAATTAAAGTTAAATTAAAATTAATTTGAATCTCAACCGAGATGAATTTAATTATTTTGGGACGAAAATGAATCCTTTAGAAAGATCTAGAAGGTTCTCAAAAATTTTAGAATATTCCTAGGATATTCTACATTTTAGAATATTTCTCTAGAATATTCTTACAAGTCCCGAAAGCCTATAAATAGGGGACTTGGTTATGAAATTATTAGGATAACACATTTGTGACGTCCTAGAGAGAAGGCAAGAGAAGTCGGGAGAAAGAAAAGGAAAGCTGAGTTATCAAATTCAAA
Organism: Ilex asprella; assembly: GCA_023539305.1. Lineage (NCBI taxonomy): Eukaryota > Viridiplantae > Streptophyta > Magnoliopsida > Aquifoliales > Aquifoliaceae > Ilex > Ilex asprella. The sequence goes on from CM042196.1 coordinate 18,238,593, forward strand.
CAATGATTCTGTGGTACGGGATGGTATGTAAGATGCTCTTCTTAAATCTCTTTTCAAAGAGAATTTTTTTGATTATCCTATGATTTATATTCCAACTTGTGCTGGGAGACCTGTGGAATCGGCTTGAGGTGGGATGATTGGTGAGGTGTTAGATCTGTGTTAAGATTCTGTATGACATATGATATGCAAATTTGATATTTGTATCTGTTGATTGAGATACTTTGTGATACTCGATTATTGTAATTGAGCATATTTTTTCCTCGTCATATTACATACTTCCCTGCTTTATTTAATATTTTCGGATTGATTTTAGAGAAAAGATCAGAACAAGATAATCAGAATACTAAAGACGAAGAGATGTCGATGTAATTAATGTTTTAATTATATTGAGAGATTTATGTATATTGACGGATTCATTTAAATTGGAAGATGATTTTGATAAATAAAATTTTATTGGGACAGTTAGTGCTCTGTTATTTTATTTGGGTGTTTTTATATCAATTAATGCTTGGAAAAAGAAGAGAAAAATCAAGGTGTTACATGAAGAGATACGAAGAATTCAAGAAAAAAAGAAAGAAAGTCACAGAGAAATTCAGTGATCCGGTCTGACCTGTTCTCCAACCAAAACTCTTTTATTTCTATGTTTCAGTAATGTCTTTTTACATTGAGAGTTGAACTACCACCACCTTGGTGTCTTAACTGATTTTAAGGGTGGTTGTATTTCAATTGTTCCTCGCAAAAGAAGTGTCAGTGTCTGTATTTTATTCACTACTGTAATGAAAATTACTTGCACTTCTTGCTTGTTTATAGCAATGAAGTGTGAGTAGTTTACTTATACACTTCAGTGAGAGGTGAACATATGAATATCGTTGGTTAAATTAAGGAAATGCTATGTTTAATTATGTTATATTGATATATATATATACCTCACTTAACTGATGGATGGTTATATCTATAATATGTTCATGGTTACAAACACTGAGCGGTATTCAATATTTTATACCTTACTATCTATTATTTTGTACTTCATGCATGATACAGATATGTATGCAATTCGGTGTTACTACGTAGCCTGGAACTATGACATCGTTGAATCATCAACCTGCCGATTGAATATCTATGGTGTTCCAACTGAATGGCTTGACATTCTGCTGCACTGAGGATGTTTTACTATTGCATGGTATATAAACTACTATCAAATTAATAACCTAAGTGATCCTCCTGAGTGGCTTGACCTTCTGGTTCACTATTTTTTTTTCTTTCTGGTTTACTAGGGTTGTTTAACTGGTATATAATGTTGTCAAATTAGTGACTTAAGTGATCCTTGTGAATGGCTTGTCCTCTGGTTCACTAGGGTCGCTTAACTGATACAAAATTTTAAACTAACAATTTAGTTATTCAAGTGTTCCTCTTGAATGGTTTGTCCTTCTGGTTTACTTGAATTAGTCAATTGATGCATCTGCCTATCAGTACCTAAGAAGTTTTTGTGTTGTGGTTTAATATGCATATACCTACCAGCTAACCCAAGAAGTTGTTTTGTTATGGTTTAATATATATCAAACCTACCAGTAGATTTTCCAAGGGACATGAAAAGTTAACTGTTGTAAGATGACATTTCTAGTATTTAACCAATATAAAGCATATGAGATTCATAAACTGAAGGGTACTTTTTATATTATTGTCTTTTAACAATCTATATACACATTTCATTTACATAGACTAGTTGTCAATCTAAGCTCACATCATAAGCTATCTCATGTTACACTGCGTTAACAATAACTTCGTTGTTCTTATTCTAAATTCCAATTATTAAAACTCTTTGTGGGATCGATCTTGGACTTAAACCGAGAAAACCAAAATTGGACCACTTATACATGGGTGTATAATGCATATTGTTTACATAACACATAACACATAATCATGTAGTATGTTAGAGTACAAAACATGAAATGCACAATGAATGCAATGGTCTAGACCTATGCCCAATCTAGCCCTAGGTAAATCGTATACCTATGCTCTAAAACTAAGCTATGACGCCCCTAAAACAGGGGGTCATTTATTAGTTCGTTGAACACCCATCAACTCGTGTAAATACCCGTGAATGTCGCACAACCCGATACCACGTCAATAACATCCCCTTAGCCGGTATCATAGGCCTCAAGTGTCACCCATGTTCATCTCTTCATTTTATCCAACCAAGGATCAATACACAATGATTTATACTCCATTATAGCCCATTTATATCTTTTGAAGTGAGAAACAGATAGCTCGGAAACATGGCAAAGCAGTTTTAAAATTTAAAAATTTTGGAAAGAGTACCGGTACATAGTACCGGTACTGTTTGCCTACTAGAAAAGTGGTACCGGTACTCAGTACCGGTACTCTATGCCCAGATTTCCCTTTTTGGCTATTTTTCATTTTCAATCTATTCCAAAATCATCCAATACATGTTTAACACCATTTCTCAGATAAAACTTGACAAGTAAAAGTTCTATTACTTACATAAATATACATCCCAAAAACTAAGTTTTCACAATGATTTTACAAAATCTCCAAGTAAAGCCACATCTCGACTTTCCTTCTCCCTTAATGGCCCGAATGAGAGCCGTCCACCGGCATATGCCCCATACCTGAAATGTTTTCCTATATAGGGTGATCTACACTCAATAGAGTATCTATCCCCTATAAAGGCTACTCGCCACCTAGATGCATATGAAATGGCCACATGCAATAGACAACAACACTTATCTCTTTCAAACATGAATATGTGATTCAATGTTGAAATTCTACTATGTCATGCCATGACATGAGATGACAATCACTCATGCACTTTAACTCGAGCCCTCACTGGGTCCCATAACACAATACAATGTACGTGTGTAAAACCTTCATCATTGATGAAGCACATCCAATGCTTGTTTGAAATAAAAGTCATGTGTTTATAAAATCAAGTATTGTTGGATGTTGCACATCCAAGAGTATATTTATAAAATAAAATTTTGTGTCTTTGTTGGGCAACAGATTTTGGAATTGGACTACCGGCTGCGTACACCTAATTCACTTTTTTGGATGTATACCTACTGAAATGAATAAACCAATAACTGGGTCTTGCACCCGAGGGGGAGTCTATCCATTCTTGCTATACCCGACACAAGTTTTTCATGCAACCATGTTACTCAAAGGGATCTTTGATCCAACCTTACCGAGTCCACATATCAGCCATCAAGCCTAGTGTTTGATTAACCATGCACTCACACACCCACACTTATGCCTAGTGCCCATGAATGTGATGACAATTTTAGCCTAAATTTCAATGCAAGCCAAGTGAGCAATTTTCACATATCAACATGTACCATGAAAATTTATATCATATGCATATAACCACCAAACTTTATCATATTGTCAATATATCAACAACAATTTACCAACATGTTATCACATAACCCATGTCATTCATAAGGCACAATATAAACACATAGCATGCCACCAAACACCAAATTCCAAGAGGTTTCACAAGGAATTTCCACATATAAAAATCAAGGTAGAAGTTAGTCTAAACCATTTCTATACTCATTTTCTCATTCCCATAACAATAGGCAAGTGATATATAACCACATACACCTAACCATACCAAATGAACATTCTAGGTTAGAAATGAACAAAAGTAGGAAAAACTCTATCTCTTGAAGCGTAAATCGAAGGGTAAAACCTTGAAGAACGCCAACACAACCTCCAAAACTTTATTTTCTCAAAATTTCCCCTTTGAATCTTTGGTGAAATCCCTCTTTCTTGGTATGGTTTTGTAGCCTGAGTCGAGGAGATCGACTTTAACTTTTGGCTCAACGGATTCCGACCGACGGAACTCTATGAATCGAAGGAAGAAGATAAAATTTTCTCTTTTCTCCTCTCTTCCCTCTTCCACCGTGAACCAGCAGAGAAATAGGGTGAGAAAATATATGATTTTCAGATATTTAGTCCCTATTTATAATTTTGATACTTGGCCCATATCGCGCCACATGCCCTCACTTGTTCGGTTCTGTTTTCGCACTGAAAAGATTAATTTCATCCTGGTTTAAGTTCAAATAAATTTTATTTGAACTTTAATTCAATTAAAATAAAATTTTACAATTTTTTTTGGGGACCTTTGTGAAGTCATCCGACATACAGTCGTATCGTAAAACGTAAAAAATTCGACTATCTCAGAATTTGACAAAATTTTCCAAGGTAACTCGGTTTCGCGATATGAATCTAACGGCAAAGTCCGTCGCATCATCCCATTTCTAAAAGAAATACGTATTTTAATTTCGCATTATAATGACAAATTATCTTTTTGCCATTTTTTTCAAAAAAATTCAAATTTTCCCGGGTTTGACATGGGAGCTCCAGAAAAGAATTAAAAGAGAGGAAGTCATAGAAAAATTCAAGATCCAGTCCAACTTACTCTCCAGCCAAAACCATGTTATTTCTACATTTCTGTTATGTTTTTCAAATTGGAGAGTTGAACTGCCGCCACCTTTGTGTCTTAACTGATATTAAGGGTGGTTGTATTTCAACTATTCCTTGCAAGAGAAGTGTTAGTGTTTGTATTATATTTACTTTTGCACTAGAAATTACCCGCACTTCTTGCTTGTTAATAGCAATAGAGCATGAGTAGTTTACTTATACCCTTCAATGAAAGGTTAACATATGTATAATATTGGTAAAATTATGGAAATGTTGATGTGTAATTATGCTTTATTGATATATATATATATATATATATATATACTAGTTAATGCACACGTGCATTGCACATGTACTTTTTTCACAATGAAACATTGTACCCTAACTATGGATTTGTTTTCCCAAAATCTACAATTTTGGTAAACATTTATGCTCACTCCATGATCCGATTTTAGCACATACACATAACTTGGATATTATTTTATAGTTTTAATCAACTCAAGCTTATGAAACCAAAGAACATAAATTGATGCCTCTTGTCACTTAAATATTGATGAAATTCTTCTTCCACCAAGACACTAAAACTTAGTATTCATTTACCATCATGAAATTTTTTCTCGAACAAAAAGAATAAAACTACTTAAAAATTATATAATGAATTACAAATATCTTTGGAATCAAGTCAAAAAAAATGTGAGAGAATAGCAAGAGTCTTCAAGAGATGACTTGTCTAGAATCTAGAAAGATGATACTGTACTAACCTCCCTTAGAAGCAATAAAACCTATCTTCAATACCAAGAAAATGTCGAAGACCAGAACCAAATCATGTAAGAGTCACTTTCCACTCATCCTTGAGACACTGCCATTCTAAATATTCATACAAAACCCTCTTTACCAAGCTACTTTTTCTTGGCTAGGGGTTTAGCACGTGGAGAAAATCTTGCAAACATTGTTTTAAAAGATAGATTTATTACTGTATCCCCATATTTGAGACTAATATCTGATGAGCACATAATATTGCACATTTCATGGCCTGATTACATTCATTATAACTCAACTTTTGCATTTAATTACTTAGTGTTAGCCTATTTTATGAATAATGTTGAATTCTCGATGTTGCATGTTTTGATAGCTTAAATGTTGGATTTTAGGACCTTGCAAATATGTTGGATGTGTGGTAATGGCATGGACACAATACATGAAGAATTGGAGGCTTAAAATTGAAGAAATCAAGGAGGTATTGGTGTTTTGGAACAAAGGCACCAGCTGCCACATCACTAGGAAGCACTGCCTAGGTTGTCCTCCATTTTGACCATGATCCACTCATAATCTGGAAAAGTTCAAAACAGAAAAGTTGTAGATCTGGATGTCTTCTGTATCGTGTCAAAATTTCAGCTCAATCCAACAGTAAGATCAAGAGTTATGTCATTTCTACCGAAGGTAGTCCAGTGCAGAAAAAACAGTACCGGTACTTGGTACCGGTACCATATGGTACCGGTACCTAGTACCGGTACCACGAACATTCTGGCCGAAAAACAGCCTGTAACTCAACTTTGAGGCTTAGGGGTCCCACCTACACTTCTCCCACTTGCCCCCCAACATTTCCTGACACAAGAGCACGCCTCCCTTACACATTTGGAAGACTTGGAAGGCTTGGCATTAATGAAGCATGGGAGAGGAATGGGCAGGCATGTGGGCTCCTAGGCTAGGCTTGCCCTAGCCTGTGCAATGCATCATTTCAGCCCCCTCTTGATAGGAGCTAGAGCAGACAGCTAGGGAGGACCCTCATGGACATTTTTTGCAAGGCATACACTCCATATATCTCAACAATATTCAACATTTTTGGGGGTTGGCTACCTAAGCTTAGGAGTAGATATAGAGAGAGAGTTCCAAGGTTGAAGATGATGAAGAGTAAATTTTGTTTGCATTTTCTTCTCCCATTTCACTTGCTATTGTTGTAGTAAGCTTTCATACTCTTGTAATCTTCATTTTATTACCTTAATGTCATTTACTTCAAGTCTATTTCAAGTTTAGTTGTGTAACTTAGATTTCACCATTTATGCTTTCAAGTTCTTCATTTCTTAGTTTAA
>CM042196.1:18256472-18268686 GCA_023539305.1 Ilex asprella
CAGGGCATTCTGGCGAGGGGCCCCATGACGAGGGGCTGCTTGACGCTCGTGAGGTGCGGGTTGCTGTTCCTCCCCAGTCAGAGGGATGGGGACTGCTCCTTCTGGATGAGGGGTAGCACCTCCTTAGGTGAGCATCAGTTGGATGATCTGCTGGTTTTGTTTCACCAGCAATTGCATAGTCTGGAGGAGTTGTTGTTGTTGGCCAGTAGGAGTCGCGACAGTGGATGGTTCAGACGGTGCGAAGGGAGGCGGAACCTCCTCCCCCCGGTGGGCCGGGTTGTGGCCTCCTGACTGTTGGCTCATCGACCGGGTGGTAATCGCCATAGATTGCGAAGAGGATTGAAAGGTGGTAGAAACTATGTCGTTCCCACAGACGGCACCAAACTGATGTTGCACAAAATTGTCTTTGTGCGAGTTCAACAGTCAAGTATACGTACGGTCGCAATCAATGAACAATCACCAAGCAATTAATACAGGATAGAAAAATAAAGGGTCGACTCAGGGGTTTATAGTGGTTCGGCTGTAGCCTACGTCCACTTTCTTGAATGGCGACGATGGCCAGCGATCTTTATTAATGTATCGGAGTACTCCGGAGAGTTTATAACGGTGCAGAGAGGGAGAGCGAGAGAGAGAGAGCAGGGTGAGTATGTGTGAGTGATTCGGGGGCATAGTGTGCGTAGGGATAAAGGTCTTGCCCCTCCGTGTGGAGAGGGGCTTACATTATATAGGCAAGGGTTAAGGCGGTGAGGCGGTGCCGTGAATGAGGGGAACTCTACTATTTTTGTAAGTACGATTTAGGTAGGAGATCTCCATATCCCGTCTTTCTCTCCCTCGTGCTCCTATTCAGTCGGAGGCGGACTCTCGGCTGGCTTTTAGACTTGATCATCGTCGTCTTGGATTCGGACTCATATTGAGGTGAGCTCAAGCCTAAGCTCGGAGTTGGAGTGGACTCGATCGTCTTGGACTTGAGTAAGGAGGCCGAAGGAAGATGGAGGAGGGGACGTCCGAAGGGGCCAGCCCAAGCCAACGCCCAAGGGGGCTGCCTTGGGCGGCGCCCAAGGGTGCCAGCCTGGGCGGCGCCCCAAGGGGGCCCTAGGGGGCGCCCAAGGGGGTCCTAGGCTAGGCCAGTGTCCTCCTCTTTATGCCTTTGTCTTGATGTCTTCCCTTGATGCCTTCCTCATCCATGGGTCGGTCCAATCTGGATTTAGATTTCTTCCACTTGGTGGGCTTTGATTGGGCTTTTCCTTAGGCTTTCTCAGCTTATCATGATTGGGCTCGGCCCAGCTAAATTCGGGCTCGTCAAGTTTGCTTTGGCCAAATGATTTTAGCGATAGTTTAGAGTTTAGGTCAGAGCTTGACATTGAAATTTGTATGTACATATAATACAGCAATAGCTTATGTTCTTGCATTTATTCATTCCTGTGTGTTTATGGAAGTTATGAGCAAAGACAGCGCACTGCTAAGCTGGCGATCTCTCCCCAGCTCCGTCCTAGACTACCTAGCAAGACCTCCTCCTTTCCAGGGAGCAACGGCAACTACGAAAATGTGGTTTTCAACTGTTATGTCGAATTTTGTAAGTCCGGAAAAAGGATTAGTTCTATTAGTGGGAGGATTTGGGATAGGAAGGGTGATTATAGGTAAATTTAGAACAAATTGAATTCCGTTTATTTGTATAGAAATGGTGTGAACATGTAAAGGTCCACTGTTGTTTGTGAGTCTTGGGAATTTTGTATATAAAAGGTATTAAATGTGTAAATTTGGACAAAAAGTTATATTTGACTATTGAAACATAATTTAGAAACTTAATAACTATAGTCGTTGGATTGTCAATGGGTCCCAAAATTGAAAACACTTCAATATCAATCCAATGGTCATAAAACATTTAACTTCTGAATTATATCTCAATAACATTAATATTTTGTTTTTAGGCTTTGTAAGTTTGGGGATAGAAAGCGTGTTAAACGCGCGAATATGACAAAAAGGTTAAAACTTTATATTGGTTTATTTGGGAGTGGTGAATTTATGTACTTACTGTTAAAAAAAAAAAAAATTATGTAGCTGCCACCGTTTGAGCTAAATTTGTACGTCGTCTTTTTGCTTGTTGGATTCTGATTTCAAAGTTACGACTGGCCCTTTAAGAGTGCGTTTTTTTTATATACTAATAATGCACGATATATGTTTCACGTAAATAAATTTAAATAATATTTTTTTATAAAAAATTTAAATTATAATAGTAATTAAATTAAAAAATAAATTAAGTGTCTCATAATTAATCTGTATTTTAATTATTACTAAATTTAATTATTTATTTGTTCTATAAGTCTTTGAATAACTAATTTGTCAGTTATTTATGTATCTCTTCAATCCCTTTAGTCATTTGTCTATCTAATTATATTATAGAATTATTAATTTTTTTTTTGTTAAATAGATTGATTAGATCACCTATAATATTATTATATTATATTATTTCATATTAAAAATTAAATTATAATATATATTTGACCATGTAATTCAAATTGGTAATTACACGTGTATAATAATTTAATATATCTGACTTTACTTCTTTGTATACATATAAAAAATTGTATGTAACTGTACTACTAATAAATAAGTTCAAAAGAATTTAGAAATCTTTATAAAATAGTTTAAAGTAAGTTAAAAATCAAATAGGATTAAAAAATAAAAATTAGATGAAAGTATATAGGTGAGTATAATTGACTTTAGTATACTAAATAGTGATAAAATAAGAAATCAAAAATTTTTCACAAAGGCTAATATTTTTAACTAGTGTGTATATATATATATTCATCATACGAATTGTGTTCAATGTTTAATTTTGAGTATAAAGTTTCGGATTTTTTAGAGAGCTAGAGACTAAATAAAAATAGTCTACTAAAGCACTATAATTGATTTCAGTTGTGATTTGTTAAATAAAGGTTTGATTATTTAAGTTTTGTGCAAAGATTATTATCTTCCGAGGGTCATGTTTTTAGAGAAAATTTTGTCAAAATTGTTTTAAAATAATAGTAGGATTATATTTGATGATGACTCGGATTTGACGGCCCAAGCTCGGCGATTCTCGAGGGAATTAATGGGTCGGTTAGATATTTGTGGTGAGCGATCAAACCGAAATGTAAAGAAGACACAAGAGATAAGTGGTTCACCTCAACCGATGGACTGTGGTTACATCCACTATAACGGAGCCTCTTGCTCCTTGAAGGTGTATATTTAAATTCAGAGAGTTATCGGGAAAATGGGGGAGAGGGTCTGGTAGACGATTACAGTCAGTCGGACTATGTGATTCCTTCCATTTACCGGGGGAGTTCTTCTTCAAGGGTCCTCCCTCTTGTAGAGTGATACTGTTCTTTTTATACTAGTCCTCACGCTTTAGGGTTTTTCAGCGACTCCTCCTCTTGCTTCTCGACTTGGTTGGGACCTTTTGTCATATCTCTGCCATAGGATCCTGCTAGCCGGCGCCACTGTAATTACTGTTCCTACGACGATTCGCACCACCACTCCCAGCAGGCGAGTTCTTTTGTCCTTGATTACAGAGGTGGTCCCCCTGTCCTTTTGGACGCGTGGCCTGGTGGGGTGCGTTTCAGTGTTAGGGTTCGACTTAGGTTGGACCACTAAGCTCACTTGGGCTTCCCTTATACGTTAGATGGAGTTGTTCCTATTGGGCCTGATATTAAGAAAATAGGGCGTTCCAGGCCTGCAGGGTTTCTATTCTGAGGGCGGCCCATAATCGAGAATCCTATCCCGATCAGTTGTCCCCCAGCCCCTGGTCAGGATGATGACGCCATCTCTGGCCTGGGGTTATGAAGTATCTTTTTCAAATCGATTCTGGGCCCGGTCTGGGCTGGGCCGAAGATTTGTCGGCTGTGAATTGTACTTGTGTTGCCAGCGGTTGAACCTCAGTGATCTGTCTTGTCATAGACTCAGACGCTGTGTATAAGAGGACGAACCTCTTTGCCTATCTGAATTTCGTGTTTTCCAAGAGTTTCTTCACGTCTCCTTCCCTTCGATTGTCGTGGCGCCATGTTCCAGGTTTATTGGCGACGTAGAGCATTTCCGACTTTTGGTGTTATTCTATCTATAGCCCTTCACTAGGTACGTCTTCTCTTCCTTTCCTTGGTTGACTCGACCTGGATCCCTTCGATCCTCCTTGGTGGGGTTTCGGGCTCCGTTTCCTGATCTGGAGGTTTAGTTTCTTCAAAAATCGTCCCGATGCCCTTTCCTCCCTTTTCTGTTTTATAGATCGTTCCTCTGTACAGCGGATTGGTTCCTTTAACTCCTGGTGTCAGGACCCTCTGTTTGTAGCGGACTGTATATCACACTTGCCTTCGCTCCCTTTTAGCCTGCTGTCTAAGCTCTCAATGGGGAAGTTCGTAGTTTCCTCCGAATCGGAATCTATCGACGAGGGTGCCGAAGAGGCCTCGGCAACTTCTAGTAGCGGTCGTTCTTCCTCTTTAGGGGACGAGGCTTCTAGGTCCGTCCCCGGGACTTCGTCCTCGATGCCCCCATTAGATGCTAATCATCTTTCTGCCTTGCCCCCCAGTCGAGAAAAAGGGGGCCTAGGCTGGTTCCACCTACTGTCCCTAGATAGAGAATCCGACGCGACCCTTCTGACCTATTCTACTGCTCCGAGGATACTCCTAGCTGCCTCGACGAGGAAGACTTGGAGGATTTGAGGAGGGAGTACCAATTTCCTGAGTCTATATCTTTACATCCTCCCAGGGGCATGAGAGGTGTAACTCCTCCATCCCTGGTTTGACATGTTTCTTCGAGTCCGCGTTTTAGGCCGGCCTCCGTTTTCCTGTTCACCCTTTTATTTGAGATGTTCTTGCCTTCTATAACGTCTACCCAGCCAGGCATTCTGCTAACGGCTGGGGTCTCCTGGTCGGTTTTCTTATTCACTGATTTGAGAGTGGAAACAATTCCCCTCCGTCTATACCTGAATTTGCCTCCTTGTTCCAACTTAAGTCTTCTCTATCCTTGGGTTTTTGTTATTTTGCCAAGAGGGTGAAGGTAAAGACATTAATCTCTGGGCTTCCTTCTTCCAATAAGGGGTGGAAACCCAAATTCTTCTTTGTAAAGGGGGATTCTTAAGAGTTATCCGGGGATCGTGGTGACGTCCCTCGAGTTCCCAGATCTTGGAGGTTTTTGAGAAATATCAGTAAGACCAATTTAGCAGGTGGTTTTTGTTATGCCTTTGATCTTCGAGTTCTTACTAATTTTTGACTTGCCTTGTAGATTTTCGCCCTATCCTGAACGCTAAGGAGGTTGCACGGGTAGCCAAAGCCAAGGCCTTAGGGGATCAATCTTTCACCGACCTAGTGACTGAAGAGAATTTTGCTAGGTACGAGTTAGGCCCGCCTATTGCTCTTTCCGTCGAGGAAGTATCTCTGTCTGTTCCCAGGCCTGAATCTATGGACCCCGGCCTGATAATGTCGATTTTCCCGGACTCTGAGGGATCGAGGAAGAAGAAGAAACTGGTGAAGGGGGTGCGACCTCCTCCGAAGGCGTCATCTCCACCTGGTCCGAAGGCTGCCACTTCGGGAGGGAGTCGAGAGGATCCCTCAACTATTCAGCCCGCTCCCTCCTCTCCTTTGCCCGTTGATCCTACTAAGAGCGAGGTTCCTCCCGGGGCATCTTCAGCAGGGCTGTGCTGATTTCGGATGTTCCTCCCCGGCTTGTCTCTTCACGGGGCGTTTGGGAGGGAAGCGCCCCCTCACTCAAATTGCGAGGGGGTTGCTTTCTTCGTGATCCTGCGGCGACTGCTACCGCCATGTCTGACCTAATTCCCATATTGAATTCCCAGGAAGCCATGCGGGTGCCATTCCAAAGGAAGATCGAGCACACTCTTCAGACCATGGCCGAGGTACCTTGAGATTTTGCTGATCCCTTCGCCTCCTCGTGCGATTTCTGTTATTTCCTGTACTAGCTGGGTCTTTTTACTTTTCAGTCCCTCGCCTGCGTGAAGATGATGGGTCTCCATTATGAGCAAGAGCTTGCAAAGGTCAGAGAGCCTCTAGACGCAGTGATCGTAGCTAAAGAAGCGACCGAGGACAAAGTGAAACTATTGTCGTCCGAGGCAGCTGAGATGAAGAGGTTTTTCGACGAGCTGGACACCCGTTTCTAGGATCTCTCAAATTTGAAGAAGACTGAGCTAGCTGCGAAGGAGGACGAGCTGAGGAAGAAGGATGCTGATCTGGCGACTAGAGATGCTGAGTTGAAGGGAAAAGGGGCCGACCTAGATGCCAAGGATGCCGAGCTATCTTCTCTGAAGGTAAGGGTTTCAAATATCCTGAGGGAGAGTGCTGTGGCTTTCGTGAATGGGTTTGTGAACTTTCGGGATCAGGCCGAGGAGGCTTACCCGGATGTCGATTTTGACTATTTTTCCCCCGCCTTGAAGGTTTGAAATCTACCGAGGCAGCTGGTTCCGAGAAGGGGGCTACTGTGCCTGAGGAAGAGCCATGTGCTGATAAGACCGTGGGGCTAGTCGCCCATGTAGGTCCCACCGTTTGAAGTGGCTCTGTTGCGTTTTGTTGTTGATGTCTCCTCGTAGACAATGTATTCGTATTCTCGGATCTGTTATGGTTGTTTTTCTCTCTTTATTGAATGAATGAACTGTTTCTAGGATGGGATGGTTGTTGTTTTGAACCTGGTTGCGGTATCTAACCGAACTGCCTAACCATCCCCCCTTTCTCTCTTTTTTTTTTTGGTAGGATCGATTTTTGGTAATCGTGCCATCCCGCTGAGCTTTCTAGTCACTGTGTAATTGTACTGTTATCTTTCGGGGCTATCTTGGTCTTTTCTCGCTTCTTTTCGTGTACCACAGGTATGATGACTGTACCTTCTTGAGATCGTGCGCCGTAGGCGGAATTAGTGGCTCCTTTATCGCGGTGTCTGCAATTCCCCCATGCTGCCACATGTCCTTCCTCTTAAATGTGAAGGACGTGTATTTAATGCGCTTGTCGTAAATGTCGGGGGCGTTCCTGACAGGCCTATATGTTGGCCGCACCTTTTGTTAAAGACTGGCTTTCCCTGGGAGTCAGAGTTTCTCACTTTTTCCTGCAATTGTAATTCTCTCCTACCTCGTTGCCTTAGGGAAAAACGCTCCTTTCTTCTTTCTCATACTTTTTGCTGCTGCCATGGCTGTAAATCCTTCCTCTCCGCGCGGGATCATGGCGAGGTTTTTTCTCGAAGGGGTGGTTAGTGTTATTAGAGAAGAAGAAGTCCATGCTATCGCGGTGCGCTTCGACTTTCCCCCTGGGGTGGTCGTTTGCCATACCGAGTTGCGTCCGTTCCACTGTTCGGTGCGAGATAGAATTTACCTTTTTGAGGTCCCTTTCCTGCTACGGCTTCGGCTTCCCCTTCTCTTGTTTGTTTGTGAAGTGCTGCACTTCTTAGGTTTTTGCCCAGCAATGCTCCTACCATCGGCCTGGGCGGTCATTCTGACTTTTATGGCGGCGTGGGGGGGCTGTTCCCTCAATTCCTGGCCACTGTGCCAGAATTTCTCTAGTTTTTTTGCCCCGAGGAGGTGTCTGAGTTCTACCAATTGTCCCACGAAGAGGCGGAGAAATCCATATTCGGGACCTTCCGCCGGATCCTGAGGGGTGGAGGAGTAGGTACTTCTTTGTTTCTGGAGTCGGTTGGGAATTCGGGACTCAATTTCTAGTCTCCGCGAGGGTTCCAACGGAGTGGGGGCAACGTAGGAATATAGGTGAGTTTGCGCAGATGTTGATTGGTTGGATTTCCCGTTTGGCACTTACTGTTCACCATGCTTGTTTGTGCGGTTGGAGGTGAGCTCCCGCCTTTAACTATTGGGGAGCTGGTTCGCGTCAACCAGGCCCTTCTCCCTTTTTCTTTTCGTGATTCAGTTCACCCCGGGCTGTCTCCAGCTTCGGGTGGCTATAAGTTTTCGGCGCCCTGTTCTCATTTTTCTATTCTTAGCATTCGTTGACCCATCTTATTTTTGACTTCTTTCTACAGTCCCTTCGTACTTGGTCACTCAGCGGGACAAGATCATGGAGCGCGTGGTCGAGAAGAAGCGGGCCAGGAGCACGGAACCCCTGACAAAGAGGGCCAGGTCCGGGGAGGGTAGTTCCGGCCACACCCTAGTGCAAACCCTGCTGAAGCTCCCGTTCCTCCTCCTATTCCCAAAGCCGGGGTAATTCCTCCTTCGCCTTCGTCAGGAGTCAAAACATCCGCTCACCCGTTTGCGCCTGAGGCGGGGGCATCTACTTTCCAGCCTACGCCTGATGTTAGAGCTGCCACGGCAGGCATCGTTGTGGCTGACCCCATGGGGGGGACGTTCGCCATGGCTCTTTGCTTGCTGGTGCGGTTGGTTCCAGCTCGGTTCCAGCTTCCCTTGCTCCCGTTCATGACTCAGAGCAGTCTGCTTAGGGACGTGGGCCTAAATTACCGTGCTTTGATGGGGTTAATTCCTCGTGCTGACCTGCTAAGTTCTGTCGAGCTTCCTTTCTAAGCCCGGACTCGCGATGCGCTTCATGTGCTCCTTGAGGTATATTCGGGTTACCATTATTATTTGGCCTCGCTTCTCCTGCACGTCTGATCTTTTCTGTTTACAGTCCACCACGCACGTCTGCGCTCTTGGGAAAGAGGTCCACATCTTGAGGGAGAGTGCCCAAAGGAGGTCACCCGAGCTTCTTGAGGCTCGCCAACGTAATTCCGAGCTCTTGAGTTGGGGCTTGGAGATCGAGAGGGAATTGGAGCAAGTTCTCGAGCAGCGGGCTCAAATCTTCAAACAATTAGTCGCCAGCACTTCTGCCGAGGTGTCTTTGAGAGGGGCGTTGGCTCGTGCGAAGGAAGACAATTTTGCCCAATCTGAGGAGCTGTTGAGCGTCTCTCTTGCACAGTCTTTGCTAACGGACCAGTTGAAAGAATCGGAAGCTGCCATTGCTGACCTGACAAACTCATTAGCCACTGAGCGCCAATTAGTTGAGGACCTCCGAAAGTCGATCGAGAAGGCCAAACTGGAGGCTGCTCGAGCCTTTGTAGACGGGTTCTTTAACTTTGCTGATCAGGCGATTGAAACCTACCCCGACCTGGATTTTGAGCATTTTCGGCTGAGGTTCGAAATTTCTCCAAGTGGTGGTGCTCCAAGTGGGGCTTCTCCAAGCGATGCTTCTCCAAGTGGTGGTGCTTCTTCTGACCAGGCCTGAAGTTCGACTTCCTTGGCCTTTTGTTCTGCTGTTTTTTGTAAACATTATAACTACTTCTTTCGATAATGAATATTCTCCTTCTTGTGAGCCTTTATTCGTCCTTCTTCTTGTAATGAAGTTCTCCTTTCCTGGTGTGATAACGCGCTTTAGATGGTCTTGTATTCCTTTACCCACTTATTCCAAAGGAGGGGGGAGGCCTTGGATTGTTTTGAGAGGAGGTGTCCTTTGGGCTTCCACTAAGGTTAGGTGGGTGCGGCTATTGGCGGTTTCAGTGATAAGGCTGGTTGCATTGAATGAGGCTTGGGGTGGTTTAGCCGCCATCCCGAATCCTGCGCCTGCATTTAATGTAGCCCCTCACCTGCAGTATTCCAGCAGCCACCAAATTGCGCTATTTATTTGCATGCGCCTTGGGTCTTAGCACCCTTATCACTTCTTCTTCGCTCAAACCTTGCTTGTGCCTCCAAGTTCTTCGGCGATGGACTCCTCTCCTCTCTTTAAGCATCGCGCCTGCCAATCCATGAGCAGCGACTGGCGCTCTATGCTCCTTCTTCCTTCTTCGCTTACCCCCACATACGTCGAAGATTTGAAGGCCCGATATGATTTCCCTGAGGGTCTGGATGTTAGGGCTCCCAACCCCGATGAGCCTTGCAGTATGTTAACCCCCGGCGAGGTCGCCTTTTTTTAGGGTGCCTTTGAGTGTGGTCTTCGACTCCCCCTTCACCGAGACATCATTTGCCTACTTTTCCACCATGGCATGTGTCCTTCTCGCCTCTCCCATTCGAGGTGGGCTGCTTTGATTGGTTTCTTCATCTTCTGGCGAATGCAAGGCTTCGAGGCCTTTCCTACTGTTTCCGAGTTCTTCTATTTTATGGATCTTTCTTTCGACTGGCCTCCCTTCTTCAGTTCTTTGAGCTTCAAGTGGTATTTTCACTCAACTTTGGTTACCGACATCCCTGACTCTCCAGAGGAGTGGACCCAACGCTTCTTCTTCGTTTCGGGGGACTCATGGGTACCCTCAGCTGGTGAAGGCAAGTGCCTCTAGATCCCTCAGTCTTGGACCAACTTTTGTGAAAGAGGTGAACATCCCTACCTTCTCCTCTTCATTTTGTTATTGGGTCTGATTTTGGCCTTACTTTGAGTTGGTTTTCCCTATGTAGGTATCCCTGCCCTCACTCCGCTGGAGGCATTCCACGTCAGTGTGGTTGAAAAGGCTTCTCCTATTCCTTACTCTGCTCTTGTCACCCCTCAAAACCTTATCCGCTATGGTTTGGGCAGAGGATCTTCTCGAGCATAAGTGGTGGCTTCCCTTTCTCCTGATCAGAGTGTTGTGGTTGAATCTCTAGAGAAAAGGTTGTCGAAGGTGGAGAGGAGAAGAGACGTTCTGATTGAGGAGAGTGCCCGTCTGAGGGAGGCGGTTGCCAAGTTGGAGGAAGATCGTGAGCAGAAGGATGCTGCTTTGTAGGGGTGGAGGGCTTGTCTGCAACTTCTATGTCTCGGTTATGATGGCTGTAGCTTTCACGTCCATGTCGGACGTTTTTATGCTTTTATGACTCTTAAAGTCATAGGAGAGTTTCTCTGTTCTTTTTCCCCTTTTTTTGTAACTGCTTGGGAGCGGGAAGTAATCTTGTCTTTTCTTGAATGGAAAATGCTTTTGTTTTTCTGCGGATCTTGCTATCTTTCCTTATTTTTTAAAGATCCTAGTTATCTCCTCCCCCCAGCCCCAAGCAAGGGCTTGTCTATGCTGACAGTTGGTTGGGGCTGAGTATGTTGAGGCTTAAGAGCTCTTTGTAAAAAAAAAACTTGGGCCGACGAGTAAGGTTTTCCAGTGAGAGGACGTCTCTACCGAAGGGTGACATCTGATCCTGGTTTTTTTTGTAGGCGGGTTGGAGAGTCGGGCCATTTTGGACTTATGAATAGTTAAGCCAGAAGAAGCTTTTAACGATCACGAACATTCGGGTCGGGGAGCCTTGTCGACCCCGGGCTAACGAGCTCTTTTAGCACTTAGGCGGTGGAATTTCACTGATGCCGAGCCTACGGGCTCTCTTAGGCGTTTTCAGCCTGGATTCCGAGCCTACGGGCTCTCTTAGGCTGAAAAGTCTGGATTCCGACGGCTACTCTCTTTGTGAGGACTTCAAAAGTTTTCATTGATTTCTCATAGCAAGTTTTTTACATTTGCCTTGTTTGTGATTACAATAGCTTCGCAGGGCGCAACGGATAGTAGCGCTTCAGGTGATCCGCGTTCCACGAGTGTGGCAAGATTTTTCCCTCCTAAGTTTGCAACTCGTAGTTTCCCGGTCGAACTACCCTTTTTATGACGTAAGGACCTTCCCAGTTAGGTCTGAGCTTACCATGGGTCAGGTCTTTTCTCAATGGGAGTAGCTTTTTTAATACCAAGTCGCCTTGTTGGAAACTTCTCCTCCGAACCTGCCTATTATAGAATCTAGCTGTGCTCCTTTGGTAGGAGAAAATTCGTTGTAGCGTCTCGTCTCTTTTCTCATCGAGGAGGTCGAGGTTGATCAGTAGGGATCTTTCATTTTGCTCGGGATTGAACAGGTCGGTCCTGACTGAGGGCATGCCTACTTCGACCGGGGCCGCTGCCTCAGTCCCGTATGCTAGGCTGAATGGGGTCTCGCCGGTGGTGGTGTGCACTGTCGTTCGATATGCCCATAGCACTGCCGGTAGTTGATCCACCCATTGGGTTTTAGATGCCTCCAACCTTGTCTTGAGGGCTAGCTTGATTGTTCGTATTGTCACTTCGGCTTGTCCGTTGGATTGGGGGTGAGCTGGAGCCGAGAAGTAGTTCTTAATCCCCAGCTTGGCGCAAAAGTCGGTGAAAGTCGGGTTATCGAACTGCTTCCAATTATCTGAAACTAGCCCCCTGGGGATACCAAATCGGCAAATAATGGATTTCTAGATGAAGTTCTTTATCTTATGCATTATGATCCTAGCTAGGGGTTCAGCTTTGGCCCACTTTGTGAAATAGTCGACCGCAACTACAACGAATTTGCATTGTCCTATCCCTACGG